>OY855908.1:19156992-19591992 GCA_963693305.1 Meandrina meandrites | reverse complement strand
AAACCAACACAATACCGAGTCATTAGAACGAACGCGAGAAATATTCATGGCAGCACGCGGCTGACGACAAATGTAAACTTCGTCTGCACTGCAAAATAAATAAAACTTTGAACTAACAGCCAGATGTTTCGAAAAATCTTCTACTTTATTGATCGCTATAACTTAAGAAAAGTATTAAACTTGAGGTTCGCTCCCGAGTTTGCGAAGAGGAATGTAAACAAAACTTGCACAAAACAAATTGTAATATCGAGTCATTTGCCGCTATTTTTACAAAATAAAAGATACGTAAGTGTTTATATGTCCCATCTTCTTAGCTTGTTATAAGTATGCTTTTCCAAACTGGTATTAAACTCTGGCCTGAGCTCACTGTGAAGAGCAAAACGCGCGCGAAAAGCGAGGCAACTCCGTTTCTTTGAAGCATGTGTCGGCCCGATATTTGCATACGTGCACACGGGTTACAAGAAACATCGTGACAGGTAACGCAACAGCCAATCTGTATCAATCAAATCGACAGAAGGCCGCGTTGTCGTGGCAACTGCACTGTATCTTGCGTGCTTGACCGTGCTACATCATACTCTCAAACATGGCGGAATGCGATCAAGACTTATTCGATAGTGAAGAAATCATAGCTAAAGTTAAGAAGTTTCTACAAGATGGTTGCGGGTGTTCTCTAGGTTTAAAAGGCAGCCAGTGTTCTCAGCAGTTCCAGGAGATTACTGTGCTTTCAAATTTAAACAACTGCTTGGAGTTATCACATGGGGAACTCGACCTTGTTATTCTAGCGAACATCCAAGCGTTCACAAGCATCGACATCATCGGCGAGAAAAGAAAGCGCAGTGCACGATGCAGTTTTATTTACCTCAACCGTCCAATCTGCAAGGATATGTTTTTAAACCTCTACGGTATTAGCTACTCGCGGTTTCGTAGATTGAAGGAACATTACGAGGAACACGGAATCTCCCAAAGGGTACATGGAAACCGCAAAAGGCTACCTCACAACACGTTACCACATGCTGTAACAGAGGACGTTAAAAACTTTTTGAACAATTATGCTGAAGAAAACGCCGTTCTGCTACCCGGCAGAATCCCGGGCTTTAAAAATGATGACATTCGCTTGCTCTCGTCGTCTGAGACAAAGATGAGTGTGTGGCGCGCATTCAAAAGTGCTTGCGAAGGATCGGGAAAACAAGCTGTTTGCTACACAAAATTTATCAAATTATGGGAACAGTTTCATCCTGAAATCGTGGTGGCCAAACCCATGACCGACCTGTGTCTCACGTGCCAGCAGAACACGTCGAAACTCCTGCGATCTGCAAACCTTCCGGACAGAGAAAAGTCTCAGTGCGTCCTGGCTCAGCAGGAACATTTAAATTGTGTTCAAACGGAGAGAGACCTTTACAGAAACGCTTGCACCGAGTCGAAGAACAACTTCGAAAGATTGGCAGATTCCATCGAGTTGGATGAACAGCATGAGGCATGTTCCCTCATTTCAACAATACACTATTCATTTGACTTTGCCCAGCAAATCCACATCCCAAGTAATCCGATGCAGCCAGGCCCGATATACTTCAAAACGCCACGCAAATGCGGAATCTTCGGCGTGATGTGTGAGGCTATTCCTCGACAAGTTAACTACTTAATCGACGAAGCAAGCGACGTCGGCAAGGGGGCCAACACTACAATAAGTTACGTCCACCATTATTTTCAGAACCACGGCCTCGGCGAAACTCATGCCCATCTTCATGCAGATAATTGTTCTGGACAGAACAAGAACAACTTCTTCCTCTGGTACCTGGCATGGAGAGCAATTCATCAGCTTCACGAGTCAATCGTTTATTCTTTTCTCATCGCCGGCCACACAAAGTTTGGCCCCGATCGTTGCTTCGGAATGATCAAGAAAAGCTACAAAGTCAATTACGTTTCTTCTCTGTACGAGTTCGCCGAGATGGTCGAGTCGTCCAGCACTGTTGGTGTCAACACAGCCCAGCTTGTCGGGACACACGATGGGAAAGTTATTGTGCCGGTGTTTAATTGGTCAGCTTTCCTGGAACAGTACTTCGTCAAGGTCCCCAAGATTAAAACATTCCACTACTTCCGATTTTCGAAAGACGAACCTGGCAAGCTTTACTTTAAACAGTACAGCACATCTCCTGAACAATCTTTAATGGTGCTGAAGAACCCCGCCATTCTTCCACCCGCCGTGCTTCCACCCGAAGTCAGTCCTCAAGGCTTATCCCAAGAAAGGAAACAGTATCTGTACCGCGAGATCCGTCAGTTTTGTAAACCTGGGACGGAGGATCTGGTTGCTCCAGCGCCCTGAAGAGACTGAGTCCTGGATGAAGAAAGCAAAACAGCTCTTTTAAGAGCTCCCACCCTGCATTGTACTCCGTGGGGAAAATCCTGTAAGTCGAGCATTCGACAGTGCACTACAGGCAAACAACAAAAACGGCTCCTTTAGGAGCCACCACATTATACAAAAGTCATGATCAACGTTTGTTTTCTACTATTTAATAAAGATTGTTTTATTCTTTTCTTTCACGGGGAAATTACTCGTTAAGTTGAGTAATCAAAGAGACTTCTTTCAATGCGCGCAAAAAAATGTTTAATTAAAACTTTTGTGAAACGAAAAACAGTTACGCGCGAATAAGATGGAAAATCAGTGCGAAAATGCACGCGCGCGTGTGGGCGCTCATGAGATCACAGTAACATGAATGTTTATTATGCAAATCGAGATCGAGCAACGAAGCGAAGCCACGCGCGTAGGATTTCAGTAACAAAAACCGATCGCTTACAGTCTAAACATTAGACGCCAAATGTGTGTTTAATTTTCGCGTTTAGTTTGTATTACCGGTGAAATGTAAGTTTCTATTCAATGTTTTGGCAAAACGACATAAACATAAAACATTTTCGCGTTTACTTTCAATTCACAGAAAAATAAAATGTTAAAAACTTTTTACCCGCGAATAAGATGGAAAATCAGCACGAAGATGTGCGCGCGCGTATGAGCGCTCATGAGATCACAGTAACACGAATGTTTATTATGCAAATCGAGATCGAGCAGGAACAAAAACCAACCGCTTAGTCATTATAAGACGCCAAATTTCTGTTTGATTTTCGCGTTTAGTTTGTATTACTGGTGAAATGTAAGTTTCTATTCCAATGTTTCGGCAAAACGACATAAACATAACAAAAGTGAGAACAACTACGCTTGTTTTTCCTATGTTGTTTTCACTAGTACTGGGAGTCGCCGCCGCATGAGTCGATCTAAGTAAAAGCACAAGAAAAACGGGCATGTCCGTTTTTCTTGGGTAAACCTTTATTTCTTTCGCCCGGTTCCGAATTGACACTGGGTCTGTGTTCGGCATTAGACTACCCATGGGAGATAATAAATACACCATCAAAGTACCATTGTCAGTTTGCAATAGTCAACTATTTTAATACAACTAATACAACAGTTAATACAGCTGGTTGAAAAACTATTTCTAGAGAAAAATTTCCCCTAACCGACACTTGCTTTAATTTCAGCTCATTTCACTACTACAAACGTGGACTATATACAGCTGGATATAAGAAACTAGTTTTAACGAAAGGTTTTCCCTAGCCTACAAGTTACGTTTACATGAATTTGAACTTATTTTTTTCACGACAAACGCGGCGGAGAAAACTCTCTTGCTAAATGCTTGCGAGTTGTGCGACACTTTGAGTTGATTTTGCTTTTGATGAACCTCCAGGCTTTGTCTTTTTCGTCGCTGGTGCTGGCTGGAAACTTAGTAAATACTAATATTTTCAGTGAATTCAGTTTGTTGCTATCAAGGCACTTTTTGTCGTACGTTCCGTCAGTGTTGCTTGTGGCTAGCTCTTCCTTACTGAAGAAATTGGGCAGTAGCTTCAGAGCACACAGATGTCGCTCACTCTCTTTTCCAAGGGTGTGCTGGACCGTTTTAATTTTTGTTGGCATCACGCATGTACCAATAAGCTCCTCGCCGACTGGTGTGGTGGTAGCGGCTTGCAGGACCGGACTGCCTATCTCAAGTGGTTCCTCCTCGTTGAGTCTGCTGAGGGCTTCGATGTTGATGGTGGTCAGGTCCTGATTGCTGGTAACTCCGGTCTCCTCTGTAACCGGGGTTTCGTTGACCGTGGTTTGGAGCTGGTGAAAAAAAAAAGACGTTGTCAAACCTCCTTTGTCATTGTGTTTGCCTGTGCTAAGGCCTGGTTTATAAAAGTCGCATTTTACATACGCCGAATCAAATGCATGTAAAATGCGACGTTTAAAACAATTAAACTCGGCAGATTTGAATTAAATGCGAGTTCAGTCGAACATTCGACTGTTCCAGTTTCACTGCCGTTCATAAAAACCAAGCCTAAAGGTTAAAATACGAACCACGTTCAATCACGAGTTACTGCACTCCTTGATAACTTACAAAACTAATTATCAGCGTGCACATATTAATAAATATTTCCTGGACCACTTAAAACAATTCGCAATTCTATTGACATTGTGTTGTATTCCAAACTGAACTAAAAATTATGTGTGTTTTTTTTACAGAAGATGCACGAACCAAGTAGATTTCGATTTATCGCGATTGCTTACCATGGTATATTCATTTACTCCGTGTTCCTCCATAACGTCGAGGCGTGTTGCAAGGCCAGAAACTGCGGCAGCCGTATTATCTTCGATTGCTGTCACGGAGGCCTGTATTTTCTCCAACATCTGCAATAGTAAAAAAGAATAGTGTAATTAGTTTCATCTTTCCCATGAATATGTTTCTATCCCTGCTAAATGTTCCTAAATGAGATCAAATCAGAACTTGCGCATAATGACACTTTGGGATGAATTGACTGAGTACGAACACTTATTTCTTGTACAACACTCGTCTGACTTATGAGCTATTCTTGTATTTGGTAAATAGAAGTAGCGTGGAGCAAACTTTCTTACAGGGTGTTTTCTAATAAGTTGAACCTACATACGTTGATTGCAATCAGCGTTTTTTTCCAACCGAAAGGCGGTGTAAAGAATTTTTTCGAAAAAAAAAACAACGACTTGTAGAAACATTACCTTAACAAAATCTTCCTGCATTTGCAACTGGTTCCTGAGAATTTTGTCGTTTGCTGCTTCAATGGCGTCCAATCTGCTCGTTAGCTGACGGCACTCTTCCGTCTTGGCAGTCAGCTGCTGACGCAATGAAGCGACGAGATCTTCTTGATTGTCACCGCTGCGGCTCGTTGAGGGTACCGGTGTTTTGGACTGTACTTTGGCCAGTTCTGTTTCTCGGTTCTCCTTCCAGCCCAATTTCCGCTGCTTTTGACCGGACAAAAAGTGGTCGTACGGATGGTCACCCTGTGTAATTTGACTGGCTCCGGTGTTGGTATTTTTTTCATCAGCAGGCTAGTGAGTCAAAGAAAATAATTTCAAAAAAATACAATTGGTAATTAGTGACTGAAATGTTTGAAAGGCTTGGCGGCTTAACTTTTTTCTCACCTTTAAAACCCACGCGCAATGTGCGAACATATGCTAATTATAGTTTTATTTCAAGAAACACAACTTTCACCAATTTCATGTTAGTTTGTTTTTCCTTAATATCTTAATATACTATGAACTTTAATCAACACAGATAAATGTCCATTTCTGAATTAAAAAGAAGTGTCAGTCGCACGTTGATCACGACTGCGCGCTCATTTCTATTAAAAGGGACAATTTTACTTGAAGAATATTAGCCTGCTCGCAGGCTCTCCGCGCGGATTTAAATGCTGTATGTCCGTCGCAAATCCAATAAAACTCCCCGAAAAAGCAAACAACAAGTTAATTTCATGGTACTCTGCAACATGTGAATCAACATGACTAAAAGCCAGGATATTAGCTAAAAGTGGACTCGTCTTTTTCAATCAGTTGCATGTAACACGAAATTCAATTTTCATCTAATCATAATCATATTTGTTCTAATTCTTTCAATAACGTTGAACAAACAATCACATTGTTGTACGTAATATCAACTCTCTCTTACCTTCTTTCGTGCAACTTTTTTTCTTGGCGGTTCTGAATTCTCAACTATCACGTCGAACTCTGCCGGGTAGTTTGCCTTGCACCACTCCAGGTCTTTTTGGGCCAAGACTTCATCATTATCTAGAAAAAACGTGTGTAGAATGAAAGAATCGTAAGTATAAATGAGGATTAATAGTGATGGCATGAACGTAATCTACAAATGTGAATAACATACTTTTTACCAAACTTGTTTTAATAGGTTAAAACTGAAAAGATTAAAACTTACCGCTTAGAGCAAGGATCTCCGCTTGAACTTTTTTTCCTTCCCAGTTGACGTAGACAAACTGTCCCACGGTGAAATCGAGGTCCTTCTCAATAATTAAACGAGTTGGCGCGATACCAGTTTTGTGTTCTTCCGGGAAAAGAAACAGTGCTTTTGAAAAAGGTTTGCTTGTTCGTTTGCACAGCTGTCTAAAAGACATCACGCGACTATACAAAGTGAGTGTACTTAGAACTTTTTGTAGCTGCGATAGATTGCAATTGTGAAAAATGTTAGTAGCCGATGCCTTTTTATATGTGGCCCTGCAAATTGACGGATCGAAAATCCAGTACTTTCATTGGATAAATGAAGTGCAATTGTTTTTCAACTTAACATATGAATAGCCACGCGAGTTTGTGTCTCTTGATAATTAGCTTCATTAGCGCAGGTCGAAAGTCGTAATTATAATATCAATAGACTTTTGAACTGCTGTTATGACCAAAACTTTATCACTTTTTGGTTATGACTAATACCTTTTCTCGCAATAAAAGCATTAGCGAAGCAAGACACGGGGACGCGGCTTCATTTGTAACCGCATCGCTTTCGATTACACGGCACCGATCGAGACGACAACCGAACCAGGTCGTGTTTTGTTTACAACGGTTTCGAAGATTTCGGCTTTGTCAAAATAAAATGACAAGGCAATAGAATAATAGCTTCGCCGTTCAAAACTTTTCGCAACCTTCATTCTGGGGTGTTTAATTAAACGAGTGACAAGTTACGACTCTAGATGATAATTTTTGCCGCATTAAAAACTGGTGCATTCTTTTCGCCGCGACCAAATGTAAACAATCGTAATCGCCTCAATTGATAGTGTTGTTGGAAAGTTAAATTATCTTAAATGGTAAATCGAGGATTTGGAAGTCTAATAAAACTTATAGAATACAAAATATTAACACTACAAACAAGTCACGGGGTAAGATTTCGAAAAGTAGTTGGCGATACTTTAGCCTCCGATAAAAACAAAACAAAAGGAATCCGTCGGCATTTGACGACTTTGACGGGCTTTGTGACTCTTATTTACACAAGGGCGCCTTCGTAGATTCTTTGTCACTGATAAGAGAAAAAACTTTCGCCCGCCGAATCCTAAACAAACATCTCTGGCCTTTCGAACGGATGACTAGCTGTAGCCGTCCGCACGGGTGAAGATTTCCTCTGAACGGATACTGAGCTGTTCGAGCGAACGAGCGGATCACGTTCGTTTTTTTCCTGAGCGGATGACCGGAGCCGTTCAAACGGATCGAGAGATTTTTTGAACGGATGACTCAAGCCGTTCGAACGGATCGAGAGATTTTTTGAACGGATGAGCCGAGCCGTTCGAACGGATGCTAATTTTTACTGAACGGATGACCAAAGCCGTTCGAACGGATGCAAATTTTTTCTGAACGGATGACTCAAGCCGTTCGAACGGATCGAGAGATTTTTTGAACGGATGAGCCGAGCCGTTCGAACGGATGCTAATTTTTTCTGAACGGATGACCGAAGCCGTTCGAACGGATGCAAATTTTTTCTGAACGGCTGATAAACGGCTTGTGAACGGAATTCCGTTCAAAAACGGAAAGCCGTTAGTGTACGTTTTCGCGTGAGAGGTCACATTTAAGCTCTACAGACGGATAAACAAGGACTTTGAAACAGCGTTTTGGCAATATACGAATACCAATCATTTTTATTAAAACGACGGAACTACATGTAAAGATAACTCGACAGTGGCAAAGTAACATATTTAGTGCATTAAGTGCTCCTTGGCAGGCCTTGAAGACAACCGTTTGTTATTACAATGGTTTTGGCTCGTAGATGCATAATTGATCAGGTACCGTGTTTCAGTAAAGGTTATGTCATTTTTTAAGTCCGGTGATTTCTGATACTATTTCTGTCACAATGTATTTGACCTGAGATACTTCAGCACAGCTTTTGTTTAAGCACAGCAGACTTTCAACCAAAATTTCAGCCAATTAATTTTTGCTCCGTGTGAGGCTCATTAGCGCAGCCAAATTTGCAACCTAAAAGAAATTTGGCTGCTTTATGGCTCTACCTCGTGAGGTTGACGGCCTAAAAATCAACCCAAATTTCTTTGCCTCTTCCTGTTTGGTTCATTTTGGTCGCCCTCGAGTCTCTCTTTGCAGATTTAAGGCCTTAATTGGGCCCAATTTAGGTTCATTTGGGCCACGGAATTTCGTACGGGTAGGGACAAAGAGCTTCTCAAACAAATCAGGGTACTCTGCCATTTTTGAGCCAAAGCCAAGTACACTTAATCCGTCATGCAGTTGGTCTAACACAATCTTCGGTCAGCTTATGACATCATGGATTATAATCCCTTGAATAACCCTCATTTTGTCGTCATTCTAGAACAAAAAAATAACTTAATTAAGTCTTGGAGTATTACAGCATGGAGGTCAAAGTGTCACCACTTTTAATTAATTCACAGTCTCTTGTGAAGTGTAACATAATAGGAAGTCAACTGGAAGCTGACTGTAGTTAATTATTATGCTTTAGGCTTACAGTTAAAACTACTGCCAGGCCACACTCAGTCAAGAAACCAGCACATTCTTCCTGGTCAAGTGTAGACACATCTACAGCCTCTGCAAGCTGTCAAAAGAAGCCATGGTCAATATTTAAGATGGTTTCCGCTGGAAGTTCGAGCAACGATCGGCAAAAACTAACCAAGGTACCTTGCTCAAATTTGCTGTTTTCTGCGCGTTTGCTGTTCAGTGTGGAAGTCAAAGTATTTTTTTTGATATCATGTCAAAAGTTGGCTTTGCAAATACAAAATGTTCAATAAAATGTAGTCTTGCCTCCTTGGTTACTTCAATTACCTTTTGTATGATCGAGGAGAGTCACTGTCTTTCAATCGGAAGGTTGTTTGAAAGCAACAATGCCAGTAACCCACGATCATCGTTGTGGTAAATGCAGAGAAGACTCCCAATGGATTGAATTTGATTTTACTGCAGGACGTATTTTGAGCAATACGGATTCTCCCAACACATGAATGGTAAGTCAAAAATGATGTATATTAATTACGTTAAGCTTAAGTTAGTTGTGGAATAGCAATATTGTTGAGTTTGGCTGAGTAACTTGTTTGTTTGTTGGTATAACGTAAAGGAAGCGAAAACAATGCTCACACAATAACTCATGTCTGAAACCCCGAAATATTTTCTTTCTTCACTTGAGTGTTATTTTTTATGTGATCGGTTAGTGTTTGATACTGTTCGTTGATGTAATTTTCAAAACAAAGGTTTTAAAACTCAATTTAATTGGTGTTAAATGTCCTTTGGTTTGTGTCCTTTTCAAATGTGCTCGCAAGCAATGGACACATCAAAGAGGAAAATTTGCAAGTAAAAAGAGGACGGTTATCATCGAGTTACCACAAATATCATTATATAAGAAGTAAAGTGAGTTTGTATTGTATATTTGGACATTGTATGATCGCCATTGCTGTGACCCCGCCGCAACAAGTTGTTTGTAATTAAGAGTAAACAGGTCATTTTGTGTCTGCTGTTTGCGACAAAACCACCTCGCCTTTTCTTTCTGTGTCACGATTAGCTAAACCTGAAACGATTTGTATAACTTAAAGGTAGAAGGGGTACTGGTTTAACAGATTGATGGTAGAGTGCTTGCCGAAAATACGCGTCTTCAAAGTTTCTGTTCCAAGTTCGTTGTTAGAAGTGTACGAAGAAGTGCTCTGCTATTCCTTCTTTGCTATACACACCGACTGTTTAAAAACAAAAAATCTCCTATTTGGTAGCAGTTACCAAGCCAGATCCTAGCATAATGGTTCTATATATATTCTGCTTGACTGGAGAGTTAAAATGATACTAGTAAGATTGACCCTGTGCAAAAAATCTTGATGCTCGGTTTTAATTGTCAGGGCTCCGATCTTATGAAATCGCCATACCACGTGCAGGTCGATCGTCGAACCGAAACTGGTTTCTTCCCGTTTTGCTCTGCTTTCCGAATGTTTTGCGCTCTACCTTTCTGAAACCCTTGACACTGTTATTTTAATTCAGTTCTTCACTTATCGAGATTATCATTGTTGTGTCTTTTGTTGTATGTACAATGATATATTGAAAGGAACCATGTCGATAAAATATTCTTGTCGCTGTTAGTGGCCTTATTCCTGCCATTTTATGACCGCACGCGTACGGCACATAACGCCGCTAAAAGCGCGCCAGCTTTTCGTGGTTGAAACTTTCTGTTTTTATTATGCCAGTGAAAAAAAGGTAGCGAAAGATGTACAAATATTTATCTGAGTTTTCCACTGGAGAGTCGCATGCCTTTTTTTTACTAATTTAATTTGTGCTTTTCGTGACATGCAGCACTTTGAGAAAAAAAACACCGCTAAAAAAGCCGAAGGGGGTTGTTTGGAAGGAACAGGCAGAGAGGTAAATTTCATTCCTGGTTGTTTTCCTGAAAATCATTTTGGTAAATATTTAGTTCAACAGGCTGGGGAGTTGAAAAGAAGAGAAGAATTGGTTGAACGCTTGGAAAGAGAGAGGTTAAATAAGATGACCAAAAAGAAAAAAATAAATTTGTAAATTAAATTTTGAGAAACCATCTTTTCTCCAGAAGTGCTCACTGGCCTTATTTTTTTAAAACTATTAGTATGTATAGAGCAGTTTCCTCCAGAAGTTGAGGTATAATTTATTTTAGTTCAAAAACAAATTCAGTTTGAAGTCTGGCTTGACTGCTGTTGGTCTTTCTGTACATAAAAATTTCCTATTTCAAGGCAATAGCCTGAAAACGTTTTTGTGAAACATTCTGACTATCTTAGTGAAGGAAGTGAACAGCTACATGAAATCTTGTAAACAATGAAACATCTTTATCTGCATCTTGAACAACAAATGTCACATGCCATATTTACAAAGTTCCAAAGTGAAGTTGTCAGTGGATTTCAGCTGAGAGAAATCGTTAAAATCAGATAAGCCAAAGTTTATTGAGAAAACTTTCATTTTACGAGGGGGCGTAAATATTATACATGTATTATAATGATCTTGATGTCCAGATGCTATCCAGTTTACTGAGACACCTTTTATTTATGGAAATATCAGACAAGTGACAAATCTCAGTTCAACTTTTATAAAAGTAACTTGGCATAACAAATTACTCTTTATTCAAACAAAGCACTAAAACAAAAACAAAAAAGAGGTGGCACAAATAGTATAATCTATGAAAGCTAATTCCATAATCTGTGACAAGGACTTGTCATTATTTCATTATAAATGTAACCACTGATTCTGAATTTACTTTACACATGTAATGCAGATGCCATGAGCTGGCTGGACTATTGACACTTCTATGACTGTCCTTACTTTGATTTAACATACAGTATTGTCCAAAAGTAATGCAAGCGATAATCGATGAATATCGCGAAAATCGTGATATATCGGCGATATTTAACGCTAATTAATCTCAAACGATATATTGAGCGATATATCGTAACGGCTATTGTTTTATTTCTTGGTGAGATATCGTTTACACATTGCGATATATCGTTTCAGTTCAGCGATATATCGTTCTTGCTGAGAGATTTATCGTTCTTGCTTAGCGATATCGTTCCCGCTAAGCGATGTATCTTACTCGTTTAGCGATATATCGTTCTCGCTTACCTATACATTGTTTCAGCTCAGCGAGATATTGTTGACTCCTTGTGAAACAAATATACATTTCTTCACAGACCATTTAATTAAGCTAAACTAAGTGTTCAAGATGGTGTGTTCATTTAAGCTTAATTAGGACGTTAACAAAACCCGGACCGGATCGGATCAGATTGGATCGGATTGGATTGGACCGGACCAGAATGACAAAACCCGGACCGGATTTGATCCGACTGACAAAACCTGGATCGGATCCGAAAAAGTCGGATCGCCATAAATTCCCGCCAAAATAGTCACGTGATATCGCTAATCGAAAATGTAAAACCGGCGAAAATCCAAAGTTCTTCAGTCACAGACCATCGGCAACTGTTTTTCACCACCTGCTAGTTTATGGTGCCAAGGCTACCCAACTTGAAACCGAGTAGTATAGTCGGAGTCTGACTAAAATCATCTCGGGCGCACCTAAATTTCTAACCTCTTCAGGAGACTAGTAGTCAGGGACCAAAAATCAAACCACGCTCGCATGCTCGCGTGCCTTGATTTTAAGTCCCTGACTATAGTCTCCTAAAGAGGAAAGAAATTTAGGAGCTGCTCGATAGTTTTAGTCAGACTCCGACTATACTACTTAGGAAAAAAGGACGCAGGAGGCGGCAGGGAACATAGGGGACAAGCAATTAGAGAATTGACACCGTGCTGTATAAAACGCAGAAATGGGAAGAGGCAGAAATCATATCATAGATCAAACCAGGACTAAACACAGAAGAAGAAAGGCAAATTTTGAAGTATATCGGTCAACCACCAACAAATACCAAGCAAATAGCCAGCCAATAATATTGGTTGATAATGACATAGTGGCACAAATACAAAAAATGAGCCCACAAGATGTAATGAATCTTCTTTTACCAAGCAATTAGAGAAACACACCAACAAGTGTATAAACATGGGCACGCTTGAACTAATACAAGCACTTCCGGCTGAACTTCGTGAAAAAATCTGTACGGAGTACATTATAATAAAACTCTGGCAGCGTAAAATGCTTGGCTGGGACAAAGTACACCAAGATTTGCAGAAAACCCCTTTTTGTCAAAGACGGCAAAGGCTAGTGAAAGTTATGTTTTGTCTTGAGCACAAAAATTGCGGCGTTGATGGGATATGTGTTCCGTGTATGCGAAAAAACTCCATCATTCATTACGCTTTCCCAGACATAGACGAATACAACAGCCCCAGACGCTGTATTGAGATATGCGATGAAGATCTTGAACACACTTGGATCCTTTGTAAGTTAAGGGGTTTAGACCCAATGCGAGAAATCTTTCAAAAATTTTACTGAGCGACCGATACCTTCGTTTGGTTGCAATATTTTTGTTTCGAAGTATGTGAGTTGCGTGACATTTTTCTCAGAAAGACCGGAAGCCAATATTTTTATTTCCCAGACCCCTTGTACGAGCAGAATAACACAAAACATGGCGGTCGCCTCACGATTTAGTGTTTGGGCCGAAAAAAGACGAAACAGAACAGACATTACGAAAAAAATACGCTCAGTTAACGCGCTGTAAGTTTTTGTGCCCCCACAGAAGCTGGCGAAGTGAGGCGACGAGAAGAAATCGAGAAATAACAGGATTTGATCACAGAAATTTAATCGATCTATCGAGCGATCTTTCCAGAACATGGACTCGATAGAACCTGTTTACTTTTTTTGTGCCTCTTGCATAGCCTCTACGAATTGATATGTTATCTGTCTGACTTCGTTCTGCCAAACGGGAGTAGAAAGTTCGTTTAAAATAAAGCAAATCGCGTGGAAAAGGACAAGCATTTTGGCCTCTTGGCTATATTATATTTACAAATCTTACCAAGTCTTTAAAAGCGCATGCGTACGGGCTCAAATAGGTGAAGAACAGAGAAAGTGGCACCACAAGGGTCAGAAATTTTAAACTGAAACAAATAAATAGAAATTTTGACCATAGACTAGCTAGTTCACAAATTCTGGTGAAGCCAAGAGAGGTGTGGTTGGCCCCCACTGAATCTTGCTATAATGGCTTGTGCAGATGGTGAGTTACGGGGTATAGGGGAACTCCTTTCAGTGGGAGATGCCCCTTGGGTGAGCCCGCTCCGGCCCTACTGATAACGTGGGGGTGCTCAGAGATCCCTCGGGATTTCAAACCTCGTACCCAGAGGTAAAATGGGGGGGACAGCCGCCTTGTCAGCGGCGGGGAAAAGACCTAGCCGGGGCTAGGCAAAGAACAGCCAACGAGCACCCCCCGACCAGGGTTTTGCCCTTTTGTTTGACCTGTCACGCAACGTCACGCGTGACTGTAACACAACAGAGTCACACAACATCACGAAACGTCACGCGTGAAGGTAACGCTCTTGTAACGCAGTATAGAAAAGACTTAGAGAAAATTTTTTGAAAGACTTAGAGAAAAAGACTTAGAGAAAATTTTTTGAAAGACTAGAGAAATTTTTGAAAGACTTAGAGAAAAGACTTAGACAAATTTTTTTTGAAAGACCCCCGCAAACTTCTTAAAAGAAAAATCGTCTATTAAAATTAAACTTACTAATACACGTTTTGTATTAGATAGGCCTCTATCTGGGTGGTCGTGACTGGATAAATAAACCCCAAAATATTCTCCCGGATCTATTTGTTTTCTTTTATTGTTAGTATAACGGGGCTCCGCATATTGGTATTTTAAACCACTAGCATTACGTACGCTTGTAAATGGGATGCCAGAAAGTAAATCTTTGGATAAAGTAAAATTAAAACCTATTCTTTCATAAGTTCTAGAGGCACCCTTTTGTTCTATAATTAAAGTTGAGATACCATCGAGTAAGCAAGGAAATGGCGCCATCACACGAATGTCATTACCGAATTTAACAAAAGTTCTATTACCAGTAACATTTTCATCGGATTTCCATTCTCCAGTTATTACTATTCTAGGTTGGAAATTCTTGAACGAATAACCGTTAAGATCTAAATCTTTTTCTAACTTGATTATATCGTTGTCTGTTACGAAGCCTGGATCATAATTTTTTGTTTGAAAAAAGTTCATATCTAAATTTGTTTGTAGAGTAAAATCGCCGTCGGAAGCGAGAAAGAAAACATCATCGTAAATAATTCCGTCTATATCTGATTGATACCCCTTTACACGGTAAATGATTAAAGCGGCCTTTTCACTAGGTGCTGAACCATCATAACCCGGATTTAAAATGTCAAAATAGATAGTGTCGTCATTCTTATCTTTTAATTTGTAAGTATTAAAAATGATCCTTATATACGGAGGGTTATGGGTGGCAAAGCGTTTGGTGTGGTAGGTAATAGTACTGGAGGCCAACTTGTTTAAAGGGTTAAGAAACCAGTTTTGGTCGTTTTTGTTTTTAGGGTAAAAGAACTCAACACATATAGTGTACTCTCCTTCCTTTAGAGATGTTTTATTCAACGCCAAACGCGAGTTGAAAGAATTGTCACTTGTTTTTATAATGTTAAAAGTGTAAGCCTTTTTATTGACACTGTGAAGGTTGGATGTAAAGTCTTCAACGGTAACAGAAGAAATATTGTTTACAGCTGAAACACCAACCCTTTGGGTTAAAAAACCTAAGTCATTCTTTTTATGGGCGTGCCCAGTTGTAATTGCAGAGGAGCCCACATATTTTTTCATTGAAGTGAGATTGACAGCATCTTGATCGCCGACAGGATTTGCGAGCTGTTTGATTGCATGGTCGTTCATGACAATGTCACCAGTAACGCTAGCTGATGACATATCCCCACTATCACCCTTTTCCCCTTTTTCACCTTTATCCCCCATAGTGCCCTTTGAACCCGCAGGTCCAGTTGCTCCAGCAGGACCCGCGGGGCCTGTAGCTCCGGTTGGTCCCGTAGGTCCCGTTGCTCCCGCAGGGCCAGCAGGTCCGGTCGGTCCTTGTGAGCCCGTTTCACCTTTTAATCCTTTTTCCCCAGCATCGCCTTTATCTCCTTTAGGACCTTGTGGGCCAGTATTGCCCCTTTCGCCTTTTTCACCTTTAGGGCCCGCGGGTCCAGTTGCGCCAGTCGGACCAGCAGGGCCGGCTTCCCCTCGGATTGAAGTAGACTCTTCATGTGTTTGAGTTGCACCCGTCGCCCCGTTAAGATACCCCATCTCTATATATTTTCATCAAAATTTTTTAGAGTTTGTTTTTTTGGCTTGTCGTGGTATAAAAAAGAATATTTGGCGTTGGTTGCCCTTTCAAGCAGCTCTCTGGCAATTCCCAATTCATCAGCAATACGGTTATTTTCTCTGGGAAGAAAGTTGAAAATGCAAAAGTGGGTGCAATTATCTCGGATGTTTTTGGGGGACTTGAAGTAGCTTTGAGAAAGATAAATGACGCTGCAATTGCGCTGCCGCCCGTTCATAAAATAATCGATAATGTCGTTTTGGTTTTTTTCACAAACCATATCATCAAAGATTACAATTTTTTGGTTGTCAGTGGGCAGCATCTCAAGAGGAATAACATCGTTGGTGCCTTCAATAACATTATACCCAGCCGCAGGATTGACTCTTTTATCGAAATCATCAATCATATATTGGTACTTATCTTGATGCAGGTTTTTTGTGCAAAGGTAAATTTTGTCGTAGACCAACAGCCTGTAAAGCATATGCATGAGAATATTTGTCTTACCAGAGTTGCTTGGCCCGCAAATAAGCATCCGAAAGGTATTTGCTGGCATACAAGGGTGGCCTTGTTTGTAATTACTTTTTGTAGTCAAACTGGGGTCGTAATTTGGGATTTTCATTTTTTTCTGTTATATATACGGCAAAAAATATGTCCATGAAGAAGTGGCAAAAACTTGCCAGCGAAAAGGCTGAAGTTGAGCAGCAGAACGACAGCATTCTCGCGGCAATAAAAAATAACAAAATCAATAAAGAGTTTGGTCAGCTATCAGGTGAGGATTTGTTCAAACCGATCACATCGCGGCTTGACAAACTCCAAGTAGGGGCGGCACCAAAAGAAGAGAAAGAAGAGGTTCCAGACTATGGTATGGATGAGTTTGATTTAAACAACCCCTTTGACGAAGATTTTAACCCGGATGGGGAAACGCCACTACCAACACCAACACCATCACCAACACCATCACCAACACCAACACCAACATCATCACCAACACCAACACCAACATCATCACCACCACCATCTCCTACATCAACACCGTTACCACCTTTGGCTGAAGAGGAAGAAATGGAATTAACGGAAGAAAGTGGGGCAAGCCCAGCGGAAAAACCAAGTAAATGGGGACCACCAAAAGAACTGGTTATGAAGGGATCAGAGTCAGTTGACCTGCAGACACTGAGCAGCATGTTAACAAAAAATAAAGACAACCCTAACTATGTTGTAAAAAGCAAAAAATCAAAATTCCGTGGCTACACATTGGAAGACATAAAAAGGGCAAGAAATGAAATTCTTGCCAGGAGACAAGGGCAGTTTATGCCCCCCGCCGATTGGATACCCCCTCCACCTGATGAGGATGAAATTGAAAGAGAAATGGAAGGAAGCGGAAGTGTTGATCCAAACGCTTTGGTTGAAAGGCTACACTTAAGCTTGGCGTCTATACAGGCGGGCAACACTTTACTGAAGCTGAAAAAACAGGTCCAGCAGATGTTAGGGTTGCTGGTAAAGCTAAAGGAAATAACACAAAAAGAAGCCCACAAAATTTTGAGTAATATTATATAAGCAACATGTCAACCCATTTTCATTTCAACCTGTTGCTCGACTCGCAGCTGGCCAAACAAAAAAACACCAACAGCAAGTCACATGACTTTACAATTAACTTTGACCCGCCAATCGCTTTAGATCCCTACAAAACATACAGGGCGGCGTTAAATGAGCTGGTATCCATGTCTTATTCGTGGTACAACATCGCGAAACGGTACAACAACAACGTGTTCAAATGGCGGAAAAAAACAGAGAACTGGAAAACCGTGACAATTCCGGATGGAATGTATGATTACAAAGGTCTCAACACCACCATCCAGTCGCTTATCGGAAGAGTGGATCCCAAGGATGAAAAATCTGAGTTTATTGTCCAGCTGTATTTTCACAGCACAACGTATCGGGCGGTCATTCTGTTGCAGGACGGCTACGAGCTTGACCTAAGTGGAGGTGAATTCGCCGCGTTGCTGGGTTTTGACAAGAAAACAATAGACGGAGCGAACAACAGGAGCGACCGCGTGCCAAATATAACAAGAGGCGTCGACTGGATCTACATCCATTGTGATCTCATTACAAGGGCCGTGGACAACATCGGGGGTGACGTTATGTTCTCTTTTTCAACCGCTGAACTCTCCGTCAGCTACCCCTTTTCAAAAGAGCCCCGCCGCCTCCTGTGGCACCCGGTGAACAAAAATAGAATCAATGCGATAAATATCAAAATCACAGACGGACGCAACAACATTATAGATCTGAATGACCAAGACGTGGCTTTAAGTATCATCATTGAAGAAGAAAAAGAAAAATAATTTACACCTAAGTATAATATGAATCATCCGAGTGAGTGGACGAGATATTACGACGTGCCAAGCGGTTACTATAGATACAGACACAAAGGTACGGGGGTTGTAAGAGACACCCTGATGAATATAGGAAAGCGGTTCAAAAAGAAGGTCACCCGTCAGATGTTGAAGAAGGCTGTAAATGAAGCCTCGAAGCAAATGCTGAAAAAAGCCACCGAAAAAGCCGCCGAAAAAGGGGCAGAAAAGATACAAGCTGTTTTGCGAAGTGGGGTATCAGCAACTAAGTTGCAACCCACACCCCAGAGTAAGCGGGGAAGTACACTTAGTACCGAGTCGCGGCAGAAACTGAAGAAGATGCAAAGTGGGGTACCTAAAACTAAACTAAGCGGGGATTCACGGAAAAAGTTGCAACAGATCTTAAATCTCGGTCGGGCTGCAAAGTTGAAAGTAAACCAATTGATAGCAGAAAATTAAAATAATTTTTTTAAAAGATATATAGGACGCAAGATGTTCAGAAGCCACAGGCATTTGGAAAAAACAGAGTATGTTCGTATCGGGTTAGACAAACCGATTAGTATCCCGGGAAACAATCAGCACCAGGTAAAAACAAACTATAAATTCACACTCACCGACCGAGACAACTGGTTTGACTGGTATAACGCCTACTTCCGGGCTGATTTCACTTTTGAGGCAACCGCGGATGGCGCAGCAGTTGCAGGGGACGTCCGGTCAGCGCCCATTAACGGCTCATTTTCACTGATAAACAAACTTGTGGTAAAATCATCGGGCAAAAACATTTACAACGTAGACAACATTCACAAGTTAATATTCATCAAAAACTTGTTGGATTTTTCTGATGACTTTGCGAGGAGCGCAGCGAAAGATCAGTTTTGGTATTTGGATACAGATAATAGCAATGTAACAGCCGTCGCTGCCACCAACCAAGGAATCAGAGAAAGGGGCTTGCTTGCCCACGCCGGCCTCACGGTTGAAACCCTCATACCGCTTAACAGGTACTCATTCTTCGAAGAGCTGAGTGACAAGCTTCTTCCCCCCATGCAGATGGAGTTCGAAATTGAGCTACAATCGGATGCAGAGCTGATTTGGCAAAACGATGGCACCAATCGTAGGATAGTGGTGAGAAACTTCGAGCTGTGGGTTCCAATGCTGCGTTTCACCAGCGAAGGACAGAAGCTCGCAAACGAAAACTTTTTGAAACCTCAGAAATGGACGTACCTAAATGAAATGATCCAGCCCAGCAGCAGCCGGCGTGACGCTTCCGGTTCGTGGCAGATAAATCCTGGTCTAAAAGACGCAAAACATGTTTTCATTTTCATACAACAGTCAAGGAAGAAGGACGCCTTGACTCAAAACCCCTACTTCTTTGACACCTTTAACATTGACGGAGACAATTCAGCCAAGCTAGCGACCTGCCGGCTACAGTACGGCATTTCACAGTACTATCCGGAGCTGGAATACGACGAAAACTTCAAACTGCGCATTCTTAATGACTTAAAGAACTACCGGTACCGCAAAAACGACTACAACACCGGTGTTCAGCTTCAGCCCAACAACTTCGGGACGCTATACCCAATAGTCTATTTTGACTTACGCGAAAACAAGGATAACAGGACCAACGACCCGAAGCAGATGGTTTTCCACTACAAGCTCAACGAGGCGGCCAACGCGCAAGACTACACCATTTATGCAGGAATTTTGTACGAGTCCGAACTTGTTCTCAGGCAGGTGGGTAATGAGCTAGTGATGGTTTAAAATAATTTTTGTATGAAATATAAGAGATGACGACTTACTATCCGCACAAGATTTCACTTTCAGACGGGCAGAAGGTAAGCCTCGCGCGGGCCTTTGGGCCAGGAGAAGCAGTTACGCTCAGATTTAAAAACGAGGCTATAACCGGCGGTAGCGACACTTTGCACTTGACCGCCAGACAGATCAAAAAAATAGAGCGCGCTATCAAAAACAAAACGGGCGTGGACATAGACATGAGCAAGACACAAATCAGACATGTGCGCAAGTTGGCGAGTGGGGCCGGCATGCGGGTAAAACCCCCAACAGGAGGAAAGGGAATGCGCATCAACCCTCCACCATATATGCGTCCCCCACCATTTATTGGTTCTTGGGGTGACCAAAAAAAAGCCCGCCTTCGTTGATGTCCCCTTAACTGATTATGACTTGCAGCGATGGTGCCAATACTTGAAAATCCCCATCAAAGGTATATTTGCGAGAGACGAGATCCACATGAAAAACCACTCCCCTTGTATAATCAACATGGATGATCTTGGAGGGCCAGGCACCCATTGGGTTTGCTGCTGGGGCGGGCGCGAATACTTTGACTCTTTCGGTTTACCTCCGCCCGCGGAATGGGAAATTGAGTTGATTCTCGAGGGTAGCAAAACCTTTCTTCGGAATGACAACCAGCTTCAGTGGGAATTCAGCGTGCGCTGCGGCTACTACTGTCTGCTTTTTCTGAACGAACGTAACAAAGGGCGGACATTTCGAGAAATTTTGAGCATGTTTTCCGAAAATACGCACACCAACGAGGCTGTGGTGAAGGATTATTTTACATATAATGTATAAGTGGGGTAAACCCCACACCCCAGTGAATTTTTGCTAGTTATATAGGATGGATGTTTACTGTGTGAAAGAAAAGCGCTTCACACCCAATGTGGTGGGAAGTGAAAAAATTACAACCGCAAAAAACGGCAGAAGACTGCTTAAAGTAAAATGCGCCAGCTGCGGCATTACCAAGACAAGATTTGTTAGTGGAGTTGAAGGAGGTAATATTTTAGAACCAATATTTAAGTGGACCAGAAGTGGTTTACCCAAAAAGAAGAGAGAAGAACTTGCTCGCGCTGAAAAAAGAATGTTTGGAGGTGGAGTTTTTGATACAGTTGGAAATACAGCAGCTGAAGCTTTCTTTGAGTACGGAGTTCCTTATTTAGCAAAGCAAGGTGTGAAACAAGGAAGATACTTTGCAAGCGAGTTTCTGAGACAACCAGAGTATCAGAAGAAGTTAGCCAATAAAGCCAAACCAATCGCGAGAAAAGCTGTTAATTACACAATTGATGCTTTGTCTGGGGATTTGTTGACTAAAGCCTCAAACAGATTAAGACCAAAAGATATGATGAAAGGCGGGTGTCACACAGCGGCCTGAGAATTTTCTTTAATTATATAAGATGGAGGTATTCTGCGTGAAGGAAAAGCGTTTCACACCCAACGTACCGGGAAGTGAAAAAAACACTACCGCAAAAAATGGTAGAAGAATGTTAAAAGTAAAATGCGCAAGTTGTGGCATTACCAAGACACGGTTTATTAGTGGGGGTACCCAACGTGGTGGTAATTATGATATGAGAATTTATGCGGGTAATCGAGTAGATGACCCAACAAACCCTCTTTACCAACGTGGTGGGGCTTTTGATTTGCATAAAGCTATTGGCAAGCTGCCTAAGCCAAAAAAGGGGTGGACACTTCCGGGCCACAACTATACAGGGCCGTACAATCCTCTTGAAAAACAGCTTTCTTACGACCCCAAAACGGGGAAGATCTTGAAGATATACCAGCAACCCACAGGCGCCACGGACGCAGTTGCAATGCAGCATGACGTTGATTATGCCGTCTGTGCAGGCAAGAAAAATGAGAAAGGCTGCAAACATGATGCAGACAAAAAAATGGTGAAGGCGCTTGACGCTATTCCCAAAAACAAACGGCAATGGGGTCACGCCGCGGCGCGCAACGCAATCAGCTCGAAGCAAAAGGTGGGTTTGGGTGTCGGTGAAACGATCAATAAAAAGATCGGCGAAAAGATTCCGGGCTTTCAACAGTCTCAAGATGTGGCTGCGTCAATCATGGCTATCACAGGTGGTGATAAGGATTTGTTTAAAAAGTATTGGAGTGGTGACATTGCAAAAGGTGCCTTTAACACGAAAACCGGTCTGTTTAGCAAAAAGTTCTGGACACACCCTACCAGAGTAACCGAACCGTGTAACCAAATAATTTACGACAAGAAAACCGGAAAATACCGCAACACCTATTGCGACTAACCCCACACCCCACGAAATATTTTTAACACATATATAGGAAATGGATTCTGTAACAAAATTCCGGCTGGCTGAAATAGAAATGATGAAGAAAAATCTTGAAAACCAGTTGGCGCATTACTACCAAACCTCAGCCAAGTTTAGACGGTGGCACACGCGTTGTCAAACAGTAAGCGGGTTAACAGGCGGAGTTGCTGCCCTTCTTACAGGCTCTGGGCTGGGCGCTTCACTTTCTGCGGTTGGCATTGTTGTTGGTGGGCCTTTAATCGCAACTGGCCTCTTGTTTTCATTGATGTCAACCTCCTGCATGGGCCCCATCAAATTTTTCCGGCGTAAAGCGAAAAAACACAAAAAAATGCAGACTTTGGCTGAAGCTACGCTGAGCTCAATCAACACTCTCATATCAACCGCTCTTGACGATGGTGAAATCTCTGACGGCGAGTATCAAGATATTGAGAAAAAGTACAACACCTTTACTACTAAAAAAATAAAACTGCAGTTTTCAAACCACACTGACAGTGGAGACACCTCTAAGGTAAAGGGTTAACAGAACATCAAAGACAACTTCTGTTTGCCTCCAACCACCATTCGTTGAAACTTTTTTCGGCTTTATTTCTGGTTTGTACCATCTTCGGCAATCTTTTCGTGAGCTTTCCCAGTATTGCCTTTTTCGCCGGCCAATCGATAGGTGAGACCTTTTGAAAATAGTTGTATAAAAAACAAACGTAGTTACATGGCCTGAGATTCGTCAGCTTAAATTGGTGAATGACATTACCCAAAAAGGTCAGCCCCATTTCGTCACCGACCTGATCTATAGAAATACCGACTTTTTTTAGTACCGCAAGTAAATACCACAGTTTTAGATTGGGAGGGTGACCCATCTCTTCGGGCTCAGGGTAGAATTCCCCCTCGTAACGGTAGTCAAGATCTTTTTCGGGCTTGATTTCTTTTATTTTCGCTTCCTGCTGTTTTATCAACATTTCTTTTAGCTGTTCACTGTGGGGGTATCCCGCACCCCTTAGGTAAGGTTTTGTATCCATGTATATATGTCTGCGCATAATTATTTAAATGGATAAAAAATTAGAGCGGCATTACTACAGTCCGCAGGGTTACTGGAAAGGCATTTCTGCCATTAAAAAATTAGCGGTCGCTGCAAAGGTTCCTGAAGTTGTTGCCAAAGAATGGTTGTTCAAACAAGCGCTCTGGCAGATCTACCTCCCCGCACCGCGCTACATTCCTCGTCTAAAATTCGATGTCCCTACACCCAACAAAGTGCATCAGGCAGATCTTCTTTTTCTGCCACATGACAAAGTGGGCCGTAGCACTTACAAATACGCGCTTACCGTTGTTGATATTGCCAGCAGATTCAAAGAAGCTCAGCCTTTAACCTCTAAAAACTCTGATGAGGTTGCCAAAGCTTTTAAGACAATTTATACACGTGGACCTCTGAAGTGGCCTCAGATGTTGCAAGTTGATCCTGGGCGTGAATTTATGGGCGCTGTTACAAAAGAAATGGAAAATCACAAAACTTCTATCAGACGCGGCCACCCTGAAATTCATAGAGACCAAGCTATTGTTGAACGTTTCAATCGTACCTTGGCTGAGCGTTTGTTTGGCCACCAGTACGCGGTTGAAATGCGTTCACCTGAGGGTCTGCGGTCTACTGTGTGGGTAAAAAGGCTCCCCAAAGTTGTTTCTGCTCTGAACAACCAAGTCACTCGATTGATTGGTATGAAACCTGCTGCTGCAATCAAGAAAAAAAATGTTTATGCAGAACCGTCAACTAAATATTTGAGACCTGTTGGTTTGAACGAAAAAAAGCTCCCATCCATCGTTATGGTTCGGTATTTGTACGAACCTGGTGAGCTTGAAGGCGGGGCGAAAAGAGCCACTGATCCAATCTGGTCTTTGAAAGTTTACAACCTTGAACGTTCTTTTTCCAAACCAAATCAACCTGTTCTCTACTATTTGCGCGACGGACCTAAGCGTGGTTTTGTACGTGAAGAACTGCTTGTGGTACCTCCGGATACAGAATTACCTCCAGCTGTGGGGTAAACCTCCACCTAAATGTGATATTCGATAGGTTCGGTGTGTATCCCATCGGGCAGCACCCATCGTTTGTCATAATAAGCACTCAGCCCCAGCTTCTCCTGCTCGTATGTCACTATTTTCCCTTCCCGCATCCGGAACCCTCTGTTTGTTGCCATATCTTTGTTGCCTTCCAACGCCGCTTTGAAACGTTGCCAGGTAATGGAGTTTTGCTTCTTTGACACCCCTTTTGTGCTTAGCTTCTGCTTTTCTCCCCTGTCATCCGCGAAATAACATTTTGAGCACAGCGCTATCATCCGCTCCCCCGCAAACTCCTGCTTAAATAGCCCTGGTATTCTCCCTCTCCACTGTTTCCAGGCCTTCCAATCCCCTTTTTTTGCTGCAAATTCTTCTTTCAACTCTGGGTGCACTGTGTCCTCGAGTTCCTTATTTGGTATTCGCCAATTCCACTTGCTCCATGCCAACCAATTCTTTTTTTCTTCCTCGAATTCTTCTCTCAGCTCTGGCCTCACTATGTCTTCGAGTTCCTTTCCTGATATTGCCAAATAGTTGCTGTCCGTGTCCATCTGGATCAGCTCGAAATCCTTTCTGTCAATGTACCTGTCTAGGAAGTCATAATAGAATTCCAACATCCTCAGCTTTGCCAGCTGGTATACCGCGATTCCTATCTGAAATGGACGTCTTATTGTGATCCGGGGCTTTCGGCTTTCTAACTCATACGCTGCTCCTATCTCATCCAGAGTGGTGAAATACGTGCTTCGCATTGCTCTGTCAACTACCTTCTCATCTTTTGTGTATATCACGTTTGTTTGCCGTTCCAAGGCTTCGATGAGCTTTCCATACCCACTGTTTCCCAACAGTTTGAATATATCCGCCAGCAGTGCTTTGCTTTTTTCTACATCTCCTGTCCGGCGGGCCTCCGTGACTTGTTCCACGAACCAAGAAAAGATTTTTGCCGGTTTGTAGTCAATTGTCCGATATACCTTTGTTATTTCCGCCCCGTGGTTTATGTACCATTTCAACAGCGGTGCATATAGTAGTATCCTCTGTGCCGACAATGCTCCCACGAGTTTTCTCCCGTCTCCGCGGTTTCTGCCTGTGTCCGTCAAGTATTTGATCATATGCTCGGGTACTGCTTCCGCTGGCACCACTTTGTTGTAGAAGAATGGGCACATTTCTTCGAACTTCGGGTGTAAGTGCTTCGGAATCTCTATGTCTACTTCCGCAAACCCGAACCAGCTTCCTTCTTTGAGATTTTGTGTTAGTACCATGGGCATTACCAAATCGTCATCGTAGTGTTCAACTCTTTCTTTTCCGCAGGGCATATCTTTTAGCATTGTTGAGAGATACAGCGCGTTGGCATCGTAGCCGAGAATGTTTTGGCACAGTTGTGGATTAGCAACTTGATGTGACCTTATTCTGGTTTTTCCCACTTCATGGTACCTTGTAAAAACGAGGCTCGGCCCTCCAACAACAGCTTCTTTTAACATCTCATATGCTTCTTTGCTTGGGGCGTATAGTTCTGCGTTGCGCTCTATTGCTCCCTTTAACAGGTAGTGCAAGCTTACACCTGGGATGCTGACTGCATCTTTCATTATGTCGATCCCCTTTTCTGTGTAGAAGTTTCTCATCTTTTCCAGCGCCTCTAATCCTGGGGCTACATCTAGATTGTTGTAGTACCGCACCCAGTCTTTAAATGTTTTCATCCCCTCTTCCCAGAACGTCTGTTTGCAGGCTTTCCATTCTGTCAGTTTTAATGTAAAGCCTCCTTTCAAATTTGAGTACCAATCTGGGTAATCCGGCAATCCTGGGTAATCCAGCTTTTTAATATCGTCGAACCACTCGTATGGGAGCCATGATTTTGTTGTCTCGCAGTCGTAGGCTTTTACCCATTTCTCGTATGAGGTTCCTGGGCCGAGGTAGTTCATTATGTCTAGAAAACGGAAGCCTTTTGTCAGTAAGAACATTATTTTGTTACTGTTCTTCGCCACTCTGACTTTGCTGGCTGTGTCTGCCAGCTTTTTAACGAAGTGTGCCTTTATTAGATTGAGATCGTATTTCCCCGAGTTGAAGCCGAGTACTGGGACCTGGTCGCACCATTCCTCTATTTTTTTCTTTTGGTCTTTTGGCAGCAGGGTGATGTCTGCTGGCATAAATTCATCTCTTACCTGTTTCCTGATGTTTTTTCCGCGTCTTTCTAACTCTTCTGCGAACTTGCGGATCAGCTCTGTGGGATCTTTTTCACAGATATGGGTTGGCTCTCTTTCATGCGTGTCGCCGATGCTAACCGAGACTGGGACGTGTACGTTCTCGATTGTGAGTCTGTCTGTCAGCTCCTTCCGCTGATTTTTGTCTCCGTATGCCTCAAAATCATACAAAATTGCGTGTGGGTAACTTTTTGTCTTTGCTTCTGGGAGTTCTTCTACATATTTGTCTCCGACTTCGCACGCCCAACACTCTATTACTTTGTATCCTTCCTTTCGGAGATAAGCCGTTCTTCTCTTTGTTGTTTGGAAGAGTTCTTCTCTTGTTCTTCCGCAATGTTCTATTACTGTGTTACGATCGGGGTGACATTTTGGACACCCGTGCCAGTAGCATCCGTGATACTGCAGAACTAACTTTCTCTCATGGTTGTACCCGTCAACTGACCTTTTCTCTACCCATCGCTCTCCTCCGTGCCCTGACATTGCGTGGGCTATTGGAATTTTCCAGTGCTTTGCCACGTACTCCAACCACTGTATTGATTCTTTCGAGGCTTTTTGCTTCGGGTAAAATGCTTTCTGATACACTGACTGCGGCGCTTCCACCTTTTCTCCTGGGCAATCTATTACAGTTTTCCCTTGGGCGCATCTATCAGCATGACGTTGGAGATTGGAAACCTTTGTAAATCTTGCGTGGCAATGGTTGCATTCGTAAGTTTTCGCTAACTTTGTTATGTCTTTTATCAAAAATGCGTGCTCCCCGTAAATTCCTATTGTCATTATGTTTTTTAACTTTGGTGACGGATTTCTTGTCAGATGCCATACTACTTCTTTATCATCTAAACACTCTGGTATATAAACTCTTATCCCGAGCCAATCTGAGAAAGTGGCGCCCTTGTTCAGGTGCATTTCTACCTTTTCTATTTCATCTAGTGAGGTTTTTACACAATTGGTCGGTGTTTCGTGGAGCTTGAAGAAACTCTTGGCCAGACCGCGGGCTGCTTCTGTGCTTCGATCTGGCCTTGCACCTTTATGCACAGCGATACAGCGCCATAAACACGGGTTATCCCTATACGTGTCCAGCGTCACCATTGCTTGTTTTCTCCCCGTGTTTGCTTGTTTACGCAGCCAGTCCGGCAATAGACCTGTCCCCATTAGCGGTTGACGGTCAATCACAACTTTTACATCAACTGCGAAGTAGTGGTCGAAGATCCATTTTGTGTTTGGCCTTTCGATATTATCTATTTCTAGACGTTCTTCCTCCTTTTCCCTTATCCAGTTTTCCGCGTCTTCTAGCTTGTTTATCCATCGAGAACCTTTTTCTGTTTGGTAGAAGGTTAGAAAGGTGCCGTCTTCAATGTTGCGTAAATTAATTGCGTAAACGTACCTTATAAAAAATGATGTTCTTACTTCCTTTCTTAATTTTTCCATGAATTTTGCTGTTTGGTCTTTATTCAGATCTTTTATGATGCGCCATCTCTTGAACCGCCTCCCGCTGCTCTCTTCACCCTCGAATTTTGTGTCTTCATACAGATTCAGAATCTCATTCTGGTAGTCTGTCACATTTCTTATGTTATTCGGTTGAATGGGGTCGAATTGTCTCAGAAGTTGTTGTCTTCTGTTCCTTTTTCTAGGTGGTGCTATTGGTTGGTAAGGTTTTGGTTGTAAAGGTGGTCGTAAACGCTTCTTTGTGGTTTCTGGAATTGGTTCTTCTAGCACATTCCTTATTATCTTTTTCACTGCGGGTACGTTTTCTGAAAGAAGTTGCGATAAATACCGCAGTTCTGCGGGGTCTATTTTTGCAAGTTCCTGTTCGAGAGATTCGAGGTCTATTTCGTCCATTGTATATTATGTAGAAAAATATTTTTTATTTAATTAATTGTTGTTAACTTAATGTTGTATTTCTCTAATTGAAAAACTTTTATACAGCACGGTGTCAATTCTCTAATTGCTTGTCCCCTATGTTCCCTGCCGCCTCCTGCGTCCTTTTTTCCTAAGTAGTATAGTCGGAGTCTGACTAAAACTATCGAGCAGCTCCTAAATTTCTTTCCTCTTTAGGAGACTATAGTCAGGGACTTAAAATCAAGGCACGCGAGCATGCGAGCGTGGTTTGATTTTTGGTCCCTGACTACTAGTCTCCTGAAGAGGTTAGAAATTTAGGTGCGCCCGAGATGGTTTTAGTCAGACTCCGACTATACTACTAACCGAGGTAAAAATTTTTTACAAATAATCAATAAAAAATCGGGATGTAGGTGTAAGGTAACCACACCTCGTAATCAGACCGTGTTGGTATTATTCCAAACGTGAATATCTAAGTTCGAAAAGATTACGAACTAAAACTAAATTCAGGTTTTTTTAGTGTTTTGAGGGCTGTACATGAGGATGTGAGACAACTGGCAATTATATTTTTCATTTAGAACTAGAAGAGATAATTACAATAATCATTATACGAGCATTCTGAGAGTTTGAAGATAAATGTACATCAGTTATAGCTGATAAGACCCTCTACAGTGAGAGGATCCGGTACTTGTATTTCGCCACGGTGGTCCTTGCAAATTTGTGTTCGTTTTTACTGCTAATGCAATTTTCCTGTTCGTATCTCGCCCTTCCTTCTTGATCTTTCCCTCTAGGAAAGAAAATCATAAGCAGGGTCACTGATAGACTACGAGTAGCCCCTATTTTTTCGCAGTCCGTCGAGCGTGAAGCAAAAATAAAAAAAGAGCGCGTGAAAATTGGCTCGACGGACTGCGAAAAAATAGGGGCTGCTCATAGTCTAGGTCACTGAATAACAAAACTTCTTACCAAGATAATACGGACGAAAAAGAAACACACAGCGAACGTCTCCTTACTTCTTTCTGTGCCATATTCGATAAGAGATATCACGTGACTATTTTGGGGGAATTTATGGATTTTTTTGGATCCGATCCGGGTTTTGTCAGTCGGATCACGTCCCGTCCAGGTTTTGTCAATCCGGTCCAATCCGGTCCGGGTTTTGTCAATCCGGTCCGATCCGATCCGATCCTGTCCGATCCAGGTTTTGTTAATGCCCGCTTAACCCTTTAACCGGCAGATTTTTTCAGGAAATTTTTGAATTGCGCAACCTTAATCACTGTTTTTAATGATAACTCAAAAAGTAAAGGAGCTACCCTCCCATAAACTATACATCATTTTAAAGCTTAGAAAATTTGTAACACAATGACAATAAAAGAACCTTAAAAAGGTATACCACATTAGAGTATGAGTCATTTGCATTTGTTGGTTCTATTTCACTCTGGGCAAAACAACATTTTCTGCCAGGGGTCAAAGGTATAGTATTACTGTTTGAATCAAACAATGTTTTTGTGTTCAACAACAATTTATCAGGGAATAAACATTTCAAACAGAACTAAAATATTCCTATCCTAGCCCGAGTTATTGCATTTTTTGTACTTCCGGTACAAAACTTTTCAGAGGACAATTTCAAAAAAAATGTTTTGAAATTAGTTTTCAGAAGAATTTTACAGTATTGCACTCTTACTTTGAAGATAATGTTACAACCAGTACTGAATCTGCCGATGCCACTTTTCCCAGCAGTTTCTGTCTCTGTTCAAACATAAGGTCTTGTTATCACAGGTTTTGCAAACAATGATAGACTTATATCGGTAATTTCTGTTTAGACTTCTCATCTGCACTCCCTTGGCACAAACAACACAATCCAACCTTGTATCTGTGACAGCAATTTCATGATAGCTTCCATCCAGCCTCTTGGAATCAACTTCATCTAGTGGTTGAGTTGGTGGGCGACCAGCTTTCCCACGAAATGACCTTCCAGCAATGAGCTGCCGGGCCACTTCCTTGCGATAATTTAGAAATTCTGTGTTACTGGGCTTCAATTTCTTCATTATAATGAAGGAGTCCAGGAGACACACTTCTAGGCCATAGCCAAACAACTTTTTCCAGGCTTTTCGTGACTTTCTTATTACACTGAATGTCTTCACGAGCTGATCAGCGAGGTCCACTCCGCCCATATATTTTTGATAGTCAACTTGAGCTGGTGGACACGTGATGTCAACATTTGCACCACGAGCTGCCTTCCTCTTGATAGTAGCAGGTTGACCATCAAGATCTGGAGGATGAATGGTAGATAAATGATAAACAACCCTTCGATCATTCCAGGCTGTTGCTACTAATCTTCTGTAGGCTCTCCACAAATAGTCTCCACGATCCATTTCTTTTTGCATTCGCGTGCTGATAACCAAATCCTTGGGAAATTGTTTTCTGTTTTGGCGTACAGTTCCACATGAAAGTATATTCTTGCCATGAAGCTCAAGGAAAAAATGTGGGTCAGTGTAAAAATTATCCATGTACAGATGGTGATTTTTGCCAGTTTCTGTCACCGTCAGGTCCCGTACCACTCTTCTAGCTAAGTGTTTTTCAGGTTGTTGACCATGTTCCTTTCCCAGATAAACCTGAAATCTGTAAACATAGCCAGATGTTGCCTCACTCAGGACCCACAACTTTTTGCCCCACTTAGTTGGCTTGCTTTTTATGTATTGTTTGAAAGCCAACTTGCCCTTGTGGGGTACCATTGTCTCATCAATGGCAATATTTTTTTCGAGTCTATACTCATCTTGAATATTTCTAAGAATAATGTTTAGGTAATTTCTTACCCGGTAGATCTTGTCAAATCCATCAGTACCTCTAGGGATAGCTACTGCATTGTCAGCTAAATGAAAGTATCTCCAAATTTGAAGGAATCTTGTTTGAGACATGATGTTGGCAATACTTTCCTGGTGAATTAGTTTATCCTGGCTCCAGTACATTTCGAAACGAGGCAACTTCACTATGCCCATCAGAATAATAATGCCAATGAAGGCTTCCATTTCCTCTTTTGTTACAGGGGCCCACGGTCTTTTATGTATGTTAGGCTCAGCTGCCTTTTGCTGTTGATAATACTTATTGGTCTCTTGAACCAATAGCTGCCATACATCATCAGTGAACAGCAAATCAAAAAAATCTCGTTCATGAGTAGTGTTTACATTTGGAAATCTTCGTGTTGGACCTGGATGTGGCTCTCCAAAGTCAGGAAGCTGCATTGGCTCATACTGGTCTGACCAGTCTATATGTGGCTCTGGGCCTTCACGACGTCTTGCCTGACCAGGCCTTGCTCCTCTCCTAGCTCCTCTTCGTGCACCTCTTCCTCGTCCCCTTCTAGTTTGTCCTTCTGGTTGACTTCGATTTGAACTTCTGTCACGGTCACCAGATTCAGGATGTTCTAATTAGATAATAAATAATTATAAATGGCATTTCCTGAGGAAATGTTTGAGATTTGCTTTCAATTGAACACAAAATAGGAGGAAACATGCCTTCCAAGCACTTCAATGTAGCATGAAAAGAACAGTACTCGTGATGTAAACAAACAGTACAGTTCGGCCATATTGTTTGACAATCATTTAGTTAGCTAAAGCAGGACTGTACTTTTGGTATAAAAAAAAAAGCTTACACACAATCGGTTATAATTTTTCTGCTAGCAATGGCTTGTAAATACAGGAAGGTTACACATACGAAATCGAAAACTCAATACTGAAAAATAAAACATACCAGGTTCATCGCTACTTTCGTCGTCAGAAAGAATTTCATCGCTTTCACCTTCTTCACTTTCCTCGTGTTCTGGTCTGCCATTACTGTCATCTTCTTCCGAAAGTTCTACTTCACTTTCATCGGAATAATCCCTGTCAGAATCGTCATCCAGGACTCTTCTCAACACTTCTTCGGCAGATAAATACCTCGCCGCCATATTTAAATGCCAGCGTACGCGAGCGAACGCGAAACGAAGGAAAAACTTGCTTTTTACTAGCAAAACACTAGCCAGATTTGAGAAGAAATTCACTCAAATCGGGGACTGAAGGGTCTTCTGGGAAAGCATTCACATTTTGGGCCCTGGGGATCATTTTCCTGATGATAAGAGGGCCCTGGGCTTTAGTGGTTGCATTTCGTACATATATGTACGATTGCCGGTTAAAGGGTTAATTAATGAGATAAAATCATAAAGCTAAACATGACGTAGGCTTAAATCGATCGAATCATCCGTTGAGAAAAATTGTCCATCTGTTCGAACGGCTTGAGTCATCCGTTCAAAGAATAATCATCTTCCATTTGAACGGCTATAGTATTAAGTTCATAGAACAGCTTCTCCCGTTTGAACAGCATCGGGTACGTATGAACCGAAAATGATGGTCAGAAGCGAAATCGATCTTTCTGCCACCGAACCGAAAATGATGGTCAAAACTGAAATCTTTCTGCCGCCGAGGTTTTCTTATCTTTGAATTATCTGATGGTGAATTGACGCCCGTGTGTAAAGAATGGTCGCAATGATGTTAAATTACAATGTTTTAAGCAAAACACAAATCGAAGGGCAAGTTATAGCATTGATAACAATCGTGACTATCGACTGGGTGTTAAAATAGTGTTTACATTTTGAACAACTCAAAGCGTGAAGGTCACGCTTTCGTCATGCTTTCTTGACCTTTCGTCACAGTTGCCGCCGAAGCGTGAGGTGCATGTGTCATCATGAAAACAAGCGCATTAAAAGCTTCTTTATTAACTTGGCGAGCTTCAATTTACATTCAGTAAAGGTTTCACAGTAGATTGAAGAATCAGTGACATTTATGTCCGGGGAATCTTTCGAGCGACATTATTCATCAAACGCCGACAAAGTTGTGATTTATGCAAATGTCGGCTTGTAATCAAGCCAGAAGTTTATTTGCCGTTCAGCTGGATTTTCTGTCGTCTAGAATTACTTTTATCTGATCAAAATAACTTTTTTCGTTCAATTCTAAATTTGACGCTGGGTTCGGGATCAGTGTTATGATTTCCCTGATTTAATGTTCTTGTTTTATTTTGTGTTTTTAAGGTGATTCCACTGAAAAAGAAGGAGTAATCAAAATTTTCTAAGACTTGGTCCAGTTCATAATTATGTTATGAGCATTGCAAAACTGCAATAAAAAATGGGGGTCACCGTGCTCGTTTTTGTGCAACCTGGATGGCTATTATGGTAAATATATGACCCTCAAGGTTTATATTAGGAATCCTAGTAATCCGAAAAGGGAGCTATCATCTCTAGAAAAAATCATTTCTTGCATTAAAATATCGAAGCAGTTATACAAAATAGACTTTAATCTTACATAACAAACTATTTTAATTGAACTGGAATTAAGATTATAAAAGAAATTAGATATTTTGCTGCGTGCGCACGTAAGCAGCACTACCAAAATACATGCTGTTTAAAGCATTCAAATATAAATATCTCAAAATAGAATAATCAACTTTTCTTTAAATCGCGATATATTGTAGTCAACCGTATGTCATTTAAGTTAATGCCTTAAAAAATGGGGGTCACCGTGCTCGTTTAGAAGAAAATAACCATTAATTTCCCTGCTAAGCTTAATCTGAAGGAAATGCCTTAACGTTGTGTGCGCGAGCGCTCGTGCGCGCGCTAAATGACGCGAAAAATCGTGCGCAGCAAGGATGCGCAATGCAATTCAGTGGAATCACCTTAATCACATGTCAATTTGAACTTTTGATTTTAACCCTAACAACAGTGGCTGTTCTTACGTGACATTTATACCATCACAGTATTTACTCCTAATATTTGAGCCAAAAGTGCACCCATATTGCTTGCAATTTCTATCTGATTGATAGCAACCAGCTGTGGTACCACAGTTTCAAACATGTGTTTAGAGAGATTCACCCTGATTTGGCTTTAGTATATAATACGTTACAGTACGGATACAAAGATCAATGTAGCGTCTTCCCGCGTGCGCCTACCCTGACTTCTCGCGTGCTTCTCGCTAAATATTTCTCTCTCTAACAGGTCTGTCACTGTGCCCCTGACGAGAATGGCAGACTTTCTGAGCAGGCAAACTATTATTATCTATCAATCTACTTCGATTAAAGAAAACTCACTAAATTGTTTATTTTAAATATCAAAATAAATTCACCTAAACGGTAAAATATCATCGGGACAACAAATTAAAACACCATAGTCAATCACTTGCATAGAGGACTTTCTGTATTTTCGGCTCTCTTGTTTGTCCAGTTTGTCTGCTCAGGCATTCGGGTGCTTATGCACCTGTCTGGCTGTTCATTCTTGCGTTCATTCAGTGTGCCGTTGGTGCAGATTGCATCTGTTATTCATACAAACATAAATATATAATGACTCCATTTTACTACTCAATTAAGCCCTCTAGTCAGACAGTCGTGTGGATAACTTTCTGCATTCTCGACCTTGGTCTGCTCGGTCTGTTTGTTCAGAGCTTCATGAGCTTATGCACATGCTGGGCTGTTCACTCGGCCATTCATTCGGATTGTTGTTGATGCAGTTTTCACTGTTACTTACATAAACTATAAAAGCCGAAGTATTAAAACCTAGAGAGTTCCGTAACTTCTTGGTTTTAATATAAAAAATGGCATCCGACAGCGTTGGAACTATTCCCTCGCTCAAATAATCAAACAAACATCAGTGATAGAGTGATTTCAGTAAATCTGTGAAATAGTTATTACACTTTTAGATACTATTACACACTAATTTCATTGTTTTCTTTTGTTTCCTTTTGACTATTACACAGAAACTGGTAGATTTTGTTTCTCGGGTTAAATGAAATCACTCTAACTGGTAACAGGATTTTTACAAAAGGACCTGCTTATTTTAAATTACACAGTAGCCTGGACAGAATGATTTTCAAACAATTTTTTTTTCATTGTTACAGTGCTTGTAACAATGAGAAGAAGTTCCTAAATTTGATTACAAAAAAAGAATAAGAACATGTGGTATTATTTCTAGGATTTATTGTTTTGTTTGGTTTGTGCTCTGTGGTGCCTGCTCCAGAATGACTTAATTTGATTTTTGATTTTCTGTTAGTGTGTTTTGAGGTCCAAGTTCTGGATGTGCCCTCATTTCCTTCTGACACATTGCTGGAGTGTAGAGTTTTGATAAGTCTTTTCCTTTGTCATAACATTTTATCATGACTGATATTTGAAGTTTTGAAAATTGTACAGATTTCTTCTTTGGTTGGTGGCTTTTAAGGGCAGTGCCTTGTATAATTTTGTTCCATTGACTTTGGTTTTCCTTTTCCAGGTTTACTTCGGCATCACTTTTGTCAACAATTGGATCTTTAAATGTTTTTGCTTTGGCAGGGATAAATTGACTATTTCATCTTCTTTGATGACATTTTGACTGGCAGCAAGTGCCCGCTTTGTTTTCTGCCTGTTTTTACAAACTTTACTTTCTTTATGTGCATGTAAATTCCCTGGCCTTAAAAAGGAAGCCCCACAATCTCTACATTTGATCAAGTCATCACATGTGCCAATGTTGTTGTCTGTCTCCTGTGTTTGTATTTGCTGTTGTTGTTCAGGTGCCACTGGTGCTGTTTTATTTTTGTCTATAAGTGGAGCTTTGTGCTGTCCTTTTGTTAGATCCAATTCTGATGTTGATCCAGTGTCTGATCTGGATTCACTCCACAGGCCTTTGATATGTCTTCTGGTGAGTGTCGTTGAAGGCCCAACACCTGTCTGCTCTTGAGCCTTCACCTCCCTGCATTCTCCATCGTCACTGTACACATAAACAAAACTAAAGTAATTAGAGATGCCTTGCCAGGTTTTGGCTGACTGTGGCTCTTTTGATCTATTAATGGAAATTTTGTACACATTTGTTCCTCGTAGCCTTTCTGTTCCCTCTACAATGTCCTTTGGTGTCAAAATGTCATGGCCCTCATGCCGATACGACTTCAATGAAAATTTCAGCACTGCATAGTGGCTGTCAAGTATTGTTTTCCCTGTTTGGGCCTCAAAGTTGTTGCATGATTTGATTCTCATCCCTGTTTTTTTTTCAAGAGACTGCCAAGCCAGAGAATTAAAGACTGAGGTGTTTTTATAGTGTGCGCCATTCTCTGACCAAATAGTCGCAGAAACAATCTCAGGGTGTAGCTTTCTAAAATTTAAAACACTTTGTTCAATACTGCTTGCTGAAAAAAACCAATTCTGTTTGTCATCATTTTCTGACAAATTGTCATGAAATTCTGTGACAAGAGGACGATCATCATTGTTGCAGAAGATAAAAATTGCACCATGAAGTGATACACCTTTTTTACCAAACCAGTCTTTCTGGGGTTCATGCAGGCGTTGAAATAGTAGTCTCGTCATGTAGTCTACAACAATTGTTTCTCCTTTCTTTAGATTGTTTATTTGGGACAAGAACTGTGTTCGCTGATGTTTCCCTCTTACAAGGTGAAATATGTAGTGGCAAAGGCTCTCTTCAATGTTGTTTAGCTTTGTTGACACACTATTTTCTCACTTTCGTCTATATTTAATAAGCTGATTGTGTGATTTATTTTTGTAAACAGTGACCAACGTTCATTGCAGCTATGGCAACTGTATGGATGTTCCTTGGAGGAACATGTTGGCTCAGGCGATAAGTACCAGCCCATACAATGTGTAGCACATTCACTGTGGATTTCTAGGTTGGAAATAAAGTCAATTAAGAGGTAACCTTTGTATCTTGTTGCACGCAGGAGAATATCAGGGATTGGGCACTCTGTGGTGTTGCATGTATCTTTGTACCAAAGCTCTTCCAAGCTAGCCAGTAGCACATCCAATTTGTTGAAGTTTTCTGCTCCATTTTCGGTACAAATGTTGCAGAGGCCAGCCATCTCCTCCATTTCCTTGAAATTGTGAGCTTGGAGGCCCTCATGAAATTTTGTTTTTCCTATAGAACCCAATGGAACATGTCACCTTTGTGTGTAGATAGTTGTGATTTTTTTTTCAATTTTCACACTATGACATTCAAATGTGTTGTAGAAACTTTAATAGAACAGTAGAACCCGGTAACTGGGATAACTCAAACAACCCTGCTAACTGAAACTAACTTCTATTTCCCTTGGACCCACTTTTTAGTCATTTTTTATAATACTTGGTTAACTCAATTTTTTTTTCTCTTCAGAGTTTGAGGTACTGGGGTTCAACTGTACAGTGTAGTTATTCCTCTGAATCACTGAAGCAGGTTTTGCTACCAATCAGATCTTACCCACCCTACATGTATACCATGTTCCCTCCCAGTATGACCAGGTTTGCACCCACCCTCATCGAGTTCGCACCCACTTTTTCGCGTTTGCCCCTAGTTGTCATAACAGGGTTGGTGCTAGTCCTTGAAATTCGGGTTTATGTTTGTTTTTTTTTTGTGTTAAGGTGAATTACAGCAATTTTCTCATGTATTGTGTTCCTCCAGGACATTATGTTGGAAGATCTCATTTGCTTCTAAGACATGAAAAATAAGAAAACTTGCTTTAAAGGGACACTATCAACAGTTTCACTTAAAAAAACTCAAGAGCATGTGGAAAATACGAATAGTGGTCCATTTTTTTAAAATCACCATGCCAGTATACTGAAGCAATAAACACTTGTAGTGATATTGATAGCATTTGGGACAAAAGAAATCAGATAGTCAACCGGCAAAAGTGTGTGTTTACCTTTCCCGTCCGCCTATCTGATCATAATGCAAATTCAGATTTGACGAAAAAAATGCAATGCATCGGGTGGCAAAGCGGTTACATTAAGATACTAAAGTTTAAATCTCGTACTAATACGATAGCTATATGTCAATGGTAAACTTACAATTCTAACGGCTTTCTGACAGGCCACAGTTTTCCTTTAATGAACAGTTTGTCAGGCTGCGCTTTACTAAATGCCACAGGAACATTATTTCATTTGGCCTTCTTAAAGGTGTCCATCTGTGCTCTTCTACGCTCGACTATTTCGAACGGGAGGTCTTGATACATTCTGAAATCTGTTCCTTTCAAGCAATGACCCAGTGAAAGAATTTTTTCACAGTCCTTATATCTAAGGAGTTTGGCAAGTATTGGTCTCCGTTTCTCTTCCTTCCTTTTTCCAAGACGATGGACCCGCTGTATTTCAATATTTGAAGCGTCATGGTAACCTAGATCGGTCCCCAGGAAGGAGCGGAGCACCGTCTCCGTGTCTTCTTTATCCGTGAAGTCCTCTGGGATGTTCTCAAACTTTATGTTTTCGCGCCTAGAATTATGCTTCAAGATATACGTTCTTGTTCTCTATCTCTTTGAGCGAGGAGTAGAATTTTCTCATTTTCTTCCTTTACGGCGGCAAGTGTCGACTCTGCTTTTTCTTTCAGGTTTTTTAGGCTTTCGGATATTTGCTTTTTATCTTCTTTGTTTGAGTTTAGGTTTTCTTTAAGATCTTCAACATCTCGTTTGGTGGTAGTTTGCGCGACTTCGAGCAATTGTATTGTTCTTTCAAGCTTCACTGCGTAAAACAATACGAATACTGTCCCGTACTTAAGTCTTATACAGTCAGTACACAAAGTCGTGTACGGGTCATATAAGGACGTGGCATGATGTATACGGTACCGTTTAAGGATCAGTATACGTCAGGCTATGCTTAGAAAGTAGCAGGATCTTATACACCTGTATCAGGATTCCTTATACATCAGTAAACATGTCAGTGTACATCGTGTATACTGAATGAAACATGAAGTGTACTGATGTTGCGTAGAAGGTGGGTATACGGATTCTTACACCGTGGGTAGGATTCCTTATTTCCCATTACACAATACCGTATATTTCATGTATACTGCAAGAAGCATGACGTGTACTGATTTTGCGTAGGTGGGTATACTGATTCTTACGCTCTCAAAAGGATTTCTTATATCTCATTACACAAGTCCGTATATTTCATGTATACTGCAAGAAGCATGAAAAACACGAACTTCGCCTGGAAGGTACGTATAAGGATTTTTACACTGACTCGCGGTAGAATTTCGTGAAGTTTCAGTAGTAACTCGCCTGGCCTTTTACTGAAATGACGCTGTACGCCAATTTTCAGTACTTTTCTCCTTCTAGTCCCACATATATTTGTCCTCGCAACAAGTAAACACACTGAATTCTGATCCAATATTCATTTATTCTTTTTAGTCAAAACTTATCATGTATCACTTTCAACTGATTTAGTTAAAAAAGATCAAACTATATGTGCATGGTACACCTTTTTTTATTCTAGCTGACTTTAATTCCTTGCTGTTACAACAGTCGATCAATGTTATTGGTCTTTCCCTGGACATGGCCTGCACCAGTATGTCTATCACAAAAGGAAAAAAAAAACAAGTTTTATCAAAGTAGAACTGGACTGCACTTGAAAAGTAAAATACCCAGGAGTCTCCATTATCTATCTACACTATCTATCTGGTGTGGTCATCCAGGAAAATTATACATGTACATGTAGTTGGGGAAACTGACTGATGTTGCAACAAACCCACTGAGCGAAACTTATTTTCAGAGTCCTGAAGCTGATAACATTAATAATTCTGGTTATTGACCTGATTGTTCCTGGAGGTTACATGTAGGTTGAGGAAATATCAGCCAATGTGCCACCAACATTTCATTTTCAGGACTACTGTTTGTCTGACACTCAGTCCTTACACTTGCACGAAATATTTATAAAAACATTTTGTCATGTACATGTAGCAATGCAAATTGAAGTTTACCATGAATGAATGTTCTCCTGATTTGAGCCCTGGCTAGTAGACTGTTCCAGGTGTTCGGTTAGTGGGGAGCAGCGCAAAATTCAGGATTGCGTGAGGCAGAAAAATGGCAAGGAGACACACCCCCACCCTCATTTTTTGCTCGCTGCTTTTGGCGCTGCTCCCCACTAACCGAACGCCTAGAACAGGCTACCTGGCAAGGGACAATGTATCATGTTGCTGGAAAAGACACTTTAATTTACTCTAATTACTAACTCTCTCTGGGCTCCTTTATGGATTAACATGTACTTTAACTTCATATCAGCTAAATTAAACTTACCAGCTACCTTGGTATTGCACTTGCTGAACTCAGTTACATGTACTTGCATTGTCATATACATGTATATACATGTACTCCAGACAGTTCCATCCAAAAAATGTCAGCTATCAGTGAAATCTGATGGTAAAAAGGGAAATACATGAAATGGATTAAGAAAAGCACACAAACCTATATGTATTTTAAATGTACTTCACTGTAACTTTAAAATTTGAGATAACACTGTAGGAGAAAATTAAAGGAGAAGTTCACTCCAGAATGGCCATTTATTTTCTTTGCGCCAATAAAAAGTTTATACAAAAATATGTTATTCACCAAAATTTCAGCTTCCAACGAGCGCTAAATCCCTACGAAATCTTTCTCTAAAGTAGCCCAAAATTCGATAACTGAACGCCGCCATCTTGGAGCTAGTAATGTATGCGTGACGTCAAAGAGCTCAGCCTGAAGTTTAGCGGGAAAATTTAAATACTTCAAACTCCTTGTTTCTTTGAAGTGGCTTTTGTTTCTCAAAATGCCTGTCTGAAAGGAAAGAAAAGGTGAAAGGTTTTTTTGTATCTCTTGGAGCTCTGTTTGAGAAACATAGAACTGCACAAACACTTTAGAGAAAGATTTCGTAGGGATTTGGCGCTCGTTGGAAGCTGAAATTTTCGTGAATAACATATTTTTGTATAAACCTTTTATTGGCGTAAAGAAAATAAATGGCCATTCTGGAATGAACTTCTCCTTTAACTGAAATGTTTCCACTGGTCATCAAACACGAGCTCCTTCACTAATTTAATTTACAGAACATTACTTACCTACATGTATAAGCAATAATGTATTTCTGGCTGACAACACATCACCTACTAACAGTGGATTTAAGTGACTAATAAAAAAATCAAAAACGAGCTTCGTGTACATGTTGTGGTTTACTGCAATGTAAACACTGAGTTTGCAGGTTAACTCATGTTGGGTTTGTCCTTGTTAACTCAGACCTCTAAACTAAATTCTAACATGTTATTGATTGGGCTGGTAACTTTTTAACTTGCTGTACATGTTGGTACATGTAGAACAGAATTTTTGTAAACATTTATATTGTTCTTTAAAAGCTATACAGTATAAATCAATTTGCCATTACATGATTGTACTGTACATGTTAATAAAGATGGTTAAATGCCAATCCAAGCAGCTTACAAGTTTATCAATGTGTGATTATTATTTCACATACAGTTTGACTGTAATTGATAAGCAAAACCTGAATTAATTTTCATTCTTAGTCAAATACAAATTATTTGTCGACAAAAATTATGGTGAATTAAGGCTGGTCAACATAAAATGTTTAAGTATTAAAGTAACAGAAACTTGACAATGTTAACTTACCAGCCATTTGTTTCTCAATACGCAGACTTTTTCCTTTGGATCGAAGCCAAAGTAAGTGCGTATCAAAAGCAAAATCTCTAGTTTCTTAACAGTTTTTTTCAATAACCTTATTGCTAAACAAAACCTAAAACTGTTCGTTTCACTCAAGGGATTAAAAAGTAATATAACTGGAGTCCAGTATGGTACAGAGTACTGTACTCAACCAGAACATAACTAATGCTTACTGATGATATCATAAAGCTGTACTTTGAGCGGTACTGTATGGGCTCAAGAAGTGGTACATGCTCTACATTACTAATCGGTGGGTTAAATTTAACAAACGACTGGAGGAAGATTAACTCCATAGCTGGCAGGGTTCGAGTCCTGGCCGGGACACTGTGTTATGTTCTTGGGCAAGACAATTTACTCTCATAGTGCCTCTGTTCACCCAGGTGTTTAAATGGGTACCGGCAAATTTAATGCTGGTGGCCCCATGCCCCACTGGGGGCTATACATGTAAGGATTAATTATGATGATGAAATTTACCACTGGAGGTAACCTTGTGATGGACAACTGTAGCATCCCATCCAGGGCGAGATACTCCAAGTCACTTCATGCTACATGTACATAAACCAGGACAAGCCCCAGCCTGATGGGCCACTTGGCTCGTATGCGGGCATAACCTTTTACCTGCTAACCATTAATCGACAATTAACTAATCGTGCCCCTAACTGGGCTTTGAACAATGTTCTCAAATCCATCAATTAGCTAACCTGGCATCAGAGATTTTAATTGATGATAAGGCTTAATCGTGGGTTAGTTAAATCTTGCTTCTCTTCCTGATCTAATTCAAGCTGTTCCACAGTTTTATCTTCATTCCCACTTCTTGATAGTTTTGAAACGCTTGAGAAAAAGTCAGATAACCGCTTGTGTCATAATTTTTGAAGCAAAACAAGACAAAATGGTGACAGCCGTAGTCAGATCATGTGAAAAAAGTTTATTTCATCTGTCCAAGAAGGACTGAGCACAACTAGAACCAGTTCCAGTTGTGCTCAGTCCTTCTTGGACAGATGAAATAAACTTTTTTTAACATGGTGACAACCGCTATTGCCATTTTGTTTTTTTTTGCTTCAAAAATTATGGCACAGAAGCGGTTTTCTGACTTTTTCTCAAGCGTTTCAAAACTATCAAGAAATGAGAATGAAGATAGAACTGTGGAACAGCTTGCAACTGCTTCAACTCAACTCTGAATTTTCGTAATGTAGTCGTACCCTACCTGTTTCTCTTTCTCAACTTCTTGCTGGTCTTTCTCATCTTGCTTCTCTTTCTGATCTAATGCATTGATTGATCGATCGATCGTTGAATTTTTAATGAGGCACCGAGAAATCTTTTGACAGGGAAGGTTCAGCCCTTGACACTCAATCAATTCTCGCTTCTCTGCAATTTTGTCGCCGCAGCACCCAAGCGGATACTGCAAAACTGACGCTCGCAAAGTTCCCGACAAAAAAACTGTTTTAGACTTTCCGCTTGGATCGATCTGCTTTTTGTACGACAGCGTTCACTCGATCGCCTGAACAGCCCTATTGTGCAAAACAAAAGTCAGAACAGCCCTCAGTTCTTCGAGAGATGCTTTGATTTGGAGGCATCCGGACTTAATGATGTCCTTCAGCCACCAAACGGCTACACAAGTGGTCAAAAGACCAGGATGAATTCTTATTTTCACAAGCAAATCGCCATCTTTTTTTTTTCTCACACGTGACCTCACAATGTAGCATCCACTCCTACTCTGCCTAATGCAATTCTATTGAAAACATGGCATTCGTGTGAGCATGTTTGAAATGCTTTTGGCCTACTGAAACACTTACAGAACACTACAAGGAAAGATTAGCATGTGACGTGTGGAAAAACTCGTACTACTGGCTGACTGAGGAGAATTTAAGCTGCAAAACACTTTGTTCTCATTTTTGCTATGTTGTTTCTTTAGAGCGAAACAGAGACGAGCGGATTCAAATACAGCGCAATGTTTAAGACGTAAACAAACTCGCATGCGAAATTTGGAGTTGTTTTGACAATGTTCAATTTGGCGAAAATTCGAATGTGTCACTTTTCCACTGGACCCTTCAATTGACCCCCCGTGCGAGCTAAAACTGCAAATGGACCAGTCCATTTCTTTCCCAGTTTTCACTTCTTTCTTTTAATTTTATTTTCAATGTGCTACAATAACCTACTTACAATACGTATCATTACTGCCATTGCATTACCTAATCTACTTACAATACACCACACTACTTATTTACGAATGTCACATACAGTACGGTGCGTTACATTGTTCTTGTAACACCTTACATTACTTACTTACGTTTACACTACCGTATTTACCCATGTATAAGTCGACCTTTTTTCACCTAAAAATCGGTCAAAAAAATCGTCCTCGACTTATACATGAGTCAAAATTTTCGACCCAAGCGCCAGTTAAATAAATTCTGCACAATTAGCATAACAATTGCTTTTATATGTCATCAAACATCATACAAACAGCAGTACAGGTTACAGTGTCCTTTCGCTTTGCTATCGCTGGCGTTAAATTGACAGTTCAAGTCGAAATTCCTTAAGATTTATCTGCTTAATATAAACCTGAATGTTTTAGAGAGTCACTGGCACAAGTTTTGAATAAAGGGCTGACATTTTCCACTCGTAAAGCTGTAAAATCCACTCGAGAAAAACATCTTTGTGCACGATCTTTCTCGCTTCGAACTTTGCTACTTAGTAACCTGGCATGATGCAAACACGTGTAGTTACCAGTTACCAGTACCTCACCAGTTTTGTAGCTTGGTTACCAAGTACCCCGAGCAAGCTTCGCACGTTATTTATCGAGTCGTTTTCAAAGGTTTTTGGTGCAACTTGGTGTTTTGCTTGTCTTCTAAAGCCGCTTCTATCTCTCCACAATTACAAAGGTTCGTTTGAAATTAGTGCATTTGATTTTTGAAGCCTGTTTCAAAAATTATGGACAAAATGCCAGATAAACATGTGTTGCAAAAACGCTCACGTTAGCATGATAATAAACTTCACATTGAAACTTGCTGTGATTTTTTCATTTAAAGTACCTCAACATGAAAGGAAATTCTAAGACACACAAGGTTAGTTTTCCAGGAAGATTCTTACCCAGAAACGAAAAAATCTTAGTTTACGGCCTCAAAAATAGGGGGATCGACTTATACTCGGGTAAATACGGTACATTACATCATTTACGTTGCGCAAAGTGTTGCACGGGCGTTAACAAAACCAGGATCGGACCGGATTGTCAAAACCCGGACCGGATTGGACCGGATTGACAAAACCTGGACGGGATGTGATCCGACTGACAAAACCCGGATCGGATCCAAAAAATCCATAAATTCCCGCCAAAATAGTCATGTGATATCTCTAATCGAACATGGCACAGAAAGAAGTAGTAAGGAGACGTTCGCTGTGTGTTTCTTTTTCGTCAGTATTATCTTGGTAGCGACCCTGCTTATGATTTTCTTTCCTAGAGGGAAAGATCAAGAAGGAAGGGCGAGATACGAACAGGAAAATTGCATTAGCAGTAAAAACGAACACAAATTTTCAAGGACCACCGTGGCGAAATAGAAGTACCGGATCCTCTCACTGTAGAGGGTCTTATCAGCTATAACTGATGTACATGTATCTTCAAACTGTCAGAATGTCTTGTATAATGATTATTGTAATTATCTCTTCTAGTTCTAAATTAAAAATATAATTGCCAGTTGTCTCACATCCTCATGTATAGCCCTCAAAGCACTAAAAAAACCTGAATTTAGTTTCAGTTCGTGATCTTTTTGAACTTAGATATTCACGTTTGGAATAATACCAACACGGTCTGATTACGAGGTGCGGTTAACTTAGATCTACATCCCGCTTTTTTATTGATTATTTATATTTGTAAAACTTTTTTACCTCGGTTTCAAGTTGGGTAGCCTTGGTGCCATAAACTAGCAGGTGGTGAAAAACAGTTGCCGATGGTCTGAGACTGAAGAACTTCTGTGGATTTTCGCCGGTTTTACATTTTCGATTAGCAATATCACGTGACTATTTTGGCGGGAATTTATGGCGATCCGACTTTTTCGGATCCGATCCAGGTTTTGTCAGTCGGATCACATCCGGTCCGGGTTTTGTCAATCCGGTCCGGTCCGATACGATCCGATCCGATCTGGTCTGATCCGGGTTTTGTTAACGCTCGTGTTGCACTTTGTTAAAAAGGCAACTATAGCTACACATTAATTTATGAAATTGGACGATTTCTCTACGAAGGTGTTGTGTTTGTTTAATATTAGAGCTATGTAACGTTCATTTTCTATTTTATCATGTACAAGATTTACGAAATCTGCAAACTGGAACTTAACGAGATTTAAAGCTTTACAGTAAAGAAAGTATCAGAGTATAAATAGCAGATGGTTTAGAGTTGAACAAGAAGACCAACCATACAAAATTTCATTCTTGGAAAGGCTGAGATTTTTTTTAGATACAGACTGATACCAATTGACAAAGTCAGACCAGAAAGAAGAAGCGATGGGACACGATGAGAATAAATGAGTGACTGTTTGCTCTATGTTTGTGCAATAGGGACAATGAGGGTTTTGAACCTTTTTCATTTTGTTCAGAATACAATTTGTGTACAGAACGAATGATTATGTATTGGAATATCGATAGTTAAATTTCTCTAGTCACACGGAATGCTAAAGAATATATTTTTTGTCGTTTCCGGATCCCAAATCCACATTGTGTTAATCCATAAAATATCCATACCCCTCCCACGGAAGGTTTTTGGTTTAAACCCCCCCACCCCTCTGGAATTTCCACTTAAGCCCCATACTTTCCTTTTAAAATTTTGGCTTTTGAGACCCCCACCCCCTCGGAATTTCTATTGACCTTCCATGGGGTGGGTATGGATATTTTCTGGAACTTCACATTCAATAAGTCTTTTCCCGGCAGTCGGATGAGAGAAATTCTGGTGATCCGCAAGTGATTTGTAAATTGCTTTACACGAAAGTTTATCTATTGCAGGTAAATTAACTGTGGCAGCCTGCTATTCCTGCTGTGCCTGCTGTACATTTTCCAGTTACTTGGTATTGCTGAGAGGAGGCCGTGATATTGCAAAAAGTTGCATTTCACCCCAAATTTTTGTTGAAATACAGTAAAGGAGAGGAATTGCTTGCTTTCCTTGTCTACAAGGCTGGAGAGTTTGTAGATACCAGCTCAATGCCAGCTTTGAAAATATACGGAGGCCATGTTAATTTTTATGAAGCGATTATTCCAAACAATTTGGTCAAGGACGTCGTTCTTTGTTGTGGGAACAGCATTATTTAATTCTTGCCAGTGTGAAATTACATCCCTATAGAACGTGGGTAGTTTTTCATTTAAGTTCAAGGATTTAAGGTCGTAATTACAATGAAACAGAAGTGTTTCGCCAACGTTGGACATAAATCGCAGAGGGATGAATTTCCACGGATGATTACCTTCAGCGCAGAGTCGTCGCACGCAGCGTATTTTTAATGCTTTGTCAAATAATGTAAAATCTATCATGTTTAGACCTCCTTTTTCCTTACTCTTGATTAGAGTAGATTTTTTTATCTTTCGATTTTTGTATTTCCATACATAATCAAATATCAGTTTGTTTACTTCAGAAGCAAACATATCTGGCGTGTTAAGCACACTACACAAGAAAGTTAGTTTTGAAATTGCTATTGTCTTTACTATATTGATTCTCCTGTACAGTGATATATCCCTTGACAACCATATGTTTAGCATTCTCCTCAATGGATCAAGCCTATCAAAAAATTCTTCTTGGCTGCAAGATGTTCGTTATACGAAAAATATACTCCTAGGGGGTAGATTCTTCACTTAATCTTAGATCCAGAAGTGTATCTTTTATTCCTAGCCCGGAACAATTTTCGAATTGAGTAAGTAAACTAAATAGATTATTTAGTGACTGGACATCTTAAAGAAAAACAGTCGTATCATCTACGTACTGAGTAATTTTTAGTGTATTCCCTTCATCAATTTTGATGTCTGTTATATCGTTTGAGCACCTTATTGCATTTCCTAAAATTTCTATCCCAATAACAAGCTTTCTTTTTCGAATAAACAATGGTTGCTGCTCTTATTTCCATTTTGATCATTTCCCAGAGGAGCCCTTTATCTGTTACCTCACGATATTTTGATGCAAATTCGGGTATTTTTCCAGAAATCAGTTCAACGTAATCTTTGTCAATTAATAGCAAATTATTAAATTTCCAGAAACCTGGGCCATGTTTAGCTTCCCTTTCGTCTGGGAATACTGATGCAGTTAATGCGGAATGATCAGAAAACATACTAGGAACTATTTTAACATACTTAACTGAGGATTGTAAAGCTTTTGATATCATAAAATAATCCAGTCTGCCCTGAATTTTCATCGATGGATTGCTCCAAGTAATCCCTGTAAATTGGCATTTTTTTCTCTCCAAGTGTTGAAAAGATCATGCGTATTTATCAAATTGTTTATTTCTTGAATGACCGCTTTTTTGAGTTCAACTGATCAGCCACCTCGCTTATCAAACTCATTTAAGGCGCATTTTAAGTCGCCACATAGCACTACTCTTTCGTTTGCATAATTATTCAGGACGGAGTTAGACAAGTCTCCAAGGAAATGTATTTGTTGCGCTTCATTGTTTGGTGCGTACATATTGACAAAAATGAACTTAGAGTCATCTAGTGATACTTCCCTTAGAATGTATCTACTGTTTTTGTCACGGATGGCGTTATAGATGGAAACATTGATCTTTAGTTTAAAAAGGATCATAACACCTCGGCTGTGACTCGATCCGTGACTCTCGACTACTTTGCCGCCCCATTCAGCTTCCCAAAGCTTAATAGTTTGAGGCGACGAGTATGTTTCTTGTAAATAGATAACATCTGAATTCTGTTGGTGTAACCATTTAAACAGTTGCCGGTGTTTAGTAGTCTTGTTCAACCCTCGAACATTCAAAGACAAGATTTTAAGTTCCATCTGGTAATACTAATTACCTGAAAACTCGTTCGGCTTTCTGTTTTGCAGATGTGGTTTGGTGTGAAATAATAAAGTGTTAGCACAGTAGCAAATGATAATCCTTTGAAAAAGGGTGTTAGACAAGAATAAATTATATGTACGACACTTAGCTTGTGGAATATTAGCATAAGTAATATAGTGTTATGTGAAAAACGTAGACGAAAATACCGTAAACACCCGCAGATAAGCTGCACCCTGAATTTAGCAACTTAAATTTTGGAAAAAAAAACTTTTTTTAAAGAGTCTTCAGAAGTCTTCTTCATCGAATGTAACTCAATGTGGCAATGAAACGGAATTGAACACATCAAAGTCTTACCCACAATTTTAGCGTTTTAATATAATGAGCACCATTTCCTTTAACTTTGACATATGATTGATCTTTTTCTGGTACTTGTTGACAGGTATTTCTTCATTCAACACTTTTTTCCATAGATTTTTGCGAACAAGAAAGCTAGTTTTCGTTTGTTGAATGTTCGTAGCTTAGTAACCAGGCATTAGATCGAACATGCTGGGACTAGGCCTAGAATGATGTTTGTTTACTCAGGTTTCAAGATGGAGGGAGATTCTGCTGTTCGTGACTGTCGTAATGCACAAATAAATAGATTTGGGGGCCAACTGTTGGAGATAAACTTGTTGCACAAAGAGAGTTTTGTAATCAATTTGTCATCGAAGTGCTAAACGGCAAAGTTCGACCACATGAATACTCGAGAATAACGTGCAATTTTCTCGCTCGTGGAGGCCGGGCCGATCGATTGCTGTTGAAGTTTATTACAGGCCGCCGTCGACACTGCAAACAGCTTTGTGGGGGAATGGAAATTTTGTGCTGTGTGACGTTTTCCTGTTCTAGGAAAGCGGCCATAAACCGTTTAAAGGATCTGCTATCGAAGGCTTCTATAAAAGTGTCAATTCACTGAAATGTACGGCACCTTTTTGAAATGTTCCCGCAGATAAGCCGCACCCCCGATTTTGAGCGACGATTTTTGGAAAAAAGGTGCGGCTTATCTACGGGTCTTTATGGTAAGCAGCAATCAAAAAAAAATCGATAAATACAGACAATTGAAAGGCCCCAGACAAAAACGCGAATTTTGGCTAAATTGAACATTGTCAAAACAACTCCAAATTCCACATGCAGCTTTGTTTACGTGTTCTAAACATTGTCCTGTAATTCATTTCGCTGGTCTTTTGTCCAGGGCCTTTCAATTTTACACACACATATACTTAAAGTTTCGCAAACTTTAAGTACATCTAGTACTCATGTTGGGTAGGCCATCCCTTCCTCATCTAGTGCAGTACATTAAAAGAAAAACAATAAGTCGTACCTGAAGTCCGTATTAAGTTTTGTAAAGATATTCTAAGTCATCTTCTTCGTAAATGCGGACAGGATTTCCTTCTGGCGAGGTTTTTTACAAATATTTTGCCATCAATTGTCCAGGCACTATATAATAGCCCGTCCCTTCTCTTTTGATTTACCTTGTTGGTTAAACTTCTTATAAAGGACATTAGATTTTCATGGATGAAAATTTTTTCAGCTACTACACGCGTTGCCGCTGAGGCAACCTTGGAAACCTTGATATTTTTCAATTTCGTTCTTGCTCGATATAGCCTGGTTTTAGTTTTATGGCTGTGAAATTTAACTAAAATTGGCTCAATGCCTTTACCTTTGATTGTATCTGAAATGTTAATGTCTTCAGGCTCTATTGGGACATCCAGCTTCTCTGCGATCTTTAACACTGCTTCTTCAGTAGTGCTGTATAAAACTTCTGGAACTCGATGGATTTCCAGCAATTGCTTCCGTGTGTATTGCTCAAGCTTGTCTTGTAGATCGTATAATTCAGCGATCTCTTCATCCTGTTCATCGACTGTCTTTCTGGCAGCTGTGATATCGTTTTCTAAGGTCTTGTTTCGCTTCTTTGTTGCGTCAAGCGAGGTCTTCAACTTATCAATTTCAGACTTATGCGCTGTTATATCTTTCCTCAACTCTGCCACTTTGACCAAATTGTTGTTCACATGAAGGATGCTGGAGATTTCTATTTTGATATCAACAAGCATCTCTTTTAGTTCCATTCAGCTAGGTTCTTCATTGCTATCTTCAATTGATCCTTTGGTCACCATGTTTGCTCATTTTGGAGAGCTTTGGTTTTCTTCTTCCGTGAAACCTCTTTCGCCGCATTTATGTTTGCCAAACATCAGCAGTTGACAAGGTTGACAAGTTGGCTAGAAAATTAGTGTAATGTTGGAAGGGGTCGACCAGACATTCAGGAATCGTACGTCGTCATGTCACCCCTTTTGCCCAATAATAGTAATAGTCACTTTTTTGGGTCTGCGTAACCAAACTGACTGACCCGGCCGAAAAGTATTCCAAACTCTAACTGGGTGTCCCTTCCCCCCTGTTTCCCTCTGCTTCACTCTGGCTTGTGTGAGATTCTGAGCTATTCTAAGCCCAATTCTAATTCAAGTGGTATCCTTGGCAAGCGTCCAAAAACAACTTCATATGGTGAGATGCTGGTAGACTCTTGTCGACTCGAGTTATATGCATAGGTAACGGGATCTAACCATAAGTCCCAACTGGTTGCATGCTTGGAAATGAAGTCTGACAGCATCTCTTGCAATGTGCGGTTTTGTCATTCCACTTGCCTATCGTCGCTTGGGTGATAAGCGGTTGTCCTCGTTTTGACAACTCCCATTACATCGCAAATGTTTTTTTTTTTGCAATAAAAAGCTTTTATTGGTGTTAGAGCTTACAGTACAAGGAAACAATAAAAAAAACTAACAGGAAGAGAGAAAATAAAGAAATTATTAAGGTATTTATATGCGTTACAGTTTGTTTTACATACAGTGCATACATTTATCGTTAAACTTAATTATACAAGGATACAAAGAAAACGTAGAAATAGTAGTATTGAAAACAGGATAACATACATGTATTTATGAGAAAAAAAAAATCGCAAATGTGATGCATAAGATTACTTTCAAAATTAGCACCCTGATCTGAGTGAAGCACGGCAGGAGGGCCAAAATTATCGAGAAAATATCTTATTCACAAGAATTGGGGTAACTTGCTGGCTTTTTGATCCTTGGTTGGTATAGCTTCGCACCACTTTGTAAAATGGTCCACGATGACTAGTATGTGACGATTTCCCTGGGTAGTTTCCGGAAAGGGACCCATAAAATCCATCACCCAACATGAGAAGGGTTCACCAACTTCGATGCTATGCTGCAGGGCTTTATTTGCATTAGGAGAATTTTTGCCTTGCGCACACACAGAACATTTCCTTATATATGAGTCAACGCACTCGCGCATGCCTGGCCACTAAAAGCATTCACAAATCCTATCTACTGTTCTTGTCACTCCTGAGTGACCTGCAAAAGGGCTGTCATGAACTCCATTGAGAATCTCTTCAGTCAAGCTTCCAGGTAGAACTACTGCGTATCTGGGAATTGGACTATCCTTCTCTATAGTGCAGACTAAAAGATCGTCGCGCACAAATATCCTGTCATACTGGTACCAGAAGTGGCATAAAACACAATCTCCTGCCCACTCTCTAAATTCTGGTTTGTTTCGTTTTGCAGTTTTGAAGGCAATCGACTTTCTGAGAGCTGGGTCCTGTCTCTGGGCTTCTTGTTAATCAGTTTGTGGGTTGAGGGTGACGATGGGCTATTTCCAGTATCAATCTTGTGACTCAATACATTTGTGCACCCTAATGTGTTTTCAAATACAGCTGAGAACTGAAGTAACACTCTTTGTATCTTAGCTTTGTCTTCCGGACTGAGAGATGGATCTATAGCAGCCTCGAGTTCATCCGAAAGTTTGCTATCATTGACACTGGAACGGCTCAGGAATTCTGGGTAGTTTTGGGCGGTGCTACCATCACTGCTAACTGGTGATTCTGAGAGAACGCTGAATTCTGCTCATTTTCTTCCCGAAACAAGCTCAATTTCTTCCTATGACATGTTGGCGATTCTGACAGGCACCGTTCTAGAGTTCGCCTGTGCAACTACGTAGGCCACATGTACCCCCAAGTTATCCCTTTCCTGACCAGTTAATGGAGATATCATACCCAGCTGGGACTCGGCCGAGCGAGCTACCCTCCCCTCCACTATGATTTCTGAGCGGGGTGGTATAACTGTGGTGTCCAACAACGACAATAACAAGGTTTATTTGAACTGCAAAATTGCTAATAATAATTAAACAATAAATAAATTAAAAATACATACAGTTGCTGGTCACCCAAAATAACTAAAAAGCTAAACTAGTTGGGTGACCACATTTATTAATTTAAAGTAAATATCAGGTCAGAAAAGAGGCATTTTACATTTTACATTTTACACACTTAATTAAGTAAGTTGATTACAGAACAAATAATTCTTAAGCATTTAAGTACAATAAAAAAGATAATAGTAGAAAAAAAAGAAAAGAAAAATACCAGAAATACCAGAATATAGCAATTAGTAGAAAAACGTAATAGAAATTAATGAAATGCAAGGATAATTCTCTTTTAAATGAGTAAGGAGTTAGAATCTTAAATCTCTCGTCAGTCTCATTCCATAGAATAGGTCCATTGTATCAAATATTGAATTTGCCATAGTTTGTTTGAATTTTTGGTACATAGAAGGTTGACCTAGTTGCAAAGCGAGTGTTAACATTGTGCTTATCTGAAGTTTTAATAAAAAAGGAGTCGAAAATCTTTGGTAATTTGCCGTTAAAGAATTGGTGCATGAAGTAAAGAGTTTGAAGTTTGATATGATCCTGAAGTTTTAGAAGTTTGAGTTGAGAAAACAAAGGACTAGTATGGGCATCGAAATCAGAAAAGGTAATTAGATGGATTGCTTTCTTTTGCATTCATTCAAGTGGTTTAATATTATGATCATAGGTGTTACCCCAGACTATACAGCAGTATGAAAAAATGGAAGAATAATGGCATGGTATAACTGAACTAAAATTTTGACATCAACATAATGGCTTATTTTACAAAGAATGCCAATACCTCTAGATATTTTTTTTGGAAATTTGTTGAATATGCTCTTTCCAATTGAGATGACAGTCTATGAGAATTCCCAGGTATTTAACACTTTTATGCTGATTTATTGTTTTATCATTTATTTTAATTTTCATAGGGTAATTTAATTTTTTTTGATAAGGATGAAATATTACAAAATGTGTTTTATTAATATTAACAGAAAGTTTGTTTGGACAAAGCCATGCATTGATTTCACCGAGTTCTCGATTGACAGTTTCCTCAAGATGCTGTTAATCCTCATCAGAATAAAACAGATTAGAATCATCTGCAAACAGATGAAAATAAAAAATAGATGAAGAATTTATAAAGTCATTGATATATATTAGAAACAATAGAGGGCCAAGTACAGAGCCTTGTGGTACTCCACAAGTTATATGCAAAGTGTTTGAGTCAGAGTTATTTATAGAGATAAATTGCTGCCTGTTAGTTAAATATGATTGGAACCAATCATTTGCTATGCCGCGGATTCCATAATGTTCAAGTTAAGCTAAGAGAATGCTATATACTGTATCAAAGGCTTTACTTAAATCCAAAAATATACCGCAAGAGTATAATTTTTCTTTTTTTTTTAATTTTTTAACGAAGACTAGTGAGCAGCACAAAGGAAGACTTCTTGTAGTTGTAAGCTTGTCGTTTATTTCCGATGTGTTTCGTCTCTAACTGAGACTTCTTCAGGGAATGAATACAACTAGCAAAGAACATCATATATAGCACATTCGCGTGCCTAGCTACAACTTCCCATGGAAGTGAATAATAAGTAAAATATGCTGTAAACGGATGTTACAAAAAACACCTCAATACATATGTTATTACGTGTTGTTATATTTTGGGGGCCATACGATTAATGTACAGTGTTCCTGTGAGGAGTTTCATTGTTGAGTTAATGTCCACTGGTTTGTCCCCCCGGGTTCTTGGTACAGCACACGGACGCAAAATGTCAGACCAACACACATTTGTGGCATGTCACGCCGCATGAACAATGACAATCATCAGCAGAGTGACCTTTGATCCTGCTGCAAGTGCATTGCTTTGCCATCAGTTTAGCCTGATTCGGTCATTGTCACTGGGGCTGGTTATGTCGTTGGTGTTGAGGCTGGTTTGCTCTGCGATTTTGTTGACCAACAGCGTACACGGCAAACTGATTATCCTCGGGGATCTGTCGTGATTGACTTTCTGAAGCTTCCATTGCTTGAGCAATATCCAATGCACGATCTAAGTCCAAGTCCCTTTCTGCGAGGAGCTTTGTTCTAGTGCTGTTTTGTAGTCGTTTCCAGTTTCGTTGAGCGTGGAAAAGACGTCTTGAACAGCTGCACCTGCAGTGTTTAGAAGTAACTGGCGTTTTTGTTTATCATTTTTGCAACCAGAGGCGTCGGCGACAAGATTAGAGCTTTTGAGCCATTTTTGCCAGCTATGTGCAACAGAGGTGAGTTCACCATGCGGGTCAAATGGCGGAATCAGAGTTACATGAATCAGTACGGCCATGGTGAATTCAGCCGATCCTCGTTGCCAATGTAATACTGGTTTGATAACGGTTTATTGCTGAACACAACTGACTAATCAGCCATCATTTACAGAATATGTGTTCCGGGATTTTACTGAAGGTTCCCAGAGCATGCAGGGGGAAATCTAATTATTACACCGCCTATATATGGTTATGTTTGGGGAGCTGCTTCGTCTTTGCACTTTGCCGCTCCAAGTGAATTTTTATGGCATCTGGGTTTCTGACCCTCCATATATCGCACAGATCCAGATCTAGCATGATTTCCAGAGTAGCTTTGATCGAGCATGTTTTAAGTTTTGGGTTTCCACCGCTTGCTTCCAGCTAGATATCAAAGATAAAATTGTAATCACCACCCCATATAAAAGAGGTACCGTAAAAACTCGTGTATAAGCCGCACTTGTAGATAAGCCGCACCCGAAAATTTCGAGCATCATTTTGAGAAAAAAATAAAAACTGGCGGAAAATGCCCAGTTGATTGTGAAAAATGCTGCATTAAGTGGAAATTTCAACAATCAATAAATCTAAAGTTGATTCCTTGAGCCTTTCCGATGTGCAGGATGTATGATAATCACGTGAACGGAAAACACTTCAGTCTTACCCAGAATTTTATAACTTTATAGAATAAACATTTCTGCCAACTTTGACACTTTTTATCTTTTTTTGCCATTCGTTGACAGGTACTTCTTCATTCATCACAGTTTTTACTGCAAATTTTGCATGAAGAACGGACATTTAGTCATTGTGTTCGTGAAAACGTTCGTAGCTTAGTAACCAGGCAGTCGTTCGGACACTGGAACTAGTATCCAGGCCCATCGCCAAAAGACACGTGGAACGCCTGGAGGTTGAAAATTATTCACAAATGAAAAGCGTTGTTTTCTTTGCTGTTTTGAGGGAAAAAGCTTTTTCAAAATGATCAGTCTCTTTGGTATTTTTGTTTGTGAGGATAGTAAAGAGCTGCTTTGTCGCTTTTATGGAGCAATTTTTCAGTTTTATGTGCAAAAAAGCCCAGAGGATGCGGAGGATGCAGATGTGAGCGATTCATGTGGACCCGCACGGGCGCATTCTGTCAGATGCCCTGTTTGCATGCAATGGTCTTGTAGATAAGCCGCACCCACGATTTTGAGCCAAAAATTTCGGCAAAAAAGTGCGGCTTATACACGAGTTTTTACGGTATCTACTGGGCAATCTAGGTTGTTGATTACTTTGCATATCTTTAACAAAAGTGATACTTGATTTTTTTCATAGTTGGGTGCATAAGAATTTATTAGTACAAAGGTGTTTCCTTGCAGCAGGCACAGAACAAGATTAAATCTGCCCTTTTTGGTTGATAATTTTCTTAATCATGCTATAGTCTAGTTGTTCACCAAATAAAATAGCGACCCCTTTACTATTTGACATTAGGTTAGGTTAGCAAGGCTGTGCTCTAAGAAAATTTTCAGGGAGCCTTTTGGGCTCCCAACGATGCCAGCTTGGGTGCCCGGCCCTTCAGGTTGGTCGCCAAAAATAATTAATTACCGTAAACACCTGCAGATAAGCCGCACCCTGAATTTAGCAACTTTTTAGCAACAAGTTTTTTTCTAAAGAGTCTTCAGAAGTCTTCTTCATCGAATGTAACTCACTATGGCAATGAAACGGAATTGATCATCAAAGTCTTACCCACAATTTTAACGTTTTAATATAATGAACATCATTTCCTTTAACTTTGACATATGATTGATGTTTTTCTGGTACTTGTTGACAGGTATTTCTTCATTCAACACTTTTTTCCACAGATTTTTGCAAACAAGAACGCGTGTTTTCGTTTGTCGAACGTTCGTAGCTTAGTAACCAGGCATTAGATCGATCACGTTGGGACCAGGCCGAGAATGACGTTTGTTTACTCAAGTTGCAAGATGGAGGGAGATTCTGCTGTTCGTGGCTATCGTGACGCACAAATAAATAGATTTGAGAGCCAACTGTTGGAAATAAACTTGTTGCACAAAGAGAGTTTTGTAATCAATTTGTCATCGAAGTGCTAAACGGCAAAGTTCGACCACACGAATACTCGAGAATAACGTGCAATTTTCTCGCTCGTGGAGGCCAGGCTGATCAATTACTGTTGAAGTTTATTACAGGCCGTCGTCGACACTGCAAACAGCTTTGTGGGGGAATGGAAATTTTGTGCTGTGTGACGTTTTCCTGTTCTAGAAAAGTGGCCATAAACCGTTAAAAGGATCTGCTAATGAAGGCTTTTATAAAAGTGTCAATTCACTGAAATGTACGGCACCTTTTTGAAATGTTCCCGCAGATAAGCCGCACCCCCGATTTTGAGCAACGATTTTTGGAAAAAAGGTGCGGCTTATCTGCGGGTGTCTACGGTATTCAATTAATTAATTACTGTTATCATGGTTTAATTAGTTAATAATTAACTAAACCATGAGATTAAATCGTACTGATAGAACCAATTTACATATCTTTTTGATGTTATAATATTGATTTGTACAGCATACACACTAACATTTCTCTTGGCTGCTTTTTGTCAGCAGACAAGTTTGACTGTCAGTTAACACAGCATTATATCAATGTTAATACAGAGTTTGTAAAAGAAGACTGATTAAAAGCCACAATAACATCACATTATGGCCTAACTCTAAACAAGTGGCAGGTTAATGTAGTACTGCCCAGTTTCTTATCTTGCTAAGTCTCTCTTGCAAAAAATTTAACACAACATATTGAATTCATAGGAAAAGGATACCACATTATAAAGGCAGTCTCCATTTCCAGTCATCTTTACAGCCTTGTAAATTCTTTCGTCTGTAGATGAAGGAAGGTCTTCTGGTATGAGAGCATTTCCGAGGACCCACGTGGGAATTACATTGCAGGGTACGGATAAATTTCAGTGGGTTTTTGTACTTGCCAATGAGCGTACTTAAGGACTTTTTAACTTCGTCTTCTGATTGAGTTTTCTTTAGCTGGCAGTCGAGGCAGTCTTACAAAGTCTTTTTCGAAGAATTTTATTTTATGTTAACATTTACGCACTGCACCAAGAAAAACTATCCAAATATCAAAATAATTGAGAACTAAACCATCTCAAGGGAAAACCAAGATCTTCAACGCATATTTTTGCAATGCGGTGAAATCTCCCGTGATCAGGCAAGCAAAATTTTATATGAACCTTTTGTCGGGCAAAAGAATTATGCAAACGAATGTCACAATTTTGAAAACGTGCAAATCCGCGTTTGTGATATTGTTTAGTATTTTTAGTATTGTATTGTTTAGTACGTGTAGTTCCTCTCTTCTAAACACACTACCTTTCGGGTCTTATTTTTAAACTTTTATTTGAAATAGCTGTTAGTTTTGTTAATTATCAAGGAGCACTTGTAAAGAAAGTTGTGAATATCGATGTAGTAATATCAGACGATGTGAGGGTATTCAGCGTGGTATTGTGACTTGAAAGTGAGGCTGAGCTAAAATTCTCAACATTCACTACATTTTCATTTTTAAAAGGTTTTGGAATTCAAGGAAAATCCATTACCTAACTTGTGAATTCCACGTTAAATTTCACTTGAAGAACCGATATCGCACTCATTGCTTCGCGATTATCGATTATCGGTCACGGTCATCCTTGGATTGATTTTACCCATTCTGTGCAGGGCGTGACATCTCATCTGACTTGTTTCAATGTCCATTTCTTTGGCGATAATGTCGAAAATTACTTCCTTACAGTTATCGCCTGACCTTTTGGGAATATTCCGGAAAATTTAATTTTCATGTCATGACTATTCTTTGAGGTGTAGGACTTTTTCCTTCTCTTTCTTTAATTGGGTTCTCAGCTCGTTGACTGCTTGTTCTTGCGCAGCTAAGGCAAGCCATAAGGCTTTGTTGCTCTCTTTGAGGGAGCTGATTTTGTCTGAAGACGTTGCCACAGCCTTTTCTATTTCGGCCACACTACTTTGTAGCACTTGTATTTTGGCCTATAAATCACTATTGAAGCTTTCCATTTCAACTTGGAGTTGTGTGAAGTTGTTTTCCATTTTTTCATCAAGAGAAGCAAGGGTGTCCATAATTGCATTCAGTACCAGCCAAGAAAAGCCTTGAATGCAGGATTGGCTGACAGTTCTTTTGCTTCGAGGCGTAGCATCAATCCACTTATGGGAAAACCTATGAAATAAATGAAAAACCATGTAAATAAATCAAACTCAAGCGACTCGAAGCAAGGAGTTTTTTAACCTTGAAGCAAAGAGTTTACTCTGCGTAAATGAATAAAACTCAAGACTCAAAAACCTTGATCTCTTTCCTCTGTAAACCACCCTAATATTTGCTGGTCCAACCCAGGATATTTCAGGGTAAATTGACCTATCGTTGTAGGCTTCGCTGACATCTTCAGTTCGCCGTTGAAAATTTTGGCCTGCCAGCAACGAACCATGGACTCACTCAGTCCATATTTGTGAGCGATCTCTGAGTTGTTTTCGACTGCTTCCGCTTCAGCAACTACTTTGAGCTTGAAAGCCATATTGTATGATGAACAGCGTGCCTTCGGCACGATGAACGTTTGCAAAAATTGATTGTTATTGACGTGACTTTGGTAAGCGGTTGTTTGTGACTAATAGTCTGATGGCATTCAATGTTTCACTTTTTTCACTTTATACTTCAGTTAGGATCAATTACCGTAAAGCTGCGTTTATAAGCTGCACCCATAGATGAGCCACACCCCCGATTTGGAAGCTCAAATTTCTTTAAAAAAATAAACAATTAAGTTTGAAGTTCCTTTGAAGTTCTATTTGTATACAAACAAGGGCAAACAAGTACAATTTCAAAACACCGGAACTTTACGGTAGTATTCATGATCAGGCTGGTTGGTTAATTGTTTACAATAAAAAAAGTGCATTTCATTCTTTCTAAAACGTGTGATTTTTTTGACCACAACTTTTGACATGTTTCCTAAGAGGAGCGCTTTCTTGAATGTCCTTGAACGGACACTCAGTAAACTTCCTTGTGAAACCTTGATCTCGGCTTATAGCGGGAACTTTTCCAATTTTTTTTTCTTAAGCTTTTGCCCATTATCGTGCCTCTAAGTTTAGGATCTTGGCTTATAGCCAAGATCAGCTTTAAGGCAAGTAAATACGGTATTTAGACTTAACCAACCTACAACACTAAGTTTTGCTAGGGTTTTCCTCTCACACTGAAAGAGTGGGTGATTGATTTGAAGTGTTTATTGCCAAACTAATATGTCCTCTGCTTAAAACAGCACCCGAAAAAAGAGAAAGGGACTACTGTGCTGCTTGCTTGCTTTGCTGAGAAAAAGTTGGACAAAATGTTGGAGAAGTGAGTTTTTCAACTCATGCTTTTTTTTCTCTGGAATAGAAGAGCCACACTGGGGAGCTATTCTCATTCATAATTATGTCGCGGAATTTCGTAGTGCGTGGATTACGAAACACCGTTTGTTTATAGATAGTTGTGTTTATTTATTTATTTATTTATTTATTTATTTATTTAAGGATTCGTACAAAGTACAGGTGCTTAACAATAGGACGTAGGTCCCCTACTTGGTTAAAACACCCACACCCAGCCCCCTAAAAAATATCCCGAAAAAAAACCCTTCCCTGACCCGACTAAACTACTAATCAAATAAATCTAAATAACACAAATACAATCTGAAATATACTTATCAACTTAACAAGTACAGACAGAGAAAATATTAACACGGCGACACTTAGGACAAATTAATTTAAAAGAACGAAAATTGTCACCATCAAAAACATTAAAAGTCTAGTAAAATAAAATGACTTAAGTTTACTTTTAAAAGAGCTAATAGTGTCGGAATCTTTAATATTTTTAGGTAAACTGTTCCATATCAAAGTTATTCTGTTAAAGTAAAAGTCTCGGAAGGAAGACGTACGACAAGCGTTTGTCTTTAAATGCAGCCCTGAAGAAGCACGGCGCGTGTTGCCCTTTAGAAAAGAAAAATAATAACTAAATTCACGAGTGAAGTCTATATGCCCATGAAGGCACTTAAAAAAGAAGACTAAGTCAAGATATTCTAACCAGTAATTAAGCGGTAATAACTTTAGCTTGATTAGACGAACCTTATAACATAGGTTACTATTCCTTAATATAAAACGAGTAGCTCTCCTTTGTATGTTTTCTACAAGTAATAAATTGCTGATAATTGACTGAGGGGCCCATAACTGAGAGCAAAAACAAAAATGAGAGCGCACTAATGAGCAGTAAAGACGCAAAAGCGCTGTACTACCAACAATACCTGCGCAGTTTCTTTTGAGAAAACCGAGCATTCTATTAGCTTTAGCTACAATCATAACTATGTGATCTTTCCAAGACGTGTCATTTGCAATCACAATACCTAAATCTCTTTCAGATATGACAACCTCCACGTTAATACCATTTAAACTATAGCAACGAGGTGGACTAAGGCGCTTCCTAGAAATTCGCAGGTTACTGCACTTAGTAGGCTGAAAGAACAACTCATTTCGCAACGACCAATTTGAAAGCGCATCTAAATCTTGCTGCAGTTTGAAATAATCAGAATGATGATTGGTAACCTTGTAACATTTTGAGTCATCTGCAAACATAGCCAGTATCGCACTGGTAACTACATCAGGCATATCATTAACAAATAATAAGAACAGTATCGGACCCAATTGGGACCCTTGCGGGACTCCTGACCCTACATCGGTCCATCTAGAGAACGTTCCATTTACCACCACTCTCTGACTCCTCCCAGTTAGATACGAGTGAAACCAAGATAGTAAAGGGTCTCTAATTCCAAAGGTTGATAGCTTGGAAACCAGCTTAGCGGGACATACAGAGTCAAAAGCCTTTGCAAAGTCGAGATAGATAATATCAGTTTCAATCCCACGATCCAGCGCGCCACCAATATCATAAAAAGCTTCTAAGAGCTGCGTGACACAAGACTTTCCTTTTTGAAAACCGTGTTGGAATGGATACAGCAACTCCTTCACGTGTGGGACGAGACGCGAAGCCACGCAACGTTCTTGGACTTTGGAAATAACAGGTAGCAGAGACACAGGGCGATAATTGTCAACTAAATCTTTCTTGCCTTTTTTGAAAATTGGAGGAACATTTGCTCTCTTCCAATCAGATAGCTGACAGCCATGACTTAGACTGAAATTTATAATCGCTGTTATAGAGGGTGCTAGAGACTCTGCACATTCTTTCAATACGATCGTGGGTAGTTTATCGTGACCGATAGCTTTATGAGTGTCTAGTGAGCGTAGTATATCCTCAATTTCGTCAACTGACACTATAATGTGAGATAAAAAGTTCTTTACTCCTGGAAGTATAGGCACGTCGACATTTACTTCACAGTCAGAATGATCTTTGTATATAGATTATAATGATTATAATGCTGTATCGCCATGTACAATATCCCCTTATTTATAGATCTCTTTGCTGAGATTCGGGACATTTCGAAAGGGATATGGAAGCTGGGAAGTTCTTGCGAATTTTCAAAGACGCTCACTTTACGTCACTGAAGCCCAACCACCTCGTGCTTCAATTTGTTTCGTGGTTTATTCAAGTTTATGGCTGTACCTTACCTGCTGCCGCTACACTAGAAGCCTTTTCTTTTCCTGCTTATCCAGTCTCTGTTGTTTACCAGTTTTGCCAGTTCAACAGCTTGCTGGGGCAGCTGGATAACATAGACAAGACATGTTTTCTAGGTATTTTAAAATATTTACGTGTTTTCTTTTACGCTTGGTTATCCGTTCGCTTATCAGTAGGGTTCATCAGGCAGTTGCAGTGTGTCGGCTTTAGCTAAATGTTTGCTCTTGTTTCGAGCCTTTATTTGCAGTTGCCATGTGTCGGCTTTAGCTATATGTTTGCTCGTGTGTCAAGCTACATTTGTCTACATTTGGCAGTTGCCACGTGTCGGCCTTAGCTAAACGTTTGCTCCTGTGCCGAGCACAAGTTGGCAGATGCCGTGTGTCACCTTTAGCTATACGTTTGCTTGTGTGTCGAGCTCTAATTGGCAGTTGCCGTGTGTCGGCTTTAGCTAAACGTTTGCTTGTGTGTCAAGTTCTTATTGGCAGATGCCATGTGTCGGCTTTAACTAAACATTTTCTCATGTGTCAAGCTCTTATTGGCAGTTGCCATGTGTCGGCTTTAGCTGTTTGCTTGTGTGTTGGCCTTAGCTAAAACGTTCGCTCGTGTGTCGAGCAAAGATTTGCAGATGCCGTGTGTCGAGCAAAGATTTGCAGATGCCATGTGTCGGCTGTTTGCTTGTGTGTCAAGCAAAGATTTGCAGATGCCATGTGTCGGCTGTTCGCTCTTGTGTCGAGCAGAAACTGATGGATGCCGTGTGTCGGCTTGGCTTAAGTTTAAAGGTTGGCTTGTGTTTAAAGGTTGGCTTGTGCATTGGTCTAAGTTGGCTATATTAATTGTGTAGCAGGGTAAGATGGCAAGAGTCAAATTTATAAAACATTTTGGAAAAAAGTGTCATGTTTTTGCTCATGTGTTGGGTGTTTAGTTGCGGTATACTGACTTGGTTTTGTTTAGTATGCGTGTCAAGAAAACTCCAGTAGTTGCCCGATGTGTTTGACTTTTGTTGTAAGTTTGCCTTTCAGCATTAAGGCTTATCAGGGTTATGTATGGGAGTTATGCTTATCCTTTACTTCTCCCCTGGCTGGAAGTTTTTTAAGAAAAAAAAATCAAAATTAGGTCCCATGCCTCCTCCGCTGGCCTTGTCGCGATCAGAAGGGTATTCTCAATTACGCCCTATAATCTGTTTATAACGGGTTCCTGGTCCGGCTTGGCTAGTGGGGCTATTTCCCCTTAGTTCATTGTTCGTTTCTTTATTGTTTTATGTTTCCTTTCTGCTATAGCATTGGTTTTGTTTTGCCTGCCTTGGGTTTTTGCCGATTTCTTGAGGGTGTTTTATTGGATCTCCCACTCATTGTAAGACATGTCTGAAATATCTTATATATGGTACATAAAGTAACCCCACTAGCTGGGCCGGGCCTCTCACAGGCTTGCACATGCTAGCTTAGTCCGAACTTTCACATACCGATTGGGAGTTTTAGGGGTTTTCTGAGTTTTGGGGAAAGGTGTACTTTGTGGGTATTTTTCCCCCAAATGTGAGGACCTTTTTGGATTTCTACTTAAACAACAAGATGCGTGAGTAGCCGAAGGCCACAATCTTTTCTCATATCTTATCCACGCCGGACAATTAGTCTGCATTCATTATGTATGCTACAGGGGAGCCAGATGATTTTTTTCAGCGGCTCGTTTTTTATACCCCCCCCCCCTAAGGTCCAAAGAAATTTTCATAATCCCCCAAGCAATCAGCTGAAAAATGAATACCCCCCTCCTCCCTCACAAGAAATATCAAAATAAATATCTGTATAATATTACACTATGTATGGTTGAAATTTCAAGAGACATGTTTAATAAGAACGTCGAGAGAGCTTTGACTGTTTATGTCATACCTATGCCATAGATAGATATTGTATAGATAGCCTGCCAGCTCGTGTACGAGTACTACCAGGAGTGTTGACAGAAACCTCTGTTTCACTGTCACTGATTGTATTGCTAGTAGAACATAAATCCACTGTTTTAAACGACTCCTTTTATTTGTCAATCATTGCATGGAGTGTAGACGTTCAAAATCTAAATTACAGAGTAGTGTTATTAAGTAAAAGGCAAATGTTAGTTCAAACCAAAGAAATACATTTACCCAGTGGCATCTCATAGGTCTTCTGACTAGCAAGTCGTGAAGTGGTAAATTACATCTATGACGTCATCTTATTATACTAATTACGAAATGTTCGAAAGTTGCGGCCTTAATTAGCTTGCGCTACATAAATTACATATTTAGCAATACACTGATGAGATTGACAGTGTTGAGGATAATGACAAAGATGAGTGAAAATGACAATGTTCTACATTTTATGGTCATATCTTTTTCTTTTTTAACCTTAATGGCTTAAGACGAAATCCGCTGGAGAGTTTAGTAATGCCTGGACAAAAATCCCATAATGCATTTCGCTTAAACTTTGGAACGAAAATGTGCCCTGTTGTTGCCAACAAAAATGTCGAAAATGGTAAAATTTTACGGGAGAAAGATCACCGATGGTGATATCGAGGCCTCTAATCAGTTTTAATAGGTGTCAGGCTGATGCAGTGTGGGTTTTGTGAGCTTCGGATTCGGGAGAGCTGAATTATACGTGCTTTTATTGCAACGTTTTTCTCAATGCAGCAAGATGGCTACCACCTCGCGACCTTTTTTACGGGATGAACCTCAAACGGTAAGTAATTTAGGGATTGTTAATGTCTATTATTTGTTGAACATGTCAGATTTACGACTCATCAATGCCTAGTTTAAGCGTGAAAGCTTCTGGCGTCTAAGAGCGACCATCCTGGAGTGATTTTCAATGTCTGTTTTAAACACGTAACTTCTGAATTACTTTGCGAAGTAAATATGTTTGACAACTTATTTTTCTCAAACGCAGACCAGGATTAGCTGGCATTTAAGCCTATTCTCTGGCTTAATGCTTATATTTTTGTTTTCAAGATGCTTTTCGGAAATCGTTTTGATATAGAGAGGTGGCGAAGATCAAAAGTTTGTTTACAAATCTCAGGAAACTCAAAGTGTCTTCGTAAACTGGCTAGCAGTTTTTTTTCCGTGATTTCATATATTAAACATGTATGTACCCCGGCGAGGCTACACATAAATACCATACCACTGTATAAGTTTAAGTTGCAACTCAAATCATTTGCATTGAAACAACACCGCGTGTCATGTTTTGTGATTGAAAACGCTCGAGCCAATTGTTTCAAACTGTCAGTTGTAGTCAAGGCTAGTGTGTTAAATTATAATGAATTTGAAGTCATTTTGAACAGGATTACTGCTAGCCTTCCAATTTCCAACAGAATTGATTGTGCTGAGTACTTTGAATCTTCATGTTAAGTTAAAAAGGTTCCTTTACATTTATGTTTGAACGAATTGCAACTTGGTTTTTTTACTCCGATACATTTTTCAGTCTTAAGTTGAAATACAAATATGTTTTGTGGCTTGAAAGCGTCTTTTATGTTTTTGTACCAACTATTTATTTGGAGCACAAAATCTTTAGGGTATGTTAATTTTTGCCTGCAAATTACAAAGCAAAGTAACACCACTATGTTTTTATAACACTTCTTTTCCTGATCCTTTGGTTATTTTATTTTGCTTGGGTGATTTTCCACAGGTGACCCAATCCACTTGTGCTTTAATTTATGTGTCTTAGCTCTACATTATACAGCAAACTTTTCCACTGTAGAAGCTCAGTAATTATCTGACTCTAGATTTTACAGCAAAATGTTGTTACAAAACAAAAACTGCTAATACATTTTATAAATTGACCAGTATTTTATAAAATTATCTGCTGATACAATGAGAATGATAATATTTACTATTTATAAAAAAAATACATGTAAATATTTTCCAAAACAGGTTTTAGTTTAACACCCACTCATTTTTTTTGAATATTTACATGAACATCCCTCTGACAGGAGGAAATATGCAAATATTACATAAATACATGTATTCAAAGTGTAATAAACCTATTACTTTCTTCATTTGATGCATCCTAGAATACAAATCATTTCTTCTTTGAGAGTGTTGCATTACGTCTGCTAAAATATGCCCTTATTTGGCTTTCTTTTAAAGCATTGTCAGGGCCAATCTTTTTTTCCATTTCTTTTTGGCACTGTGCTGGTGTATACCTTGCACTCTTTCTTTTCACACCAGAATCAAAACATCTTTCCATGATTTGTTTTTGTTCCTCCGTGAACCTGGCTGCCTTCCTTTTCTGTGCTACACGTCTTTGGGCACTTTCTTTTAACTCTAGAGCTAATTGTTCTTGCCTTTGTTCAGAAATCTGTTTTGGTTGTTTCTTGATAGATTGCTCTTTAATTTTACATAGTGTACTTTGCATAGCAGAACTGACTGTTTTTTGTGGCATACATTGTAGGTTTTCTGATTTCTGAGTGCAAGTCTTGGACTCCTTATGCCTGCGAAGGTTTCCAGTGCGCAGAAACTCTTTCCCACAGTCTTCACATTGACATAATGAATTTTTTTTACTGTTCTGGGTGGTATTGCTCTTTTTAGCTGTAGCTGTAGCTGCAACTTTGACTTTTGTTTTTTTAAGTTTTGGACCCAGATTGGGAACTTGTGTGGCTTGGTTTATGTCAAATCCAGATGATGCTTTAGTTGTTGTAAAGCTGCAATCATGGACAAAACTCTTGAGACATTTTACCAAATTTCCACCTATTAAGGGTACCTAATTAGCACCCCCCTCACCCATTTCAATGTTGTCAATGTTGCTATGTGGTCAAAACAAAGTCGGGTGAATTGTAAACCCCAGGAAACAACATTGAGCGGGGGGACAGGGGGATTAAATATTCTTTACCCGCTTGTAAGTCAAGACATTCGCGAAAAATGTGTGATATTCATTTGTTTCAACTACTTTTGTCCATGATTGTGCTTTTCGAGAGCTTATTTAGAGTATCATTATTGTAGAGTGTACCCTGTCCTAATCCAGTGTTCTCCCTCATAACAATTCCTTCAGCTGTATATTGAAAGTCTCCATACTGAGAGATACCAGCAAGGGTTTTTGCAGATTGTGGTTCAGCACCCCTGTTGATCTCAATAGGATAAACATGTGTACCCCTCAGCCTCCCCCTGGTTCCATCCACTATGTCTTCTCCACATAAAACACTTTTCCCTTCTTTCATATGCTGCCATAATGCAAACTTCAATGTAGCATAGTGGCTATCTAGTTTAGTTTTACCCTTCTGGGCCTCAAAGTTAGAAAACCTTTTAAGCTGAATTCCAGTCAACTCACACAATTTCTGTAGCCATATAATCAAACTAGAGGTTTTGTAATGTGATCCATTGTCTGACCAAAGAGATAAGGATTTTATTTCTGGATGAAGGGATTTCAGGTTTTTCACACTTTCCTGCAGACAGCTTGCACTAAAAAACCAGTTCTGTGTGTCATCTGTTTCACTGAATGTGTCATGGTATTCTGTCAAAATTGGTCCTCCCTCTTTCTCCCTGTACAGAAACATGACACCATGAACAGAGGCACCTTTTTTTCCAAACCATTCCTTCTGGGGCTCATACAACCGCCTGAACATCAGTTTCATCATGTAATCACTTACACCAACAGCCTGGCCAGGTTCCAGATTAGCCACTTCTTTCATGTAACAGTCACGCTGATATTTTTCCTTATTAGGTGGGAAATGTATTTTGATAGGTTGTCTGTAATAGTACTAATTTCTGACTTCAAGGTGTCCCTTTCTTCTGATGAGCAGTTAAGTTCATCTACTGTGTTGCTTAAGTCTTCAAGTAGCTGCCATCGTTTGTTGCAGTTTAAGCAACTGTTACTGTGGTTATTTCCACACTGTGGCTTATCACTTAGGCACCATTCCATACAATGACTGGCACATTCATCATGAGTTTTTAGGTTATTTGAAAAATCTCCCAACAGATAACCCTTAAGGTTTTTGGCTCTTTCTTTTATGCCAGAAATTGGACATTGTCCTTCATTATTTTGTAACCAGTGGAGTTCTATTCTTTCAGCTAGCTTATTTAAGTTTTCAAAGTTTTCAGCGCCACTCTCTGCACAAATGTTGCAAAGGCCAGCCATTTCTTCGAGCTGGTGAAAATTTCCTGCAGTTAGACCATTGTAGAATAGAGTCCTCCCAATTGGTTTTCCCCCCACTTCCTCACATTTTTCTTTGTACATACAAAAAAGTTTTTCTTTGTTGTGTTTCAGGTGAAGAACTGGCTGTGCACCACCACCAAGAATATCACTAAGTCATGATCTTCTCCTTCCACTGCAGTCAGCTGTTTTGTAGGAGGACCTTTCAGTACATTCAGGGCTGTGCAGGAACTCAACCAAGAAGGCCAATTGTTCTTGACTGGTACGCATTGCTGTTGTTTCTTCGTCCTTGGAAACTGTTGCAGCTGCCCCATGCTGGTTGTAATGAAGCCGAGCCTGTGTTATTTCATGTGCAGTGCAAGAAACTTGCTGGCCATCTTTCATGAGACTGAAATTTTCTTTCAGGGTCTTGTTGTCTAGGTGTGGTGCTACAGAACTAAGAATTTGTACTCTTTCCTTTGAAGAGCTTGCACTAGCATAAGCTGAGGAGAGCCCCTGGATGATGCCAGAATATGCTTTACACTATGGGAACAATATTTGAGCATTGTTATAAATGGATGATTATTTAAGATACAATCAACTGTATCCACTTGTAATTTTATAATTATTATATGGCCGTGTCTCACAAAGACTGGGAACTACCAAATTCGCGAATTTGATTGGCTAAAATCGATATTGACCGCGGTCTAGATTTTCCCATCTAGACCGGCATCTAGACCGGTTGCACTTACGTTGAGAAGTTTACAAAAATATGCAAAAACGTGGACTTTTTCTGCTAAAAAATTCTTCTTTAGTGTAAATCAACTGGACATTTCATTTTGATGTAAACGATGTGATAGTATGAGAAGGCGGGAAAATTTGTGGCGCGGTGTTCACTTCTTGAGTTGAATGAAGCACGCGAGGAAAGCGAGCGAGAGAGTTTTCTGAAGATTTTCCTCGGACAATCTCCTTGTAAATCGTCTTTTCATCCTGGAAAATTGTGACAACAATTAAGGTTTACGGGAAGATCTAAAGCAATAGCTTTTCTGGAAATTATACGCCTTGTGTAAGACAAGCGAAGCAAGTGTTTACATATTGTCCTTGTTTACGGCTCCACGGCTGTCATCAAGACTGCTACATTATGCTAAAACGAAATTGCACTCAGACTGAAGTTTATTGAAGTATAAAAGGACAAGCTCAAGATTGAAAGGTAACAAACTTAACTGAAGTGTTGAGCCTAATTTTATGTTGAGCACTGAATCAAATTGTGTCAGTTTTCTGGTCTCCTCGTAAATTATTTGCTGCTTTTCTTCTTCGTCCAGTCGCTCTTGTTGTACGTTTACAAGTGTTTTTAATTAAACATTTCGCATCAATCCCCTCCGTTTTACGTAGTTGAGTCAACTATGGCATTTTTGTGGTATTTGTGTGGTTTTAGAGAAGGCACTGTCGATTATTGACGCGAAAAAAGGTTAACAAGAACGAGCAAACTTTGGCAAATTTTCGTTCAGTTCACAGCTGGCACAGGCACGAAATCAAAACACCAACTAGAAACGAATATGCGAGGTAATTGCAAGGTGAGAAGTTAAAAGCACTAAACACGATTAAAAGCAACTAGAATACCCGTAAGAATATTCTATCAGTCGATTAAAGAGGCTAGAGAAGTTGAAATAAACATAACTTACCTGCCGGTGATATCGACCTTCTCTTGTTCTAATTTTTCCGCGATCGCCGTTCACTAGCAACATGTCAGCGAGTATGGCGAACCGAAGCGAATTTTTCAGCTGAAATGTTTTCTAGTTTGGCCATATAATAAACATCTTATTAACCGAGCTTAGTCGGTCTGTATGGGAGAATCTTGACCTCGGTCATGAGTACAGACCTCACTGCGTTCGGTCTGTACTCACGACCTCGGTCAAGATTCTCCCATACAGACCTCCTGCTCGGTTAATAAGAGCATAGTAATAAATATTATTTTTTTGTTATTATTATTATTACTATTATTATTATTGTTATTATTACTATTATTAGCAATTATTGAATTCAGCTTTCGTATGATATGAAGAATTATGCAGATCTCGGAGGGTGTTATCCGCCGAAGCCTTCAATTATTAGTCATTCAAAATGTATTCAGACCTGTAAAAGCACAAAATGCATTTAAATGGGTTCTCACTTTGGCATAGAATGTTCACAAAACAGTGACCAATTCCTGCACTGTTGCTGGATTTTGGATGTTTCTCTCCTGAAGATAAGCTTTAAATATCAAGTGACTTCCCTTCAAAGCTTTTTTTGTGTTTTTGCTATCTTTATCATCCAACATTTTCAAAATGTTTTCGTCGCAATGTTCAAACCTTGCGGCCATTGTTATTTTGCGTGCTCTAGCTGTTCGGCATAAAAGCTGTTGTTGCATGACGTCAATCATCCAATAAAAGAAGCGACTTCCAAATTTGGTTGGTGCTAGCCGGTTAGCTGGAATTACCCGGGGATTGAAAGCCAATCAGAAATGGAAAAATATTTGGATTAATAATAATTATTATTATTGTTGTAATTGCTGTATGTGACATTGTGCGTGAGTTAATTGGTAGGGTAAAAATGCACCACCACCAGTAATGCATTCTACCCTACAGTATATTGATTTGGTTGTGAGAGAGAGAAAAAGGGGGAGGGGAGCACTTGTAGTAAAGTACATCAGGGCCAAGATCTTCCGGGGGGGGGGGGGGGGGGGGGTGACACTATGTCACATCCAGGGTACTTACATGGTCCACTGCATATGCTTGGTCCTGAAAATTGAGTATGTAACTATCTAGCACTAGAAATGATTTATGGCATGTTGATTCTTCACATTCGAACTTTTTCTCCACCTGAATTGTAAGGTTTGTACTCACTAAGGGAGGGGGGGTTCCGGGGCAACCCCAGGACCCCCCTAGGTACACGCCTGTACGTGTAACATTTTTCGGTATCGTTTGTTTAACTGGATGGTATTTATTCAAGTATATGTACAATGTCGAAACAAACAAAACTAAAACAAAACAAGGCTTCCAAGAACCTGAGAACAGGATATTTGTAATAATGGAATCTGAAACTTGAAGGAGGCAGGGTGTATGTGTACGGGGTGGTGGGGGGGTGTTCAAGGGGACTTAAAGCATTGAATATGTAAAGGGAATCACAAAATTTATTCTGCATTGAACAATAAAATGGTTTGAGTGTTGTTGTTATTGTTTTTTTGGGGGGGAGGTGGCACATTTTTGAGACCCTAATTAATTTTTGGCTAATTTTACCTCATTAGTTTTTTGTACCCTTGGAGTGTTGACGTTGGCAGCTTGCATTGTAATGTCGAGCAGAGTCTCACCGCACCCTCCTGAGAATTCATCATAACTTTCTTTGAGACTGCTGAGGTTGTCATGAAGCAATTCCATTGCCTTCTTTTCAATCCTTTTTTTTGTTTTTGTCGACGCATTCTCATAATGAGCAGTTGGCTGCCCTCTTTTACTGTTTGCTTCGTGCTGAGAATTTTGTTGGGAATTTTTTGCAAGTGCAGTTGCAAATTCAGTTGTTTTACTGTTTGCTTTATGCTGAGAATTTTGTTGAGAATTTTTTGCAAGTGCAGTTGCAAATTCAGTTGTTTTACTGTTTGCTTCATGCTGAGAATTTTTTGCAAGTGCAGTTGCAAATTCAGTTGTTGCTCGATGTAGCTTGATAAAACACGACTTGCAGCACTGGGTTAACTCAGGTGATATTCCAAACTGGGTTAAAATTTCCCCCCTAACAGCATCTGTTGCCTGTACCAGCCTTCCTGGTATACTTCTGAGTTTCACCTTGGGATCTGGTGTTTTACAGCCTTTGACTAGGCACTTATGTTCCCGTTTCCAACGACATTGTGAGCACATTTCCATTCCCGCTACCGGCCTTAGCTGAGTGGCTTGAATCCCACACATGGAACAATTTGTTGGTGGCATGTTCTACCAAAACATTTCAGTTTTAAAAAGAACTTACATAAGAGAATAGCGTTTATGTTTTCCGTTTAAATAGCCTATGTTTACACATTTTGGGGATGCCCGTAGTTTCCCGCTCTACTGGCGCGGCCGCGACTTCGCGCTAAAATAATCACTGACAGAAATACAGTTTTTCTAAACGAGGGAAAAGCTATTTATTTATCATAAGCTTAACAGACAACAAAATGAAAAATGATGCCAGAAAAAATGAATAAAGAATTTACAGAGCTAAGTTGAAACTTAATAAAAAAGGCTTCCGTTTCCAAAGACATTCAAACTTCCAGATCATGGTTAATACACGCCAACATGAAGCGAATCTGGTTGTATGTGAGGCCAGGGTGGGATTGCTTCACTACACTGAGTCGATTTTTTACATACAGCTCCTCTCGTAGGATAAGAAAATGTTCACTAGTAACCTGAAGTTCATTTCCCAGCCGCTGGTGATCTAGAGTTTTTCCAGCTGCTAACGCATCGATAAGTAGGTAGACTTCGGCGGTCGGTCTTTGAACGCAAAGTTCGCGAGCAATATCGGTTACATTCTTCCCTTTGTTGAATGCGTCCACGGCCCGAAGCTTCTGATTTGATGCTGTGTTTTTCCCATACAATCTCAAGAGATGTTCTTTCTGTTAACAAAATGTGAAAACAAAGATTTTATACAAGGATAATATGAACACTCGATCCGGCCGAAAGTTTCATGTTTAGATGACTCGGGGAACTCAAACAAAGTGGCGAAAGTGCACCAAATATAACAAATACTTACAGTAGGAACTGTTCGCTTTGCCAAAGCTTCCGATTTCGAATCCGTTGAAGAAGCCATGGCATGAGTTTTAAAACTCACTCGAAACTTACAGAGCCGAAATGTCGCTCCGACTCCGGAGTTAGCTTCCGAACGGTAAACTGAGCTTCCAAGGCATTATGGGATTTTTGTCCGCTGACTGTTAATATTACTCGATTCTGAAGCGGATTTCATCTTAATTATTTGTTGTCTTGACAAGTGGCAGATATAGCAGGGGTGCACTGGGTGCATGTGGACCCCTTTCAAACTGGTACAGAAAATTCATTGAACATTTAAGTGCACATTTGTTGTTCAATTTCATAAAACTGTGCACTGAATTACATTGATTCAATAAAGTTGCACTGCTTAGACTGAGGTTGCATTAAGTGTTTCCATTTTAGATGTTTTACTTTCTATACTGTATTGAAACATCACATCTACAGGCCAGGCACACTACTTGAAAAACTTCAAAATAGGTACTATAGTCTCAGAATAATAGAGGTACCCTTGTTCCTTACAATCCTTGAAAGAAGCTGCTGTACTTATCATTTCTTTTTTCACTTTTTAAAACTATTACAAAAGCTAGACAGAATCTTACAACAAATAAGCAACCCCCAGGAGATATTTAAACAATTTTCATATCACCCTTTTTTTGCTCTAAAAATTTGAGAACCCCCCCTAAATTCCTCTGCCCCCCTCCCCCCCTCCCCCCCTGTAGGATACATAACGAATGCAGCCTAAGCGGCATAATTAATGACTGAGAATGGTACACTATTCTCATTCATAATTATGTCGCAGAATTCCGTAGTGCGTGGATTACATAACCCTGTTTGTTTATAGATAGTTGTGCTATATAATGCTGTATCGCCATGTACAATATCTCCTTATTTATAGATCTCTTTGCTGAGATTCGGGACATTTTGAAAGAGATGCGCAACCCGGGAAGTCCGGGCAAATTTTCAACCCTCCCACCTCCCCTTCAGGGACGTAACACACAATTATAGTGCTTTCACACCCAGCCGCTTATTGCCTCGGCCACAATCTTTTCCCATATCTTATCCACGCCGGACAATTAGCAGCATAATGAGTGAGTGAGAATGGTACACTATTTCTCCTGAAGTCAGTCCAGTGAGAGTGTGAGACATGTCCAGCTGTTGTTTCTTTGAGACAGTAGAGTCGTCAGTGATACTTCAAATGTTTTTGTGTCCTGACAGTTGCATGATATTAGTTGGTGGGACATTGTTGTTGACTAAAGTTTGAATCATTGTTTTTCTGCCGCTGTGGTTTTTGAAGTTTGGCCTGAGTCTGTCTTTCTGTGCCATTGTCTCCATTAAAGTATTAAGCTTATTTACACCAACGGGAGCTTTTTTGAACCAAGGTTTGCAGGAAACACTTTTTACACTGACTGCCAAGTAAGATGGTGCATCATCAGTTTTCATTTCTGCGGGTCGCTTTTCTGCATAGACTTTGTAGGCCTTTACTATAATAATCAAATTTACAGCACAGCAGCAAAACTCGATGTAAAAATATTGCAGAACCTGGAAACTCATGGTTGTATAATATTCAAACGTTTCTGCAAAACACATTTTGGAGGTTTGAAACGGTTTTTTATTGTGTTCACAAAACTAGCTGATCCTTTTTCGCACAATCAACAATCGGTTAGGCAATCTGAGGAGATGAACTTATGACATGAAAAAGTGAGAAATGAGTTGTGGTCTACAAGTATTTTGAGTCTTACATTTAGTTAAACCGGCACAAGTCAAGCATGGTATATGACATTGGCAGACTGGGACTGCAGACTGCAGACCAGATTGACAAGGAAAATTCTATTAATTTCCCGCACAAAATAACATCAACCTCGTTCCAAAGATTCTGCTCGACTTCTTATGGTGGTTCACTGTGATGGTGTTAGATTCCAGGTAGGATCTGCTCTTCTTAGATTATTGTGGTAGATGTCTTATGAAATTTTTACCTTATTCGAAAGGTGTCAAATATCTGTGATCCAAGTTGTTTTTGATGTAAATCCGTGATCTGAGTTGTTTTTGAGGTAATTGTAGTGAGCACATTTTGGTATGACCGATAAAATAAACTTTGTGAATTACAGGCGCATAGGAGGGGGATTTGAGGGGTTCGATTGAACCCCCTTTCGAGGTCAATAATGGAGGACTGAAAACACAAACTGTTGATTTTAAGCTTTTAGCAAATAGTGGGGGAATGAAAAACAAACTTTGTGCTGCAGCTTCTAAATTACCCTGCAAGAAAACGCTAAAAGTATCGGTGAAAGTATTAAATTGTTAGGAGAATGGGTACAAGTGAAATTCGAGAACCTTACATGAAATATAGAGTTTAAAAGATGGCGTCATTTCTTTTAGGCTAAAATTCGTAATGTTAGACCACAAAAGCGTGTTTAAAACAGTATACTGTTGTGTTATATTAAACATCGGCCGTTCTACGTAGATATAGACTTGGACAATCGCAAGAATCAACAAAAAAAAAAAAAACAGTAGTGTCATTAACTACGATTGTAAATGTATAAAGGTTTTTTTCTCTCTTTTTTCTGTTAAGTATTATGTTAAGTTAGTTTAAGTTAGTTAGTTTTAGGCATACTGTTGTGTTGTAAATGGGCTTTTGCTGTCAATAAAGCTGTGTTGATTAAAAAAAAAAAAAAAAACAAGGACAGAGCCTCGCTAAACTAGCCGTAGTTACGTACTGAGAGGCCAAGTTACATAAAAATACCTGCTATTTTACACTCCATCGAGTTTGGAATATTGACGCACACAATGCTGAAAATAGCATTTCTGTGCCTCTAGATTTCAAAATATTCTGGGGGAAATCAGACCCCCCTAGAGGCTCGCGCGTTCAGCGCTCCTATTTAATACCCCCCTTATTAAAAATTCCTGTCAATATGAACACCTTTCCAAAAACATCAGCTACGCGGCTGAATTACCATGAATACTCGTGTCGGAAAATTCACTTTTTTTTCTGGTAGCCACTTGGCTCCTAAATATTTTAAAGTGGTAGGCAATTCCTGAAAGCTGGTTGCCACTTTTTACCTCATGGTATCATGAATACCATGAGGTATAGTGAGGGTTGGATGTCACTCCATTCCCGTTAAACAATTAATGTATGCATTAAATCCCAATTAAAGGTGAATTTAACATGTTTACCCCTGTCTCCCCTGCTAGGTTTTGATTTGTCCACAAAGTCGGGACATTGTCTTATGTTCATATATGTGGGGGGAGGGGGTGGAGCAAAGGCGGCAGTACATGTTTACAACATGGAGAGAACCAATATGGCGGCTGTTGGCTCGAAAAAACAGATGGGTTTTCGTTGCATTCAAGTCATGATCATATCAAAATACACGTTTGTGGAGTTCTTAAACGAAATGGAATCATGCTTAAGAATACTTGACTGCAGAGAAATGAGCACCAAAGTTATAAAGCGATGATAATCGATCGTTGGGAAATGTTTACATGCATTTGGTGATTTGGATGGCGACTAAATGACAATGCAGTCGCAGCAAGAAATTATGCTGCAAGCTCAAATGAAATGAGCACTTTACTAGCTGGAAGCAAAGGTAAGATTCCCTTGCCATCGTATTTCATTTTGTATAAAGCTTGTAGCAAAAACATTTGTTCGGAAACTTGCTTCATAATTTCCTGAAAAAACTACGTGGCATTCATTTCCATCGATAATAACAAGTCTCTGTCGTTATTTCTTTTAGGTGTTCATATAAATACAGGAGTTATTTTCCTCATGCAAGCAGCAAACCGACTTGACATGTGTTTGCTGGAACTACTGCTATTATTTGTTCATCTTCTTCGCTTCAGTTTGAATGAAATCGGGGTGATGAAACCTTAAACTATTTTTTCGAGTTTCTTTCATTTGTCCAAATGCGAATTTTAGGTTAATTTCAAAATTAAATATACAACCAGTTAATTTAGAGTTGACTTGCATTTGTCTACTTGATAAAAATTAACATATTCACGTTTTTGGATAATATTATTTACAACACTTTTAATCTCAAGTGTTGACCATAGCTCATTGCGATATATGAATTTGGCCTTTATAACACAAGCTACATTTCAACTATTATTTAGTTTTAAATCGATAAGGTGAATGTTGTTTTTGTCCTGAAGACAACTATCACAATTAAATTAAGTTTTCATCTGACGATCGAAAGTGAAGTTTCCGTAGTTACTAAAAGATTATCATTGTCACACGATTTGCTACAAAGGACAACAACGAGGCAACAGATTTCAAAATTTTATTCTGTGCAAATTTTGCACCAATTCAGAAGAAGGCAACATCAAACTTGTCATGGTCATAAATTGTACTGATGGATTTATGAAAGGCAAATATAAAAATATCTACAGTGGCAACTGCCAAGCTCAAAGCTGATAAAACACAACTGATGTGTCTATTGGAAAGAGTAATCACAGTATGTAACTATCAAACACATAAAAATTCCCACTCTACTTGAGACTTGCTGTTAGTTCTTCAGAAACTCTATTACAACTGCATACAGTTGCTTTTAAGATTCCTGTAATGATTTGTATTTCTATACATAAGGTTCTTTCAGTGCAAAGTTTCAATCACAATGTGCTAGCCTAGTCTTATGGAGCAAAAATTGCTTGAAACTCCACCCTGCACTGCAGCATATAGCATGTATATGGAAGTACCCCCCCCCCCCCCCCCACCCAACCTTTGGGTAGTAACGATCATCTACAAATATCTATTTTACCTACATAGAGGTCAAAACTAAAATAAAAAAAAATTATAAAATAAATAATGACTCCAAGTGTTCTACAAGGCAACATCAGATGGAAGCGGATTTCTGATCACCTTCATAGATAATATTGTACATCTTTGTTGCACCATACTCTTCCAAGTGTGGTATTGGTCTGTTTAATAATAAAGATTCTAACAATAACTAAATTTTAGCAGTTTCAATCACGTTTATATTTATAACTTCAATTCACTTGACCATTTTTTTTTTCTGGACCAAATACTTCTAAGAATAACAAAGTGACACAAGGCACTGACCCAACACAGCTTTTCGTTGATAATTTCAAATCACCATGCTGGAAAAAGTACTCTGTTGCAGATTTTCCAAAAGTTTACTCTGCCACAAAAAAACGACACTATATGAACGCCAACAGGCTATGGTACACTTAGGACAGACAAGCTGTTTTCGTATACCCCGACTTGTTACTACAAAAATAGCTTTTTCCACGATCCAAAAGCTTGACTATGTTTAATCCCCCATTTCTCTCCGCAACATGATTTTTTCGCATAATGGCTCCACTATAGCCTGTGTACAGCTGTCCCGCTTCACTACAACCTCTCTCTCTCCCCGCCCCGCCCCACCCCCCCCCCCCCCCCCCCATATTTCTATTGCGCTTTTCAACTAAAACAGTTGGAAAAGAGGCAAAGGTTCATAGAATAATAACCAGATACCATGAGGTGGCTCGAAGGAGACTTTGATTAAAGTGGTAGCCAATTTCAAATAAGGTGGTGGCCATTATGTTTATAATGACAAAAAAACATTTTTACCCTGTCATCAGGTAATAGATGAGGGTTTTCAATAAGAATCAAAGGGTGCGTTTCTTTGGGAAAATCCAAATCCGGATTCTTGTATCCAAAAACAGATTTTGCGTTTCTTTACCTATATCCGAAAATGGATTAATCTCGGATCAATGATCTGAAGAATCCACACTCCGAGTGGATACATCAGATCATATCTAAATCCGGATTTTTAGGATTCATAATCCGTGCGTTTCTTTGGGAAAGGTTTCGAAAAAAGTACATTGGCCCAACGGTCTTTGCTGTGAAAATACAGGTTCGCTCTTTGTAAACACGGTCATACGGTAAGTTTTCAGGCGCTTATTTCGAGCAAAATACAAAAATAATTCACGTTAAAAGGAAAGGTAGCTTGATCAGTATGAAGTGTCATTTTAAATTGGATGCAGGTTTTCTAGAACAGCCACCGTGTGCCTACGGAAGTTGTATCATTTTGAAATTGTCACGAGTGAAGTTGGCATTGATCATTTTGCAAACATTCTTTGCTCTCAGATGCATTTCGTGCAACATTGTGCTCCAGGCTAAAGAAGAACAATTTCATCGTGTAATTTTTGTGAAAGATTTTGTATGCTGAAATGAATTTAGCTAGGATACATTCGACAGATAATAAATTTGTCCTGAAATTTTTATGTTCTGTGCAAAATGTGTTTACGCCATTGTCATGGCAAAAATCCATTTTCGGATTCTTCATTTCTTTGGGAGCAAAGTATCCGTGTGATCTGAGATCAATGATCCAATTTTGGATTTTCCCAAAGAAATGCACCCAAAGTTAGGGGCAGAAATGTAGAAGTAAGCGGCAAAGGGTTTGCTCATGCTGCAGGGGCGACCTTGTAGGGGTTGCGGGGGGATGCTCCCCCGGGAAACTTTTAAAATCTGAGCCTCTTAGAGTGCATTTCCTGCATTCTGGGGCAAGAATAAGGTCATTTTTGACAGAACCATACATGCTCTATTTTCCAGCTTTTTATTCGATGGTTTTATCTTGCAGACAAAATAGAGGCATGTACTAAAACCCAAAACAACGAAACGAAACCACCGAAACGAAACCACCGAAACCGCCAAAACAACCGAAACGGCCGAAACGGAACAAAATCACCGAAACAAGCAAAACCCATTACCATTATTGAGAGCTAACCATAAACAGGCTAACCTGAGTGATATTCAGGCTAACCGGAGTGCCATTCAGGCTAACTGGAGTGTACCTTCCACTCGGGTTAGCCTAAATAGCCCTCCGGTTAGCCTGTTTACGGTTAGGTCTCAATAAAAGTAATGGTTTTCCTTGTTTCGGTGATTTTGTTGCGTTTTGCTCGTTTCGGCCGTTTCAGTTGTTTCGGCGGTTTCGCTCGTTTCGTTTCGTTTTTTTTTGGGTTTTAGTACATGTCCAAAATAGATGCCAAACGCCAGATTGCAAAATCAAATAGGGCCTTGTTCAAAACTGTTTAAAATCATTTCTAGGGGGAAGCTTTAGCTATCGCCATTGTCACCAAGCACTTTAGCCGCGCCTCAGGATTCAAGGCACTAACAGAAGACCTACTACTAAAACACCACAGAATTACCATAGAGATTGGAAATGCCAAGAATCGCAACAAGAACCCTGTAGCCGAGAGGGCGGTTCAAGAAGTCGAAAACGAGTTACTCCGACATGACCCACTAGGCGGTCCTGTGTCCCCCGTGACCATGTCAGTGGCAACAGCTACCCTCAACTCGCGCATTCGCTCTCGTGGCCTTTCTGCTAGGGAGATGTGGACACAGCGAGACCAGTTCTCAAACCAGCAAATACCACTGCACGACCAGAGCCTCATCGTTCAACAACACGAACAGCATATTGCCAACCACCATCACAGCAAGAAGGCTAAGGCCCCCATCGCCAAGGACCGCCCAGCTGAGCACATCACCGTTGGTGACTGTGGTGTTGTACCGTTTGAATAAAACCACCGCAAGTTAAACACAAGTCTGATTTATTGACTCCATGCTCGCGACGACTACAAGGGAAGCGGGAGTTCCTTTCGACTGCGTGCTCATATGATTGACAGATGTCACAACACTACATCTCTCCCCTCCTCGATAATAAACTAACAATCATATATGTCGGCTAACTAGATCAAATGACTTTACAATAACATCAACAAATGATAAGCATGCCTTTTATTAACAAGTCTTTTAAAGTGTTCAGTGTTTATTCTAGTAGATTATTTGAACGTAATCTGCGAGCCTCACAGGGGGTCTCCTTTGCCTCTGTGACCTCCGCAGGCCTCCGTCATTTGCGCTTGGGGGGTTTGGATCTTCATTTTGTGTCGAAACTTCGGCTTGTTCAGCAGGTAAGTCCTCTGGTTCTTCCTGTTCTCTGCGATCTCCTTCAGCTCTCAGTTCTTTAGGGATGATTTTAAACATGGATGAGTTTCGCGTTATGCACTTCAAACCGTCGCTAGCTGTAACCATAGATCCTTTCTTTTCCTCGACAACAAGGGGTTCCGGGTTAAAAGGAGTGCTTAGTTTGTTTTTCTTTGGTTGTCTCACAAGCACTATATCTCCTGGTTTGATATTGCTTGGTTTTGTGCCCAGTTTCGAGTCTGCATACGCCTTGATCTTTGACTTCTGTTCTGCATCTCTCTCTGCCATAGTCTTCCGAGTTTCCTGCAGGGTGTGCTGTCTAGCTGGTGTTGGTGATACTTCTGGCAGGGTGATCTTGAGTTTCCTTCCATTCAGTACTTCGCTTGGGGATACATTCGTGGTCGTGTGCGGTGTCGCACGATACTGTCTGAGAAATTTGTACAGTTCCTGTTTCCAATTTTTTCCCTCAACGACAGCAGTTCGCACACACTTCTCAAGGTTTGGCATAAAACGCTCTGCCTCGCCATTGGCTCTCGGCCAAAGAGGTTGAACTTTCCTGTGATGGAATCCTAAATGCTTCGCAAAGTTGCTGAACTCGACTCCGTTAAAAGGGGGGCCATTGTCTGTCTTCAGCTTGTCAGGGATTCCTTGCCTTGCAAATATGGCGTCGAGCCTCGGGATGACAGATTTGGCTGATGTGGACTTGACGATCTCAACTTCTGGGAAGCGGCTGTATTCATCAATGACAACTAGGAGATAGTCACCCGAAGGGAGTGGTCCAAGGAAATCCATTGCCAGCATTTTCCATGGCCCACTAGGTAGCGGCGTCATCTGCAGAGGTTCGATTCGCGATGACTTGCTTGGAGTTACTGCTTGGCATGCTAGGCAGTTATCGATTTTATCCTTGACCATCTTGTCTATCCCAGGGAACCAAACTTTCTCACGAATTAAGCTCTTCGTCTTTACGATGCCTTGATGTCCCACATGCGCCAGTTCTACGGCTCTTTCTCTCAGCTTGCTTGGGACAACGATTCTGTTACCTCACAGTACCACTCCACTGTAGACCAGTAGCTCGTCCTTGAGTCTTTTGTAGTCCAATATCTCAGGATCAGTCCAGCAGTCTGTCTTGATCGCCTTGATCAGTGACTGGAGTGTGGAATCTTTCTCTGTTTCAGCCTGGATCTCTTGAAGTGTCATAGCCTTTGGTACGGCGTTGGTGCAAACATAGTTCACATACTCGTCGGCAACGTTTCTCTCTGCGGTTGCTTGGAGGTTTGGGTGTCTGCTCATGAAGTCAGCGGGGTTCTCAGCATCCTTTCCGGGTCGATACACAAGATGACAGTTGTACGGCATCAGCCGTAGCTTCCATTGGTCCATGCGAGCTGAGGTGGGCTTGTGACTCTTAAAGATGCCTAGGAGAGGCTTGTGATCAGTCACGATTGTAAAATCAGATCCGTAAAGGTAAAGATGAAAATGTTCCAGAGCCCACACGATCGCTAGCATTTCCCTCTCTGTTTGCGAGTATCTGGTTTCCACATCACTGAGTGCTCGACTCGCGTAGCTGATAACCTTGCCGTCCTGCGCCACTAATCCTCCAAGACCGACAGGGCTTGCGTCGACAATTACTTCGGTCTCTTGAGCAGGATTGAAGTATGACATGACATGGTTCTTAGTCAGACTGTCCTTGAGTTTGTCAAACGCATGTTGCTGTTCGTCTGACCACTGCCAAGGTGTCTCCTTCTTGGTGAGAGTCCGTAACGGTGCCGTGATTGTAGCATACTCCGGGATGTAGCGCGAAACGTACTGGGCCATTCCTAGTAGTGACTTGACTTCGCTAACACTCTCTGGCTCGGTCATGTTCGTGATGGCCTCTATCTTCTTAGGATCTGCTCTTATTCCCTCTCTGCTGAAAATGTGGCCGTAAAATGAGATCTCGCTCTTCGAGAAACTACATTTCTCCTTGTTAAGGCGTACATCATGTTGTTGGAGTCTGGTCAGGACACCATAGAGATTCTGGTCATGCTCTTCCGTGTTTGCTCCGAACACGATGATGTCGTCAGAGATATTCTTGCATCCCGGTAGGCCTGTAAGTATTTCCTCGATTGCATTCTGGAAGATCTCTGATGCAGCGTTTATTCCGAACATCAGACGTTTGTACCTCCTCAGACCTACATGAGTACTAAATGTCGTGATGTGGTGACTCTCTGGTTCTAGCTCAAGTTGATGGTATCCGGAGGAGAGGTCTAGCTTGCTGAAGACGGTCGCACCGTTTAGATCGGCGACTAGGTCATCTATGGTTGGCATTAGGTGCTTCTCACGCTTTACCGCCTTGTTAGCTTCTCGCATGTCTACGCATAATCTGACTTCTCCAGAGCTCTTTGGGACCACTACGATGGGGCTCACCCATGGGGTTGGGCCTGTCACCTTTTCGATGATGTCTAAGCTCTCTAGTCTCTCTAACTCCTTTTCCACGTCTTGCCGTACATGAAAGGGGATTCGGCGGTGTGGTTGTTGTTTGGGCTGCACATCAGGGTCTATGTGAAGCTTGACCACCTTTCCTTTCACTTTGCCGATGCCACCAAACAGATTTTCAAATTCGCCGCTGGCCAGGTACTGGGGACTAGTCTTGTCTACTCCGACTTGGTTGACAATCTTTAGGAGTTCTAACCTTTGCGCGGTGTCATATCCTAGGAGATTTCCTGAACTGCCTTTAACAATGTGCAGAGTTGCTGATGTGCTGTTGGATTTTGCAGTTATCTCGGCGTGAATGGTTCCTAGCAGGGGTAGGGGTGTGGGTGATCCATAAGAGAAAATTCGCCGTTTGGATTGTTCTAGAGGTTTTGCTTTGCCTTTGTAGATTCTTTGGTAGGTGACTTCGTCGATGAGATTAACTGAAGCTCCGGAATCCAGCATCAGTTCTACGTATTCTCCGTCGATCTCCAAACTGCACATGGGTTGTTTGTTCTCTCCTATTGCATATACGTAGTCTTCCTCATCTGTGTCTTCTTCTTCCGTCACGCGTTTCACCGAACCGGGTGGAACTGTTCTACAAACTTTAGCAAAATGATTGAACTTGCCACAGGAGGTGCACTTCTTGTTTTTAGCAGGGCAGGAGTCTTTGTGGGGGTAAGCACCACTGCAATTTCTGCATTTTGATGACTCTTCAGTCTTGCGTGACTCCTTGCGTGACTCGCTGCGTGATTCACTCTGTTCCTCTCGTCGGCGACCTTTGCCTTTCTTTGGACGCCTGTCGCTCTTCTTTTTGTGATTTACAGTGTTCACCGTCGTTTTGTCACTCTCCACTTCTTTAGCTTGCATATCACTGAGCTCCAGGGCTCTGCCAGCTTTTAAAAGAGCAGTTAAATCAAGGTCTTCACGTAGTGCTTTCCGCCTCAGTGCGTTTGACTTGCAGCTTAGAATAATTTGCTCCTTGATTTCTTTATTGGCATTTGCAAATTCGCAGGTCTTCGCAAGAGTTCGAAGTCTTGTATGGAATCTGTCCAAACTCTTGCCTTCGTTTTGCTTTGCTTTCCTGAAATTGTAGACCTCGTAAGTTGTGTTGACTTGGAGATTGAAGTGAGCGGTAAGTTTTTCGACGGCCGTTTTGTAATCTTTGTCTTCGCCGGTGCCTTCAAGCGTGTTGAAGATCTCGTCTACTTCGGGACCGCTGTAATGTAGCAGAAGAGCACGTTTTTGTTTTGCGTCTTCGATACCCATTCCTACAATTAGATTCTCGAATCTGGCTAGCCATTTCTTCCACCTTGGACCCACATTGCCGTCTAGGTGTACTTGGAAAGCCGGGAAAGTCGGAAGCGAAACTGCCATTTTGTCAAAGATTTGTCAGGATTATCTTGTCCACGCTTTGGGATTTGAGTTGTGTTGTCCGCGCTTCGGGACTTGAATTGCTTTGTCCGCGCTTTGGGACTTGAATTCTCTTACTGGATACGCTCCGTGGATCCTCGTCGCCAGGTGTGGTGTTGTACCGTTTGAATAAAACCACCGCAAGTTAAACACAAGTCTGATTTATTGACTCCATGCTCGCGACGACTACAAGGGAAGCGGGAGTTCCTTTCGACCGCGTGCTCATATGATTGACAGATGTCACAACACTACAGTGACTTAGTCTACCTGTACTCTGACTGCAACAAGACTAGAGCACGCGATCGCTACTTGGTTGTAGAAGTGACCGGTTCCTTCTGCAACATCAGAAAATTTGTCGGCTCTCAGCTTCGTAGCACATCTTATCGTGTGAAAACCTCAGATTGCTACCGGGTTCCATCCGAAGTAGCAGACTACCGACCATCGGCAATCAACGATGAAGCAGACTCGTCATCCCATGAAGCCCCATCAGCACAGCCAGTGTGCTCCCCACCACCTCCACCTGTCATACCGAGTGCAATCTTGACACCTGCTACTCAAGAAGTTCCTGATAACGACCTCCCTGCTGGCGGACACGAATCTCGTGAGGACACACACACCGATCCAGAAATAGACTCCCCTGCCAGTGACTCTGATACCAGTGACCCGCCCGCAGATCCACACGTGTGCGACGTCGTTCAGCACGTTACAATGACTTTGTTCTAGACTCTAACTAACTAACCGTAAACAGTGGCACAAAGAACATTAATAGTTTTCGTTACAAGTTTTATATATTATTCCAAGGATAGCTCGCTACACATTTGTAAAACTTGAGAGAAGAAGAAAAGGAAGTCACGCCAGTACCAGCCAGCGGTACGCTAGTTATAGGCTTCCCTAGTAGTGTCCTTCTCTCTCGATCCTCGTGCTCTCGTGCATTTGAGCTCGTTCAACGAATCGTGTCATCGGTTTACCTTTGCTTTATTTACTGGCGCTGAATACATAAATATTCCAAAGGAAAAACAAAACAGTCTTATCACTAGGTTTAAAACAAACACAATATATAAGATTTTGTGGCCACTATCAAAAAGGAATCGACAAGAGACACAATCCATAGGCATACATGACATGCTCAAGGGCTTGGAAAGCATTATAGGGCGATTTCAAACATGGTCAGCTTTTTGCGAGTTTTCCGATGTGACAGAATCTTTTACAGCAAAGGAAGAAGATGGATTGACTTCTTATCTTATTTTGAATGTTTTAGAAGCAAAGATCTTCCGATATAACTTTATGGAAGGGCACAATGTCTGAGGAAATGTCTGTTATTCATCGTCAAAATACAGAAAAATAGTCGCCATTTTGGCGACTAACTTTCAGGATTTGGTTGCCAAAGTGAAAAGTTTAGTCGCATTGGCGCCTGTATTAGGCACAATTTGACGCCCTGTGATTAGCTGAAAGCAGTATTGCAACCTTTTTTCCAAATCGTAATCTATGTAATTGCTATGTAGCAATTCACTAAACTGTAAACAGTGTTAAAACCATAACTTGTTTCAAGTCTTTCACCCTGCATTCTTTGAGCAACAAATGATTGGTAAACAATGTAGAACTACAGATTATAAAAGTTTATGTTGTTATTGGCAAGTTTAAGTGAGAGCCAAGGACTTAGTCCACCTGCAATAATAGGATTGTACCATCGACTACAAAGTCGGAAAATAAAAAGACGAGTAGAACAAGCTAAGGTCTGCCTGTTTTTATGGCTTCTTTTGTTCTTATTTTGGGAAACTAGGCTAACATTTACTGAGGGGAGCATAGGAAGGTAAGGTGAGGAAAGTATATTATTTTTGTTTGAAAGCATGAAGAAGCAAGTCGGCATGAATTAAAATAGTTTGACATCGATCGGTAAGAGGGCCTGGCACATTTTCAGTTTTAGGAAGAAGCTCAATTACACGACAAGCTTATTTTAAAGAAGCTTTTATTTGTCGTTCTTGTATTATAAAAAGATGACGAGCAAAAGATGGCTTTTTCCTTAAGTTTGACAGCCGCACTACTCGCATGCGTAATGTTATGTGTCGACTAGAGAACGATAACAATGTCTTTCTTGGAGCAATTAAAGGTTAAAACGCAATCAATAACAGGAACGTAAAACAAGAATGTTCCTATGTGCAGCCGATTAGAGTCCTACGAACCGTAACTTGTTGATAATTACTTTGCTGAGATATAGTGAAAAGCTGATTTTCTGCACCCTTTAAAGAGAAATCCCTGCACACTTTTTGTTTGTACGCTTGTAGTAAATGTGCAACATTGATCGTGCTGCAAATGCATTGCCATGAAGTATTTTTCTTAACTTATAACTCATCTTTAGCAAGTGTTTCCTTCTTTTACAGGTGCAGATTAGATAATGGCAATGTTCAAAGACTGCTTAAGAAAGTTTTTGTGGATATCAAGCATCCCGTCATACACCAACTCAAGCACATTTTCAAAACAAATGTCGACCTCTATATAAATGCCAATTCATTTATTTATGCATAACAACACAAAAGAGAATTATTTGGTGATTTTTTTACTTGATTCAGTGTGGCAATTATTTAAAATAGTGAATTTAGACAAATTCTAAATAGTGAATTCAGGCATTTATTATGGGTGACCTTATTCGGCGGAATGACAGAACGGCACGGCGGAATGGCGGAATGACAGAATATTCTAAAACACGGAATGATGGAATATCCTAAAACACGGAATGACAAAATATTCTAAAACACGGAATGACAGAATATCCTAAAACATGTGAAATGATGACAATTTAGCCTAAACACGGAATAATTAGAACAATGTATATATTAATGCAAATAATGTTTCGTAAATCAAAGCGTCAACATATGCAAGAGAAAAAAAACTTTTGTAAAATGTAGGTATTAAGAAATAAATTGGAAGAGTAACTAAGTTTGGCCAAAGGAAATAACCGCTTCGAACAAATCTGCAGGAGATGCAAAAGAATCGTTGCGCGATATTGCGAGCAATCGGGTGTGATAGACGTTCGGGTTTGTTAATTTGGTTTTCCTTTTATCCATATGTATTTTAGTAAATCGTAAAGAAGTAAAGCTGACCTCAGACTGGAAAAAGAGCCTGTTCTGGAAAAATTCACACTGAAAGTACCTTAACCTTCTGTTTTAATGCAAATTTAAACATGCGCAAATGCAATCCTTGATCGAAAACGTACCGTGCTGATGTTTTTTTCTCTCTTTTTTTTAATCGGCGCTCTCCAGTGTACTTCTATTTATCAGAGCCATTACCGCAGGGCAATTGTTCCTTTTTCGAATCTCTTCTAAAAGAATCGGACGAATCATGAATTCTTGAAATCAAGATTGAGAATTGGAGCCCACTTGAAGTGCAGATTCTTTGGTTTAATAATCCATTTTAGGGTTTTCAGGCTCAAGAATATGGATTTGGATTTTCCCAAACTTATCCATGGCCCAAGACGTGGCCTGCACGTGCTCGTGTACTCTTTTGCGGTTTGCGGTTTAATTAGTTGTGGGAAACATAGGCACGCTAAGCGTGCAGGAGTTATTTTTTCAATTTATTGGGTTGCTTGGGGTAAGACTGGGTGTTAGTCCTGCTGGGATGGTTGAGCTATTTGTGCATCACTAACTACATAGCCCCTTGCTACGACTAAGAGGCATTTTTTGAAAAAAAAAATGTTGCAGACGAAATAATTTTTACATGCAATTTATTACGTCAAAACTGTTTCGTTCAATAGTAAATTTTTATCATTTAAAAAAAAACAAGAACTAATTTAATTGTCAAAATGTCACGAAATGGCTTATTCTGGTAGCGCTTGTTTTGTGTTAAGCTTTTTTTACAACCGTAACGCGATACTTTTGCTTGTTACAGGATACTTTTGTGTTTTTGTCAAACACTGTAAAACGATATCTTTGTTTTTTAAAAACGTATGTAACATGAAACTTTTGTTCATCTCACTTTTGTAACATGACACTTTTGTTTTTCTTGAAAACACCATGTCTTCATTGAGTGATCGAAAAGTAACAAACGAAGTAATAAACGAATCAAATCAAAAGCTATATTTTTAGGAAAGCTTTCAAAGTGTAGTACACCTGGAGTATTTGTTTCCTGTCGTAAATGTAAATTTTCATTCAGCAAACAGGAACAAGAACTACAGTTGAATCCCGATAACTCGAACCTTCAAGGGAAATCAAAAAAGGTTCGAGTTATCGGGTGTTCGAGTTATCGAGGGTAAAATTAGTAAGAAAATTAGCTGGAGGGGAATCGAAAAAGGTTCGAGTTAGTGGGAGGTTCGAATTATTGAGGGTTCGAGTTATCGGGATTCAACTGTAATTAATTTTTAGTTATCAAGCTGTCACGGAATGACATGCTCTTATTCTAGCCTGTTGCCGCTATCGATCGTAGTTAATTTTAAAAGCAAAACCATTTTAAAGTCAATACCCATACCGGTTAATTAAATGTCTAAACGTGGTGTGTTTAAGGTATAAACATAAACGCTACTTGCCCGAGAGTCAGCTAATTGCCGGAGCAAGACGCTAAAGAGACTAATTAAATTAATTGCGGTTTTCAGTTGGCGACATGGAGTCTCAAGCAGTATTTAATTTAAGAAGTTTCCTTGTCACAAACTCTTAAAACAAGAGGTCACAACACACTCTGAAGAAGATTCCTTGCCATTTTTATGACACAGTATTAACATCAAAATGAGAACATTATTCTTCAAATCTGCTTTGTGCAAATGCTTTATGCAATTTCTACTACGGTCAGCGAAACTAACCCGTCCTAAAGGAACGCTTGAATAACAATTTAGTGTTGGGTCTCTGCTTCTGGCGTGTGCGTTGTAAGCAGGTGAGCGTTTCAAATCCAGCGTTAATTCACAACTCACCGATTCCGCCTCCTACAAATCGAAAATCTTCGAATGAAATCGCTCGCTTACAACTGTGTCAGATTACTTCCCCTTTATAAACTGCAATTTCATTGGTTCTGATAGAACCTCAAACTTGATTGGTGTGAGATACAAACATACTCCACTGACTGACTACACGGTCCATCGCGCCGACTAAGAGTTATTTTTTTGAAAAAATAACTCAAAAATAGAAACTCCGGCTGGTATGCAGCTATCAGTGTACTGGTGAGCACTGTTTTACTTTCATCATTTATAGCACATTAATGAAACATAACAGCAGCCATGTAGTTGCGCCTGGTTTTAATGTGATCCCTGCGATCGCCCGATCACCACAAATTGTTAACTCTCACTATTGCTGCGAAGTCAAGAAGTTTGGAGTAAAGTAACTGTGTCGTGTTTAACTGTTTTCAAACATAATTTTGCTGGCCTTTTTTACTTTTAAAGAATTGTCGGCGATCTCATCACCCTGGCCCTCTTAACCCAAGGACTTGAGACTAGCTTATTCTCACTTAATTTCAGGAGTACTTAACTTCGCGATTAATTTTTTCAAAATCGCCAAATTTAATACTCGCGAAATTAAACTAAATTTCGTCTATACCACTTCAATCACAACCATTCTAGAGAATCATTCTAGAGAAACTGTTCTAGGGTCACTGCAAGGAACAAAAGTACCTAAAAAATCTAAGCATAGTCAAAATTTTTCCTTCTTTCCTGTTTCACAATTCCGTGTTTTAGAATATTCCGTCATTCCACATTTTAGAATATTCCATCATTCTGCCATTCTGCCAAATAGGGTCACCCTTTATTATAGCAAAAGTGTAGGAAAGCCACATTAGATATCAGCCGCTTGAATCATTTGTAATCGCCACACTTGCTCTCCACACTATGCTCTGCCTATGATTTTAGGTTGGTTGAGGAGTTGTTCACTGTGTGCCCATAAAATATTGCCTAAACAGTAAAAGACTGGGTGATTTGACTTAGACTAGAGTCATGATTAGTGGATTTAGCTGTTGCTCTGAAAAGGTGGGCATTGGTAAACAGATTATGAGTGATACATGCAAACACATTCTGTTCCGCTTTTGGCACTGTGCTGTCAGTTTCTTGGCATAATAAAATTTTTAAAAACACAACTCTTTTTAGTTTTTGGAACATGCTTCGATGTTTTGAACATCATCAGCAGCCATAATGAATATATAAGGTTTACAGAATGATCGTTATTATATATGTAACAGCCTATACAATGAGCCTTTACAAATTTAAATTAACTTAAAATGCAAACTTATTCAAACTAACTAATAAAAATAAGAAAAGAACGGTAGTTACGTAACAACTAAGCTGAAATTGATACATTAAACGTGTAACAATTAATTGACATGCTCAACTTGTTTGTCGAGTTCCGGATTTAACCTTTCAATATGAAAACTCTCCTTGATTTCAAGTTGTGAGAATCGACAATGCCTAGAACAATAAAGATGTTTAACAACATAGGAATTTTTGTCCTGAAAAAGATGTTCATGAAAACGTGTGAAAATGCCTATTGGTTTCACCAATATAACGAGCTTCATAGCTCGCACATGTAAACTGGCACACAACACGTGCTTTAAGAAACTCAGGAATAAAATCCCTAGGATTAAACATACTGCTAAGTTTGAATGGAGAGACTATAACTTTTACATTTTAATCTTTCCAATACTTATTAATAATGGATAAAATTTTCTTCCCTGTGTTGGTAGAATAAAAACCAATATATGGTAGTTTGTAAAAATGGCAGTCGGATATGTCAGATGTTGAAGAATCCACATCCTGTTCTGTGGTTTCGACCTTTCTAAGATAGCCTTTAACCGACTTGTCAATGAGCCAATTATGAAACAGATGATGTTTCAAAATAACACAGAATAACAGAAAGGTCTTCAATGTCATTTTGAAAGCCCTGCATAGTGTTGTTAATTTTGTAGGTTCTGTCAATGAGAGTTTTAATTAAACCTAATTTGTACTTAAAGGGAGTAAAGCTTAAATAATTAGTTAGTAAACCAGTGTAAGTCTTCTTCCAAAAAAACAGAAGTGACACAAGAACATTGATTATGACTAGTGCTCTGCTTAGATAACGATACCTGTACATCTAAAAATGGTAAATGTTTCCATTGTGAACTTGATGTTAGGATGGTACATGTTAAGGTATTGAAACACATAATGGCATCTTCGCTGTTTCCAGAACAACAAATAATATCGTCTACATATCTGCTACAGTATAGTACTCTAGAACCAGTGTAATTATCTAACCAAAGCTTTTTATGACCCATAATGAAATTGGGTAATACAGGGGCTAGAGGTGAACCCATAGCTACTCCATGTATTTGATTTTATAAAGGCTCATTGTATAGGCTGTTACATATATAGTAATGATCATTCTGTAAACCTTACATGTGACCTGATTTGGGAAAACGTACACTATGGTTTAAAAAACGGATAGTAAACGGTTTCCCAGATCATTTGAATGGTTAAGGAAAAAATCAAACGGATTGCCCAAAGCGTTGAAATGGTTTTCAAAAGCGTTTAAACGGTTTCCAAAATTGTTTGAACGGCTAGGTAAAATTTTGAAACAGATAGATAGCGAACGTTTCAATGGTTAATTGAAGTGTTCAAACGGATAGCGTTTTAAATGTAACGATTTCTCAGATAGTTCAAACTCTATAAATTATAATCAAACGGATAGCGAACGATTTCTACTACTCGATGAACGCTAATCAACGAACGTTTACCAATAATTTTTTCGACTCCCTCTATCGCATAACAACAACATCATGACTGAAACTTCCAAAATACTCGTCTCTTTTTTATCCTCAATGTATAAAGCAAGCAAATGCTTGAAGTACTTACGGAACGGCGACTTTCAATACAACTGAAGAACATTGTAGCTACAAACATGTCCAGATATCATCCTTGTCAAACAGATAATGATAAACAATTTCTTCTTGACGAATGCTAAGTGCAGTTCTTTGAAAAAAACTAAACTAGAAAGCCTGAAACAGAGTCTGGAAGGGGTTTCGCGTGATCCGTGAATTGACCGAAAAACAGAGCGTGAATCGGGAAAACTCATGGAATACGGCCATGATTTGTGGATTATATATTCACCGTGACGCGTGATCATCTAAAGTTGTTGTCCGTGAATCGAGATTTCTACCGATATAATGTCGTGAACATGAAATAACCCTACACTAATACATGTAAATTGTCTGTCAAGATGGTTGAAAATAGGTCTTCTGTCATTGTTATGTAACGTAACCGACCATTGTCAAAATGAAAATGTGAAAACGATGCCAAAAAGTGACCAACGTATTATGAGGGAATTGGCCCAGGAACATCAAAAGACTGTGTGGCAGCTAGTAGGTGGTTGTATTCTAGCCCGATTGACAATAGAGTGGCAGAGGCGCTCCTTACTAGGGGGTCTGGGGGCATGTTCGCCCAGAAAAGTTTTGTATTTTACAACCGAGAAACACTGTCTCCTTCATTCTAAGCACAAATTTCTAATAATCCCAATGCCAAACTCCGGTAGCATTTTACAGACTTTAAAGACTGGCAAGGTTATTTAGAATTAAGTTTAGTTCCAGAAGTTCTTCTTTCAATTTTTTTTTTTCGAATTTATTGACTTACGCTTATGTTGACTCAGTGTGGGGGCAAAGTTTCTATCATCCAAAAACTTCAAGGAAGCTTTTATTGCTACCAACTCGTCGTAGGTTTATTACAAAGCGGGAGTTTACTGGTTTTTACCAATCAGAGCCCGCGTAGCATCTCGTTTTATAAAATATTGTAACCCTCGATAAGGTCTTATTTTTAATTCTTTAAAAGCTATGAGCTCATTCCATGGAATTCAGGAAGTGGAATTCCAATACTTTTTCCTACTCAGGCCCGAAGGGAGAGGGGCGTGACGGGTGCCCAATGTCCTTCACTTTTACCTGCCTTGTTTCGTAACAAACTGTCTTCAAAACGCCCGAAATGCTATCTAAGATAACCTATTTTTTTCAAAATTTCCTGGGGGTGGATACCCTCACAGCCCCCCTACGTTCTCGCTCCTGTGGCGCTCGGGATTAACTGGTGTAAGCGCTCCTGCGCACTCCCCCACTCCCCACCCCCCCATGCAAAATCCTGGCTACGGGCCTGCTATTGAAACTAAAGCCATGGTTACCGCCCAAAAGGGGGGTTCCAGAACTCCTGGAGACCAACACAACCTCAGAGAGACCAACACAAAACATGCAGCAGAAACTTTGCCATTAAGAGGCTGTCCGCGTAACAGCGGATAAGGCAAATTTTGGACCTTCACTAATATTTTCAGTGAAAGTTGACCATTATATCCCATGAACAAATATTACATTTATTTGGATCAAATCTTTTATTTTTATTTTTTGCGAGGCAGTTTTCACTGCAACCTCAAAACCACCCAATTTGCATTTGAAGACTCCATAATTTAGCATTAAATGTCGGTCGCTGCCAAAGCGTATTTCCTTAACCAAACAAGCTGAATATTTTATATATCAAGGTTTTATGTTTCTTCTATACTTTAACGGTTAAACAATTGTATTCTATAAAATTTTGACTGAGTTATGAATTTTCAAAAACACTTCCTAACGGGCTCAGGAATGCGTGACACGTAACATACCTGTAGTTGAAAGCGATTTTCTCGAATGTGGGACCTGATCAGAAGTCAAGTCTATTGTATCTCGAAACTGCTAATACCAGTCTAGAAACCTATGAAATAAAATTTGTGGGCACTCTGCACTTCGCGCCGTACAGAGTAGCAAGATTTTCCCAAATTTTCGCCATTTTGATTAAAACCAAAGATAACGACGGTCCGATTTCTTTACAGGGAACGCCTATAGATACGATCATTACCACTAAACACCACACTGTGGTATGCAAATAAATAATATTTGTCGATTTAGCCGTCGTTTGAGGAAAAAATCTACCGTTGTTGCAGGATTTTCAAAAGAAACAGCAAAAAATATCAATATGCAAATTAGCTCCGAAAATGACATTTTGCTACATTTCCCTCTGTAATTCCTGGAAACTCTTTTCTTAAAAATTATTTTACAAGGCAAAGAAATGTTTCTTACCTGAGAAAAGATGTCTTTCAGACTATGTAAAAGCGTCTCAGTTTTGCTGTGAGTGATTATTTTCATTTCCCACGCTGCGGTCGGTAACACAGTGTTTGTTTGCTAGGCTGTTGGTTTCACTCTAATTCAATTAAAAGCAGGCAAGTTGTCTACTTTTTTAAAGCTCTCTCAGCTCATCCTTAAAATGTCTGAGGTACCTGACTATTTTTGTCAATAAAATGTTTATTAAAATGTCCTGATAAAATCTATCTAGTCCACCTCTGTTTTGTACGTACTCAGTTACATGGCGGATCATTGGAATTCACGGGAGCGGGGTGGGAGGCGAGGGGGGGGGGGGAGGGTGACAAATTAATTTCCCCCTATAAATGTCGAAAAAAAAATCCTAAAACTAAGCCGAAGTATATGTCAAAACGAAACGTCGTTAAGTAGTGGATCTTAATGAGGTTAGCCGTTAGCCGTAAAGGGACCAAAACAATTAAGTCTTAGGCGTAACAGTCATTGGCCGAAAAAAAAAAATGTTAACCGTAAAAAGAAAGTTCTAGCCGCAAAAGTGAAAGTCTCAGGATTTCTTGTCAAGACTTTTATGTGTTTTGGTACCGAGAAGTGTTACATTTGCTCCAAGTCGTTCGCTCCAAGTCGTTTGCTCCAAGTCGTTCGCTTTTTCTTTGTGTCAACAGAGTTATTTGAATTAATCATTCTGGCCCCCAGAGCCCGCGATCCTTCTGGTCTCCATCAGAGATCGAGAACTCACATTTCTGAGCATTAACATGCGCAGAGCACTCGTTCTGTATCTTTCAGCCAATCAGATTTGTCAGATTTGACAATGAGCCCGTTAATCGCGGACTAACGGTTTTGGAGGCGGCCAGATGTCTTAATTCCTGGCGCAGACGAGAAGGATCACGGCCTCTGGAGACGAGACTGTGAATTGATCATTACAAAAAAAGGATTAAATTCCAGGAATGGCTCGTTCCGCGAACAGAAGCAATTTTTGATTTTCAAGCCAGACTGTGCACCCTCCTTATCCAGCGGTCTTTTGTGAATCAAACGAGGAAGCAACTTGGAGCAAGTGCTTTGAACTACAATGTGCTACGGCACTTGCTCCAAGTTGTTCGCTCATTTGATTCGCAAAAGACCGCTGGATAAGGAGGGCGCACAGTCTGGCTTAAAAATCAAAAATTGCATCTGATCGTGGAACGAGCCATTCCTGGAAATCCTGCGTTGCGTGCGCGAAGACTTCAATGCGCGATTTTGTATCCTTTTTTGTAAGCGATCGATAGACCTTTTTCGCTTGGGCGGTTTGTTTTCCCATTACAGACCACGTGATATTCTCTAGAGAATTTTTCTTTTATCCACATTTGAAAGCAAGAATTCTCAAAAGTTTCATCAAATGGTCTGTAATTGGGGCAACAAATCGCCCAAGCGCAAAAGGTGTATAGGCGAGTTGCCTTTTGCCTCAGATTCAAAACGAGTCTTCGTGCGAAACCATTCAAATAAAAAGAGGTTTGATTTGCATGAAAATGGACGTGAAGGTGGAAGGCATTTTCATATGAATGGCTTCGCACGTAGATTCGTTTTCAAAAGGAGGCAAAAAGTAATTCGATCCTTCTGCTCTGCGCCAGGAATCGAGACCTCTTTCCGCCTCCAACACCGCAAGTCCGCGATTCACGGACTCATTGTCAAATCTGACAAATCTGATTGGCTTAAAGATACAGAACGAGAACTCTGTGCATGTTCATGCTGTAGCTCAGAAATTGGGAACGGTCAGAGTTCTCGAACCCTGATGGAGACCAGAAGGAACGCAGGCTCTGGGGACGAGAATGATCAATTCAAATACAGTAGCTCTGTTGACACAAAGAAAAAGCGAACGACTTGGAACAAATCTAACACTTCTCGGTACCAAGACAAGTGAAAGTCTTGACACGAAATCCTGAGACTTCTGCTTTCGCAGCTAGAATTTAATTCCTTTTTACGGTTAACATTTTTTTTTCGGCCAACAACTGTTACGCCTAATGCCTACGGCTAACCTCATTAGACCCACTACTTGAAGTTTCGTTTTGATATGATACTTTCAGGATTTTTTTTCGACATTTATTGGGGGAAATTGTCAATAAACTTTTTATTGACAATTAGTCAGGTACCTCAGACGTTGTAAGGATGAGCTGAGAGAGCTCTGAAAAAGTAGACAACTTGCCTGCTTTTAATTGAATTAGGGTGAAACCAACAACTGCAGCATGGGAAATGAAAATAATCACTCACAGCAAAACTGAAACGCTTTTACATAGTCTGAAAGGCATCTTTTCTCAGGTAAGGAACATTTCTTTGCCCTGTAAAATAATTTTTAAGGAAAAAAGTTTTCGGGAATTACAGAGATAAATAATTTTATAGCAAAATGTCGTTTTCGGAGCTAATTTGCATATTGATATTTATCGCTGTTTCTTTTGAAAATCCTGCAACAACGGTAGTTTTTTTTCCTCAAACGACGGCTAAATCGACAAATATTATTTATTTGCATACCACAGTGTGGTGTTTAGTGGTAATGATCGTATCTATAAGCGTTCCCTGTAAAGAAATCGGACCGTCGTTATCTTTGGTTTTAATCAAAATGGCGAAAATTTGGGAAAATCTTGCTACTCTGTACGGCGCGAAGTGCAGAGTGCCCACAAATTTTATTCGATAGGTTTCTAGACTGGTATTAGTAGTTTCGAGATACAATAGACTTGACTTCTGATCAGGTCCCACATTCGAGAAAATCGCTTTCAACTACAGGTATGTTACGTGTCACGCATTCCTGAGTCCGTTAGGAAGTGTTTTTGAAAATTCATAGCTCAGTCAAAATTTTATAGAATACAATTGTTTAACCGTTAAAGTATAGAAGAAACATAAAACCTTGATATATAAAATATTCAGCTTATTTGGTTAAGGAAATACGCTTTGGCAGTGACCGACATTTAATGCTAAATTGTGGAGTCTTCAAATGCAAATTGGGTGGTTTTGAGGTTGCAGTGAAAACTGCCTCGCAAAAAATAAAAATAAAAGATTTGATCCAAATAAATGTAATATTTGTTCATGGGATATAATGGTCAACTTTCACTGAAAATATTAGAGAAATCGGTGAAGGTCCAAAATTTGCCTTATCCGCTGTTACGCGGACAGCCTCTTAAATATGTACCAGAAAGAGTTACCAGTACTAGGCAAACGGATTCCCACAGGGTGCACAGTCTTTTAAAAATGCACCGATTAAATCAAACCAAAACAGTCTCGTGATCAACAATCGGAATATGACTCCACTACTAAAGAGGAGGACCACCAGCCAGGGGAGGACCAAGAGAAAGAGTGGAGTGGAAAACTCAAGATGCCAGTCACTCCCGTGAACTTCTTATCGAAAAACAATCGATTTCATAGCAATGAACTTCATTGCTTTTATACTCTATCGTCTTTAAACTAAAAGCAAAGAATCATCAGTTTGATCACCATACTTTTTGTTTCCTTCCCATCACGGGGTCATTTAAGTTAAAAAACTCTAGCTGTCCAGCAACCACAAAGAAGCTTGATCAATTTGTTACCTAACCACGTTATTCGTGAAATCTAAAAAAATTTCCGTGATTCGTGAATTTACGGAAATTTAACCCATGACTTGAGATCCAGACCCCCCTTCCTTCCAGACCCTGCTGAAAGTCTAATTTCACAGCACAAAACCTTGAACTGTGAATAAAAACAATCATATAATCGAGCTTTTGTGATGAGTGGGCGTTTCACAAGGGCTCAAAAATTGTCACGTGTGAAATACACGTGACACCTGGTTGTGTTGTTTACATTGCAATTTTGAAACCACGTGCTTCTACTCTTGCACAAAATTGGGCTGTTGGCGAAATACTTTGCAGTGCATTACTTTCCAAACGAAAGGAAGGGAACTATTAATTTAAGAACTTAGTTTTTGAAATTGATTCGAGGCTATCTATCAGATTGTCCGCCATTTCAATAGCCTGCGAACACAGATGCATTTCCGGCCGTTGTTTTGCGCGCCGCGAAGTGCAAAACAACAACCGGAAATACATTCGCAGGCTAAGATTTTAACGAAAGAAAATCTTTATAACCAAGACCATCCAATGTAGCAAACAACACTTTTATTTTTACGTTGCTACAAATATTGTTGCAGATCTCTAATTTAAGTTTCCTTTCCAAAAATTTACACTGAATGAGCTATTTATTCGACAGCTAAAAAAATTATTATAAGTTCCTTATGCTTAACTTGTGCACTTGACAAACCGAGGTGAAAAATTACATTTTTTAATAAATCCTTGCGCTAAACGAATACAGGCGAATTTGCTAGCACGACAGTGTTAATCTTGCCTTTGATAGATCTCCAGATCTTATTCTTTTCCTCGTTTGAAGTGACTGGAAACTTACTGAATACTAGAGTTTTTAAAGAATTTAGTTTACCGCTGTCGAGGCACGCTTTCTTGTGTGTTCCATTTGTGTTGCTGTTCGTGAGTTCCTCTTTTGTAAAAAAGTAAGACAACAGCTTTAAGGCGCATTTGTGGTGTTTATGGTGTCCAGTGCCTCCTGGACTTTCGTTACCTTCCTCGGTGTGACACAGGTTCTGATTAGTTCCTCACTGACTCTGCTTTGAGGGCTGGGAGCAGGCAGTTCTACCACTGGAGAGCAGGATGGAGCGGGATCCTCTTCCCATAGAGATGCCAGAGTCATAGCCTCAATGGTGGAAAAGTCAAGGTCGAGAGGTGCATCCTGGACAATGGGCGTGATTTCCTCAGCACAGCCATAATCCACAGTACTGGCAAGCTGCAAAGAGAGAACAAATATATCAGTTGTCAATCCTCGGGTGATATTCAAGTGGTGAATTGTAATTTGCTGTGGGAAGTACTTTTTAAATATCCTGCTCGCTATTTTGGAGCAAAACAGAGATCGCCAGCATTCTAAATGAATTCAAGTCAGAAGTTAACTCAATAAGTGACCTTATCGTTTGTCTCACCATGTAGTCATTTGAGATGAGCATCACGACATTTCCACTGCTTGCTTCTTTTTTTTTTGCATTTAATGAATACTTTACTTACAACAAAGGCACTACATTAATACAATTAACTTAACAAATAAGAAAAAGAAAGAGAAAAAAATATAAATGTCTTTGCGGTCCCTCTACAAAAAATTGAAATTAACTGATATAATTCCTCGAGTTGCAATGCATTACTTAAATTAACTTATTTATTAATTACTTTACTTAAATGAAGCTAAAATAAAGAAATGTTACAATTACAATGGTGTGGGCAGGGGAGAGGAAGAGAATAGAGTAATAAGCGAAATAATTCATTACAATAATTTCTCTATTTTGTATTTATGGACAATTTTGTTAATAAAGTGTGGAAGTAATAATGAGTCATTCTGGAGTTTTCTTTTGTGAATGTAATAACGCAGAAACATGATAGCATAGTTTATTTTTTTACGAAGTGTAGTGGATGCAGTTGGGATACCAAACAGAAATTCCTCAGTGGTAAGAGTGAATGTAGAATTGTGAGTTGCGTTAAACCACTGCAATACCTTCTGGTAGAAGGACCGAGTGAACTGGCAATTTATAAAGCTGTGATCAATGGAGTCTGCTTCACCATTAAGCAGACTATTATTAAATTTCCAAAAACCCGGTCCACGTGTTGATAGTTTTTCCCACTGTATTGATAACAGTACGAGTTTATGATCTGGAGCAATTGATGCTTGAATATCCGCTTTTCGCACATATTGTGTAAGGTGTTTAGCCATTAAAAAATAATCTATTCTTGATTTCATCTTTAGAGGCTTAGATTCATATGAATACTAGTTGACGTTTGGGTGTTTCATTCTCTGTATATCAATATGGTCAAACATGTCCATCGTAATTAGAACAGAGTTGCAAAAACCAGTTGGTTTCAACAGACAGCCGCCTTTTTTATCCTTTTTTGTTAAAGTACAATTCCAGTCACCACCGATGATAAGGTTTGATAATTCAGATTTGTCAATGATCAAGCTGTTTAGATTTTGAATGAATAGCAATTGTTCCGCAATTCGGGCCGGGATCAACTCCTCTTCAAAATTCGTGCCAACACGCCGTCGCCACGCATGCTCCTCCTCCTGTTTCCACTGCTTACTGCCGATATCTCAAGTGATTACATTGTGAGACCAACGATAATACACTTCGTTATTGCAAAAACTAGCTCGTTCTGTAAAATATTAACATACCATTTTATTATACCAACAGTGTACTTACCAAGTCAGGTGGATTATCTACTTGTTTCTCAAGCGAGTCCAGGGGCTGTGTGATTTCTGAAAAAGAAGCAGTCATCTTCTCGTTAAGTGCTGTCAGAGAGTTTTGAACAGTCTCCATCATCTATTGCAACAAAAGAAGAAACGATCCAAATAATTAGCTAATTCAAAGATTTTTTCTCCTCCATTTACGCAAAGGAGTGTCTACACAGTATACTGTACTATTAACTAGAAAATATGCTGCGGCCGAAGTTAAGATTTTTTAAACAAATGAGCACAGGTACGTTTTCGGTGAAATAAGCGCCACAACACTTTTTCAAGTAAATACGCTACATATACGAAAAAGGATTTTGACTAACGGAATTTTGACTAACTTAAAAGCATCTTTCTAAAAGATATGTTATTCTAACAAAAGAAGGTAATGTACTTAAACTCGAGAACAAACTTCCCGCGGTAACTTTTACTGTGGCTTGCTTCTCTATGTGGTTAAGCCGGATAATTCAAGTCATTTCTACCTGTCAACAACAACAGTTTCCGTTTGCGAGTAGCTCAGAGGGAATACTAGTGTTCTACTAACACGTTATTATATTATGTTATCAAATGTGGTCTGTTGCACACTGTTAGCAATGCTTGATCGTTTAGTCAAACAACCGTGTTAAATAGAGTTAACGTCAAGGGAGTTCTGAAAAGAACTTGCAAACAATCGTAAAAGTGCATACCTCATACAAATTTTCCTGTGCTCTCATCTGCCGCTTTTCCGTTTCCTCCAGCTTGCTCCTGAGTCGATGACAGTCATGGGTCTTTGCTTCTAATTGCTGGCGTAAAGTGGCGACATCGGAGGCTACTTCTTCTGCATGAAGCTTTGTTCGTTTAGCTGCCCGATTAACATCCCACTGGCATTCCGTCTCTTCCTGCTCGGCTAAGAACTGTTCATAAAGGTCGCTTGCCACGGGCATTTCTTGGGGAGAAGAGGCTGCCTCGCTTGTCGTCGTCACAGCTGATTTCTTTGCTATCCATAAAAAGTAAAAAATAGTTTAGCCAACAGAAGTGCAGGTTATAAAAGTAGGGATCCTTAGATTGTTTGTTTGCTTAGATTGATTGTTTTTGTCACTTTGACGGCTAACATGCGCGCGCATTGTCTTACTATCAGTAAAACTCGTACTCGTACTAAAATTACAGGGCTCAAATAAATCAGATAAATCCAGAACAGAACCAACATTAGTAATATATAGATTTAGGCAGGCCTAAAAGCGGAGCTCCCATTTATTAATTTTTTTGCTTGAGTTAATTACAGTGTTGCTAAATAAGTACACACTATATTTCTAAGCTTTATATGGTGGCCCAAATAGGTATAAAATAAATTTTAATCGCTCATGGTTGAACTTAATATCTTAAAAACCTCTCATGGTTTTGTTGACGAAAGCAACGTCAATGTATTGTGGTTAACCCGTCTGAATTTTCTTGCCCGTGACAAGTTCTAAAATTGAAATTGACGAGTGCACTTTATTGGGTTCCTCATGTACGCACGTAGGCACACAACAAATCTTTGTAAAACTTTTTACAACGTTTGCTGTACACTATAAATTAATACACCTCTAGGACCTTTATGAGTTATTCAATGTAAAAAGAATCTTGACCTTGTTTTGATTACTGCAAAACTATCAGGGCAAGAAAATCAACTCGAGGCAAAAAACAGAAAACAAAGTGAACTCGAAGCTAAACGCAGTAAACAAAATGAACTCACGCCACGGCAAACTGAGAAAATCACGGCGGCAAAACAAACTCTGCAAATTGATGGTGCCGGTTATGTAAGCCCCTTTAAGGAAGTTTTTGTGTAAGAATTGTGGCAGGTTGTGATTTGGGAAGTGGTGCACGCTAACTCAAGAATAAGCTTACAATAATGTTGTTTTGACTGTTTTGAACCGTCTTCCTTTCATTATGGTTTGGTTGCATGATTGTTTATCGTACACATTGCTAAGAGAATTTTATGTAGAGAACTGAATGAATTTTCTTTATTTCTGGTAAGTAGATATGCATTAGGTGAAGCCTGAACTCACTCAGCCAAGCACAGGTAACTCGCAACGAAACCAGCGAAATATTCATTTACACATCTAAGATATTTCAACACACTCACTCATAAGCAGTGATAAGAGAAGCAAAACAAATGCAAGCAAGCCGAAATCGTGATTTTGATGTTAATAACTTGTTTTTAAAAATCCAATAATGAACATCACAGTTACCTCCACTAACTAAAACAGAAAACAGGTCGTCTAAACGAAATACTTAATAAACAGTGTCTGTATAAAATGTACAAACATGAACACGTTTGATAAATATTTACGGGAAGATCTGCCGAAAACCGACAACTTCAAAAATGAAGTATTAGGCTTATTCTTTGTGCATACATTTACGTTTGTTACCTTATTATTGGAGAAGGCTTGTAAATTCTGCAGGACAAAGCTTCAAAACCAGCCCAATAAAAATATCGGAGACGAACACGGCAGTTTCGTTGTAAGCTTACTCCAACACCACCGCGCATAAATGACATGAATTATTAGCGAAGATCAATTTCTATCTTTCCATCGGTGTAACCTTTAACAGTCTTTTATCTTTCACTTCAGTGAACTTGATCAGCTCTGAGTTCACTTTTATTTGAGCTCAATTCAGTGATTTTCAGCCTTGTTCAGCCGCAGGTCAAACCCTGGACATCGCTCTTTATGACTTTTAGTCTGATATATAATGTGCAAGTCTGCAGTTATGTTGGATCCTTCTATTACGAGGTTGTCCTAAGTTTCCATGCTGAAGATGAGGAAATTGAGCGAGAAATATTCACAAAGACTTAAGTTCTCCAACAGCTTTCTTCGCGTCTTTCATTCAGCTTAAAGGTGAACAGTGTACCAAAGATTTGCCGCTTTTTCATGCAATCACCTCGTTTAAGTTGATATGAAATGTCCAGATCATTTTTTTGATGTGAGAAAATATCTCTGAAGTATATAAAAACTTTAGATGTGATAGGGTAGGCGAAATGAAATATCCCTAGTCGATTTTCAACATGAAAAAAAATCCAGTGTCCTACAAACTTCTACGATAGGTATTTTTTAACTAAAGTGGGATGGCCAATATCAAGCATGTAAGAGGCCTGCCCAGGTCAAGCTTTTTCTGGAGTATGGCCGCCATTTTGGGCAACTTTGTACGTATGTATGTAGAGCGCTCACGAGCCGTGCTGCTTGCCACGATGACCATGAAAACTCAAACGCATATTTTTACAATTTTCCATGTTCACACGAAACCTATGGGGCTCTGCTCTGCGGCCCTACAGGCCACTTAGGAGCTCCACTACTAACCTTTTTTGGACTTTGGTTGCCAGTCCTCGGCCACCTCGGCATTGTACCAACGTGAACTACATTAGGACTTCAACACGGTCAAAGTGTGTCATTCATTATGTATTCAGTTCATTTCACACATGCGCAACATGGTGATAGAATTACCCAAGGGACACTTGGCACTACTTAGTATCCTAGCAACTAAATGCAGGTTCGAAAACACAAGTGATCGCTAAAAACCTGTTTTGACTCCGATAAGATCCATCTCGCCGCTTTGCTGCTCACACGTGAATGTGCTGCTCGAAGACAAATTACCACACTGTATAGACTCTACATACTCTCAGAGAGCTTGTGGTCTCGCAAAACCCCAAAAATATTAGCGTTTTGAAAGAAGGCTTATCGTTTCAATGAAAATCTATAGACAACAAAAAACTTAATAAGTTACCGACCGGCCGTTCGCACTAAAGCCATTGTGCAGTCAAGGAAAGGTATACGCATTTTAAGTTGTTTGTTATCTCGGTGAAGGTTTGTTATGATCAAACGAAAGTTTCACATAAGATGGAGGAATCTATGACAATAATATATGCATGGAATGTTTTATCTTTCGGTAACATTTACAAAATGTCTGACAGAGTTGTGATTTCGCAAATGTTGGCTTCTTCCAGTTGTTTCACATTTGAGTGTGACAGCGTGTCCTGCTATCTTCATGCTGAGCTTATAATAATGAGCAGTCACGAAAAGGCACGAATTAGAAGTTTGTCCCCAACTCGCTGAACACGACAAATTCGAAGATTCTAGTATTCACTCTTCGCACGTATTTGCATTTTATCGGCAACTCGCCGGTGTTACATTCACGGCGACGGTGATGTAAACAGAGTGGAAAAAGGCATTTCCTTCTTCGCCATTCAGCATTCTAGTTCCCTTACTACCCTTGATTGGCATTTTCTCTCTTGCGACTTTCGGCTGCAAATAGTTTTAGCATTGTATTATTCTTTGACTAAACGAAGAATTAATGGCAACACATTCGTGAAACATCATAGCGACCGATTGTTTACACATGGGCGCCTGTATAGATTCGCCTCCAGATAAGGAAACCTCAGTGCCAGAAAGATTTTGCTAACATTCCAAGACTCTCTTCGAACGGTAGAGGTTAGATTTACAAGTTCTTGCATTTTGGAAGTTTTCACAGGTAAACCGCAAAAAAAGTTGTGTTAACCGTCTTTCGACCGCTTGCTTATTCTTGCGGTGCAAGATAACTTCTTGCGCCGATTCTTAAGCGTGCATTAAAATGGCTTCTGTCTATTCTTTGAAGCACTTTCAAAGTAGTATCGGAAACTTACTACGAGAAATATCTTCAATGTTTGGAACGCAAAAACTGGTTTTTAAAATTAGTCCCAAGTTGAGAATCCCAATGGGACGTGACGTAAAAAAGCGTTGAGCGTTACTAAGATACAAGGCTCATAAATATGCACGAACCCCACTTGAGTGGGGTTCGCTGAATGACACACTTTGACCATGTTGAAGTCGTCATGAAATTTAATTTTCACGCGGTCGCCAGTTTTCAATGGCATGGTGGAGGTTTCTCCAATTTCTCCTTGCGGAAGCTTAATTTCTTTGCTTTTAGGCCAGTATGGCTTATCGCGCCACTGACAGTTAGTTTTCCATAAAACTTTGACTTTATCGTTGAGCAACATATTAGAGTTCTTGTTTGCACCAGCTACAGAGTGTGAAATGATAAAAATCAAATTTGTGTTCGTGTATAAAATTTTCAGACAAAAGCCAAGCTGTCATTGGCTGATTATTGGGAATAGGTAATGAGAAGATCGAAATGCACAATCACGGCTGATGATATATCGGTTACTAAACAAGATTTTGCGAAAAGTGCAACAGACCTATGAGGAAACAGATTTTCCCATAAATAGGAAGTAGGACCTGAGGAAACAGCTTGTTGCATAAATAGGTAATGAGGGGATCAAAATGCACCAATCACAGCTAGCCATAATCTTTGAGTAGTTTCTCTTTCTGCCCGCAGTTTAAGCTTACTATATTGGAATCTATTACTCTACATTACCTGTGCGCAGTGAGCGCAAATAAACACAAACGCCTTAGTGTAATAATTAATCAAATGATGAAGTTTCTTAATCGTTCTCCATGCTAAATACCATTAAAAGGAATTGTTCTTATTCTGTCCTGAACAGTCCACTGCATTCAGGTAAGCGCGAGTTTCTCCTAGGCGGTGTTTTTCGAAATAGTGGTGGAGGTAGCTTATGGTGGTATTTGCGCCCTTTCCAACAGTACTTGCCTCGTCCATCAAATAGTTAACTTGATGTGAAACCCCTTCACACATTACACCGAAAATACCTCATTTCCGTGGGGTTTTAAAGTAAATCGGTCCCAGCTGCATTATATTGGGTTACTCGGTATGTGCACTTGCTGCGCAAAGTCAAACAAGTAATGCATTGTTCCATCAAGTGAGCAAGGGTCGTGACTTTCATTCAAGCAAATGGTATTTTCCACAGATTCAAATGTTCTCGTGGCCTCTTCACACACCTCCCTGTATAATTCTCTTTCCGTTTTCAGTGTTCAAATGCTCTTGCTGTGGACAGAGGCATTCCGATTTCTCACCATCTGGTAAATTTGCAGATCTAACTAGTTTGGCAGTGTTTTGCTGACATGTCATACATAAATCAGTTATTGGTTTCGCAACCACAACATTTGGATGGAACTGTTGCCATAAATCTTTTTACTTAGAGTAGCTTATGGACTGCTTCTCTGAACTTTCACATGCTGCAGTGTAATGATGCCATACACTCATCTTAGTTTCACTTGAAGACAGTAGCTTAATGTTGTCATTCTTGTAGCCAGGAATCCTTCCAGGGAGCTGGATAGCATTTTCCTCAACGTAGTTGGTGAGAAAACATTTCACGTCTTCAACTACCTGATGTGGAAGCATGTTGCTAGGAAGTCTTTTGCTGTTGCCATGGCTTCTTTGCGAAATGCCGTGATTTTCGTAATGTTCCTTTAGTCTGCGAAATGGAGAATAACTTAACGTGTAAAAGATCAAAAACATATCCCTGCAGATAGGTATTGATTGATACAGGAAGTTGCATCGGGGACTTAGAGTTCTCTTCTCTCCAATGTTTTTGATCCAGGTAAAGGTTGAATGTTGGCCAGGATAATGAGGTCAAGTTCTGCACTGGAGAGTTTGAGGCAGTTGTTGAGATTAGAGCAGGGACCATCTTTCGCACCTTTCGAGCATCCACAACCATTTTGCAAAAACTTCCTCACTTTGTCTATCATCTGCTGTTTATTTTCGTTTTGATCGTCGTTCGTGTCTGCCATGGTAAACCAATGGAGTTTTACTGAATGATAATACTGCTTACTCAGCTGAAGTTTGACACAAGTGATGTGTTACCGCAGCAATGCATGTCACCATTGCTGTCTCGCGAGTTCTAATTGGCGAGTCAAACAAAAGCTTGCGCGTGGCAACACAGTACATTTCAACAGCGAACGCGCAACACGCGAGAGAGCCTGCTCGCAGGCTACTTCGATTTCAACGAGGTTGGTTGCTTTGACCGATATATTTTTCGTGCAAGTGAAAGCTGTACATGCAATGAACAAAAAAATCAAGGGTTTTCAAAGTGTGCGTCAAATAAGGTAAGCGTAAATAAATCCCTTCTTTGAATAACACTTTTGTGAAGAGTACGATATGCAAATTTGAACAGTGTTTATTATGCTTGATTATCTCGAGGTGAATTTGTGTGACCACAGGTCAGTGTTCAGTTCATGACAGAGATGGTTATTTACTTTCAACTACAGTTAATCATTCCGTTGGCAAACACATTGTGAGAAACTTTTACAGCATTCTATTCTTTCACTTGTTGCATGGTGCATAACTTTTACAACATATGTTTTTATAGTGAGCAGATCAGATTGGATAACCTTGCTCCAAACGTGCACATATTGCCGGCCGTTGAAATAAACGGTCCATAATTTCTATTAAACAGCTGGCTTTAACCGTTAAAACGGACAGTTCTTTCGTTTGAATGGATGGTGCTTCTGTTTGAATGGATAATTCTTTCGTTCGAACGGATTGTAGTTTATTCATAACGGATGGTTGTTACCGTCCGAACGTTTTCAAAACGATATCATACGGATTGAAAAACAGATTTAACGCTTCTATTTACCATTTAAACGGATACTAGATGGATAAGAAACGCTTTTCAACCATTAACAGATATTCGTTAGTGTACGTTTTGCCAAATCAGGTCAAATATATTCATTATGGCTGATGATGATGTTTGAAACATCGAAACATGTTCCAAAAACTAAAGAGCCTTGTTGTGTTTTTAAAAATATGTGACCCTCCATGGGAAAACACGTCTTATCAACAAAAGCGTTTTTTGAGGCGTTTGAGGTCACTTAGAAACCCTTTAGAAACCCGGTTTCGTGAGGTTTGAAACCCTTTGGAAACCCTTTGGGAAACCCGTTTTAAACCCTTTGGAAACCCTTTAGAAACCCGTTCGAAACCCTTTAGAAACCCGTTCGAAACCCTTTAGAAACCCGTTGGAAACGCTTTGCAAACCCTTCAGAAACCCTTTGCAAACCCTTTTGAAACACCGTTTTTAAAAATCCTTTTGAGTATCGGGTATTTATTACGGGTATTTATTACAGTGAGCTAAACAGAAGGTTTTCAAGCTACGCGTGTTAAATCACTGTTTGACTCACCGACTGACGAGAGGCCGCCGCGACAGCATTGTGGAATTTCCGCCAGCTTCGTATTTCTGCGTCCAAAATTGCTCGTCTTTTAAACTTGGTCTGTTGAAAATTCATTTCGATGTTTTCGTTTTGCATTAAAACACTTTTGGCAATTTAAGTAGTGAGCTAAACCGAAAGTTTTTATCAGCGACGCGCATAAATTTTCGAGGCGCCGCCGTGACAGAATTGTTTAATTAACATTCATAAGAAGGAATAACATTTTTCGCCAACTCGCCAGCTTCGTATTTCTGCTTCTGAAAATTCTCGTCTTTTAAACTAAGGCTGTTCTTAATTTTTTCGATAGCTGCACTTTCCATTAAAACACTTTCGCCATCAATGAATATGGTTATGTTGCAAACGTAAACAAACCAATCTTTGTTTGTTGAACACGACATGCGATCCGTAAGATGGGCAATTAGCATTATTTCTTTCTTTGCTGCTCATATTAATTTTTCCGCATTTCTTGTAATTATTTTACATATTTGGATCATGGAACGCTCGAGTTTTTTGCGCTACCACCAAAGGTGGTGAACTTTCGCTACCTGTAGTGTGTTCAAAATGTAAATAAACCAAAATCACGGCACCGAGAGGTCTCAAGTTTCAACATGCTCCTGTCTCAGAATAATAAATTTGTCATGCAATGCTTTTCGCTATTCTGCTTTCAAAAGTTTTCCTAAAGTTTTCCAATTAAAGTTATGGCTGTTGTTAATTGACTGAAAAGTTTCTCTCACGCTTCAATGTCGGCAGCTATTCGACCTATATTCATTTCTGTTCAGAATGGAAATAAACCAAAGTCATGGAAGCAAGACTGTCTCATGTTTTGACTCGCGTCAAGCAGAATTCGTCTCTCACAATAATTAATTTGTCATGTATTGTTTCTTTTGCCATTCGAAGTTCGAATTCTGCTTTGAAAGTTACGGTTGTACGGTTCTGGGAAGATGGGTACTGAGCGGGACGTTCTCTTCGTCTGACTCGTCAATCGTTGCATTTGGGCTGGCTGTAAAAAGATAATACAGTTCGTTTAAGTGAGTACCTAACAAGCAAAATTTTACGTCCAGGTGTAAACCTTGTGGTAATTGAAAAATTGAAACTTACCCTTTCTTTTCTTTGGAGACCAATCCTCGCACACTAAGACTTGGTACCAGCGGCTGCTCCATTTTAGTTGGACCTCTTGTCCGGAACGTAAAGGCTCGTTCGCAGGTTTTATGTCTTTCCGTTTTACATACTGTTTAACGCCATTCCATTTATCTTTAGTAATCCACTGAATGAAAACTTGGCTTTTTTTGCTCATGATTGAGAATTACTTTTCGAGATCTAACGAGTGTGACCATGCCAATACGTTTGTGTTCATTTAACAAACGAGTTGTTTATTTATAGTAAAAGTAGATGCGGTTGAATAATATTGTGTTGGACAAGTCAACAATAACTACAGATAATAGAGTGAACTAATGATCAACACTCAAAACTGTCTTGTCATAAACTTTTTTTTCATGTCAATAGAACAGGGCGGTTCATTAACAGGCCTTTGTTTTCGCACGCGCGGCGGAGGCGGGCCGGCTCATTTGAGGGATTAAAGTGATAACTTTTGTCAATCTATTTTTTACCGGATAGTAAACAAAAGAAGCGGAGTTAACAACACATTGTGAAAAGGTCAAGAATCAAAGTGATCAAAATTTCAGTGTTGTTTAGTTCGTCCAAGCCGTAAGAGTATTTTTGAAAAACACCTTCCCAACCTTGTATCCAATGTTTTGTCGAACATGAAATGTATGTTTATTAAAGTTATTTTCTTTCGGGTGTCCACTTACGGGAGATTAAAAAGATTTTGAGAACTTTAACATTTCGCCTCTTAACTTGAATGCCGATTTTAATTTTAGAAACCACAGTTTTTTGAGAGCTTCAAAACGAGATGTCATACTACTTCTGACGACCACTGAAAGCCGAGATTCGTTTTTTTCGACAAAAATGGCGGCAGATTTACGTATTGTTGACAAAGAAGGTGCGTTGCATTCTACCAAAACAATGGGTCACAAGATGACATCTTTTTTCACTAGAATAAAGAGAGAACAGAGTAAAGGCTCGATAATAAACATATGTTGCAGCAAATCTGTTATTTCCATGAGTAAAAGTCGGCCGTCTGCAAAACGGCTGGTAAAAAAATACTCGCTCGTGAAATCCCGCCAGCTACGCAGGCTAGTCTGCAACCCGAGTAAAGATTTTGTTTCGGCGGAGCGCTACCGGTCTAAAAGCAAAACCGCAAGGTTTACAAAGTAAAACCTGTTTATACCATCTTTGGAAAAGCTTGTTTTGAAGAATTAAAATCACTGTCTGACAAAAACTGCCCACGGCTTCTTTTGTAATTGTAAACGCTGTGCATTTTAAGCGGTGAAATTTTTCGATGTTGAAATTCACATGTAGCAAGACTTTGGCGACACATGCGATGCATTAAAATATTTTTAGCGTTTGACGCAACAGCAGTTGAAACATTTTTTATAAGCGACAGATTTTCCAGGAGATATTGTACGATCTTTGAGCAATTTTATTACAGCCAGCTGATGTTTTGAATATTTCGATCGTCTTCACTATCGTGACAATACTGCGCTCACCGTTGTTATGTCAACCATGTAGGTCTGAGCAATGATTGGTCAGATGTTGAAGATTGGACCAATAGTGTTGAAGCTTTCGCCGTCACGCAGGGTCACGAAAGATGAAATGCAATCCGCGCGTGTAAAAACTCAGCTGAAAGATATATTGTGGGAGAAACTATTTGATGTTATTTCCAGCGATATCATTGCATTTGTGAAAAGATTCAATGTAGCCAATGCTTTCATTTTTTTTCTCGGAAATGATGACAACGGGATAGTTACGGTGTTTATTTTAGTTCTCGTTGCGAATGTTGCGGTCACGGCGCGGCCACGCTACTTTTATTTGAGACTTTCTCAAAGTTGTTCGGTTCGCTTATCATTTACGGCGCGTGGCACGCAAAGTAAAATTGTTTTGCATGTTTAATGTCTTTCAAGGGTGACATTTCAGAATGTATCAAGCAGCAAATTACTCTTGTGCCATGAGTTTATTCCACTCTCCAAAACAAAAGACAGGAGTCTCACCTACATCAAAGAGTTTGTGCTCGTCAGGCTCTTCGGAAACATGCCGCATTCTCGGCAAGCTACTCGCCGTGAATATGTAATAGGCTAGAACAATAGACTGAATATATGAATCTTTACGACCGCAAAATTTGCGGTACACACTTAAATCGACGTGAAGTTGTCATGTACGAACGAAATTCTGAAATTTAATGCGTTCGCTCAGATCCGGCGGTTGTTTATGTTGCGCGAGTTTTATCTCAGTCTGAGAGAGCAAGCGCTGCGGAGGTTTTTCCGTTTACGATGACTTAAATGGGCTATGCTGTTTTCTGTATAAATTAGTTGGGGCAACCTGCTGCAGGTAATTATTTTTCATTACGCTTTCTAAGTAAAACCGACGTCGTTGCACTTGCGAGGATTATGTTTTGTACAGCGCCACCGAGTTTGAAAACCCTTTCATAAGCGCTTTGGAGACTTTTGAAACCCCTTTAGAAGCCTTGCCTACTTTGGAAACGCTTTTGAAACGCTTTAAAAAACCCTTTGGAAACCCTTGCTTACATTGGAAACGCTTCGGAAACACTTTAAAAACCCTTTGGAAACCTGTTCGAGACCCTCTGGAAACCCTTTGGAAACTCGTTCGAAACCCTTTGGAAACTCGTTCGAAACCCTTTAGAAACCCGTTTGAAACCCTTGAGAAACGCGTTCGAAACCCTTTGGAAACCCGGTTTTGGGGGTTTTGAAACCCTTTCAAAACCCTTTTGAAACCCGGTTTCACTAATTTACAATGTTTGATAAGACGTGTTTTCGCATGGAGGGTCACATATTTGCACTTGTGCTATCAAGAAGACCCTTTCGTAATAAAATTGCGTTTTTGGTTACCCAAGCCAAAGTTCATCTGAGAATCAGATGAAGAGAAAGACATCGCTAGTTTCAATAGAATTGAGGTGACTATGATGCGCCAATCGTAAACATTCTTTTACAGAAAGCTACAACATGAAAGGAACTTGAAGAGAGCTCACTGAGCATTGCTTTTGATTTGATGTCACAGGTGTACGAGACTTTTGACCGACCCCCTACCCCCTTAGTTTGTAATAGTTCAGGCCGTTACCAAATATGGTAATGACATGTGCGAGGGTTGTGAGAATCAGAGTGAGAAACCGAACAGACAATAAATCAGTACAGTGAGTTTAGTTCTGTGAGTTTTGTTCTGTGTACCGTTGAAAGAACGGCTCACTTTTGGTGCCGGGACCAGGATACACTGTGGGGATACGCCGAAAAGTGCGAAAGTATCGCTGGAAGCGAGAGGGAGAATCAAAACAAGTGGCGATCGTAAGTCAAAACAAACATGAGTGACTGCGAGGAAGCGAGCGAAGACGAGCAACGTCTCACAAGAGAGATCGAAAAGGAAATAAACAAGCTGAAATACTTCTTGGAGGAGACAGCAGAATTAATCGAAATCAAGGATTTCACTGAGATAGAAATCGCCAACAAACGAGCCGAGAAAATTATCGCGAAACTATCAGATCTTGTTTCACAGACAGAAGAATTGAAAATCGAGCGAGGGGTAAGATCACGTTCTGTGAGGCAGTGGAAGAAAGACATAAAATCCAAGTATGCAGCGCTAGTCAATGACAAGGAGAGGCTTGGAAAGTGTCTGAGTGAAAATGCGAGAAAACATTTGTTTACGAGAAATGCGAGAAACATTTGTTTACGCAGAGGCCAGAGAATAATCAGTCACCATATTGCCTTTTCTGCCGAAAGCGTGATCACTGGAGTGAAAACTGTACTGTAGTAACAGAGTTGGCAAACAGGAAGAAGTTCTTTGTAGATCACAATTTGTGTTTTAATTGCGGGTGCTCAAACCACAGAGCAGAGCAGTGCCGTAGGCGTGGCTGCGCAAAGTGCAAATACAAGCATCATACAAGCATATGTGACAGACAGGAAAGGGAGAACAGCAATCCCAATGGGGTTTCACTGACAGGCTACACTTATTATGCAGAGGAGAGAGTACTACCCGCTATAATTCCTGTCAGCATTGGAGGACAAGTTCTCTGGGCCTACCTAGACACAGGGTCTGGACGCAATTTCATTTCTCGCGAAGCAGTCAAGATGTTAAAGCTTAAGCCAACTCGTCACGAGACCCGTGAAATCTTGACGGTCAACGGAACCAAAGTCCAGTCCATGCCAATCTTTGATACCCGCATTGAATCCCTGGACGGAAAATCGTGTGAAGAAATTGAATTCACTGGCTCGAAGATAGTGGACTTTACCACCGTGAGAAGGCCAGACATGAACCAGCTGAAACTTAAGTACTCACATACACAAGACAAGAGGTTCTATATGACGTCTACAGGAGAGTACCAGATACATCTCATTCTTGGAGACAGCATTTACAGCAGAATAAGGACGGAGAGAGTGTTTAAAGGGAAGCCAGGAGAGCCTCTAGTTGAAGAGACAACATTTGGTTGGGTGGTCCATGGTGGAGATGAATATGGAAGTGGCAGCACCTGCATGTACCTGAGAGAGGTCAATGACTATGAGAAACTTTACAGTTTGGATGTACTGGGGATTGAGAACCGGGGAGAGAATGATCAGCTGGACGTTCTGCGTGACTTCAAAGAGAGCGTTGTGAGAAAAGATGACGGAAGATATGAAGTCAATTTTCCTTGGATTCCTGGAGCAATGTTATTGAACACAAATGAGACACTTAGCAGAACGCGTCTTCAGAACGTGGAGCGAAAATTGTCAAGAAATGAGAAGTTGAGAGAGGAGTACAGTGGCATCGTCGAAGAGCAGCTCAGAGCAGGTATAATTGAAGAAGCTCCTCAGAATCCAACCGGAGAACGAGTATTCTACATGCCACATAAACCAGTTGTAAAGCAAAGTGCAGTTACCACAAAGGTTCGCATGGTGTTTGATGCGAGTGCTAAGCCACAACCACTGGCTAACAGCATCAATGATTGCATGTTTACTGGCCCGCCATTACAGCCACTCCTATGGGACATTATGATTAGAGCGCGGATGTCCACAAACTTACTTCTTGGTGACATTGAGAAGGCATTTCTACAGATAAGTGTGAAAGAGGAAGACAGAGATTCATTCAGATTCCTGTTCAATATCAATGGGGGAGAGAAGCATCTAAGATTCACACGTGTACCTTTCGGAGTGGAAGCAAGCCCCTTCTTATTGGGAGCCACTCTGCAGCATCACTTTGAACAGCAAGGGCCAGAATTCGAAGATACAGTGAGGGCACTCAAGGAGAACACTTATGTTGACAACCTCATGCAAACGGGAGGAGTTAATGAGAAGCTTGTGCGGTCAAAGAAGAGAGCGCTGTCATACTCAAGTCAGCTAAGTTTCCAGTTCACAAGTGGGAATCAAATGTTAAATCTCTTGAAAGTGAGAGCATGCCAAACCCTAGCAAGATTCTAGGACATACGTGGAACAAAGAAGAAGATACGTTGGAACTGTCTGCAAAGCCCTTTCCACACGAACAGCCAGTGACTAAGCGTACTATCCTTAGTTACTTAGGAACTGTGTATGACCCACTTGGGATAATCTCGCCCACTATGGCTGAAGGAAAACACATCTATCGAGAATCCTGTGATGAAAAGAAAGGTTGGAATGCAGAAGTCTCTACTCATTTGAAGAACCAATGGCTCAAGTGGACAAAGCAGCTTAGAGATGTAAGGATACCTAGAAGTGTTGCTACCTCCATTGGAGAATTGGAAGCAGTCCATTTACATATTTTTGCAGATGCGAGCAACCTAGCATGCTGTGCAGTGGCTGTTGCAGTTGTAGAGCAAGAGAGGGGCGTGGCCAAAGGGCTTCTGACATCAAAGTCACGAATTTCAAAGAGAAATACTTCAATAGCCAGACTGGAGCTTGTGAGCGGTCATATGGCAGCGAACATGGCAAAGAACCTTGGCACTGCTCTTCAGCGATGGCCCATCAGATCTACCACCATTTGGATGGACAGCATGGTGGCGTTGTATTGGATTACCAACCCTGGGAAGGGATGGAAAGTGTTTGTGGCCAATAGAGTGAAGAAGATAGCAGAAACCACTAGTCCAATCAACATCACTTGGAAGTACTGCCCATCAGATATGAATCTAGCAGACCTTGGAAGTAGAGGGGCAACCATTGCAAAGATGGAAAGAGGAAACTGGTTTGCTGGTCCAGATTGGCTTTTGGACGAGAGAAAGTGGCCACAGCAGCCATAGCTGAACAACACCAAAGAGACAGATGAAGAGTTTAAGGCCACCCAAGAGGCAATCCTTCGCACAAATGAGCGCAAGTTGGATGAGTGGGATGCATTACTGGAGAGAAGTACCTACTGGCGGACAGTGAGAGTAACAGCATGGGTGTTGAGGTTCATCAGCAACTGCAAAATGAGAAGAAACAAGTTTAAGAAAAAATCAGGTCCACTAGTAACCAAGGAAATCGCCACTGCAAGAAACTACTGGGTGAAGCGAGTTCAGAAAGCAGATGAGGCATGCCTACAATCGCCAGGGTGGAAGCTAATCAAAGATGAACATACAGGTGTTCTCAAGTGTGAAGGCAGAATTAAAGGGTACAGGCCGACGTATCTTCCTGGAGGAACATTTGCTGAGAAGCTCATTGTTCACATACACAATCAGGTCATGCATCTTGGTACCGCAAACACAATGGCAAGTGTGAGAGAGAGTTGGTGGAACCGAAGTTAAGAGCTAAAGTCAAGAAAGTGATCAAGAAGTGCAATGTTTGCAAAGTATTCTCCACCAGACCATATGGAGTGCCGTCAACAAGTGCATTGCCAGAATACAGAACGGAAGGGAGCAGACCATTTGAAGTAACCGGTGTAGACTTTGCTGGACTGTTTAGTTACAAGGCGGGCAAAAAGGAACAAGGAAAGTGCTACCTTATAATTTTCACATGTGCAAGCTCCAGAGCAGTCCATTTAGAAGTAACAAGGACCCAGTCTGCAGACGAATTCAAGCAGAAACTTAATGCATTTATTTCACGTCGAACAAGACCTCGCATCATCATCTCAGACAATGCCAAAGTGTTTAAAGCCACAGCAGATTGGATCAAGATTATCAGGAAAAGTGAGAGGCTACAGGATTATCTAGCAGGCGAGAACATTCGTTGGCAGTTTAACCTTGCAAAATCACCCTGGTGGGGTGGTCTCTATGAGAGATTGATTAAGGAGATCAAGAAGGCCTTGTACAAGACCTTAGGGCGGTCATGTCTGTCCTATGAAGCATTTGAATCAGTCATCATGGATGTTGAAAGAAATCTAAACAATCGGCCCCTGACATATGTTGAAGCAGAGGGAGGAGAGGAAGAAGTGCTCACTCCAAATATGATCCTGTGGGGACGAGATGCATATCCAGTAGAAGACATTGAAGATTCAGATGTAGAGAGACTGACGAAGATGAGCAAACGATTGGAAGATGCCAAGGCGCATGCGTGGAAACGCTGGAAGAGAGAGTATATCCATGGCCTTATGGAAAGCCACAGGCTTAACAAGGAGACTGGAACCACACCTAAAGTGGGAGAAGTAGTACTCGTCGTTGGAGATGAGAAGAACCGCGGAGGATGGAAGAAAGGAAAGGTGGTGCGTCTCATTCAAGGCAAAGATGGAGTTGTTAGAGGTGTGACATTGTTCCGTAAAGGACACACCATTGAACGACCACTTCAGCTAGTTTGTCCCTTGGAAATCCGATCAGTGGAAAGTATTGATCAGCCTCAAGAGGGGAGGAGACTCCAAGTTGACCTTAGAAGCAAGAGACCAAGCCGAACTGCAGCTCAAAGGGCTGCCAAGAGAATTGCAGAACAGTTGGATGCAGAAGAAGAGGATTGATAAACTTGACTTGTCGTTTGAACTTTGAACTATTTAGTAAACCGGACTGTCGTTAGAAAACCGGACTGTCGTTTAGTAAATCGGACTGTCGTTGAGTAGATCGAAGTGTCTTTTGAGTTACATGATTGTAAAAATCGAGAGCTACAATTTTTAGGGGAGTTGTGTACGAGACTTTTGACCGACCCCCTACCCCCTTAGTTTGTAATAGTTCAGGCCGTTACCAAATATGGTAATGACATGTGCGAGGGTTGTGAGAATCAGAGTGAGAAACCGAACAGACAATAAATCAGTACAGTGAGTTTAGTTCTGTGAGTTTTGTTCTGTGTACCGTTGAAAGAACGGCTCACAGGGTAACTCCCCCCAGATCTTTGTTAACATGGTCTTGAACCATGCGGAACCCAAGTTGAACAAGGTATAGAAAATTGAAAAGTTTTGCCCCAAAAAGCTCCACGACGTATGATAATTCTTTTTAATGCAATTGAAAAGAAGGTTTAATTTTTGAGTGTAATGCCACAGTGGGCACACAGGGCCTCAAAAGATGCACGCTTATGCAGTGTTATGTGGGCAGCGGCAAGTCCGCAAAAATAACATTCAAGATGGCGGCTGTATCGGCTGAATCTGATCATGAGGAGTTAGCCTTGGAGAGGCAGATCGAAGTTTGCCTGGAAGCATTCGAAGCACTAGAGCTGGGATGCAATCTAGAATTTTTTAAGGGAAACATGCAAAAATATTTGAAAGCGTCCCATCATGCATTTAAACCACCTTCAGACCCCTTGAAGGTAATGTTAAACGTTGGGATAAACTGCGGGTCAATCTTCAAGGAGGAATCCAGGTTGTGGCTTGCAAGAATTCATACCTGACTTGCCATGAAGGTTAGCATCAGGAACCCTTACCACTCAGAAATTGTTCGAAACATACCTTTGGAGATGTTCCTGTCGCTAAAGAGGGCAGTTAATCACACACGAAATGGTGAAGTGGCGGGCAGTGTATTGAGCGATAGTCCGGGGCCATGTGTAATTCCGTGGGCATTTCATGAACATTTAAGCTTCTTTGCAGAAATCTATAGTTTAATAGGTAGTGAATAGCAAAAACGTTGTCTGCAATTTTTTTGAAGTCACTTACGCCTAATTTATGCAAATTAGATTTTGGACCCCAAAACCACAGGGTATCCAAGTCTGGCGTTGTTATACGTACCCGAAAATGCTTCCATAATACACAAAACTTTGCATTCACATACTCTTTAGTCTGCTCTATTAAAGGCAGTGCTTATTGGGTAAAACCAACGTAATCATTTTTCCGCAATTTTAGAATTCTTTTTTTTTTTTTATTCTTTTTTTTATTCTTCTTTTTTTTAATATTCATTCACACACTACACGCTATTTACAATAAATATTCACAATATAATTCTACGACACGTAATGACTTAAAGGAAGAAAAAAAACACAAACTAAAACAACAACAACAAAAAAACATAACAACAAATTCTCCTAGTTTACAACACTTTTTTTCTGTTCAATAATCTTAGATGTAATACATAACAGCGAATAAAGAAGGAAAAAAAAAAAAAAAAAAAAAAACTACCCAGGACAAAAGCCGGCCCATTTTTTATTAAATTGATTTAAAGTATTATTCTTAGTGCAAATGTATTTTTCTGTTTCACATTTGATTTTGATCTTTATCTTAAAGCCAGCAATGCGTGGAAGAATTTGAGATCTTCTGCAATCCCAGAGGTATAATTTGGCTATCAACAGGAGATAATTAAGTAGGGGACATTCTAAATCTACGATTCCCAGTAAAACATCCTTTAAAGTAAGGTGAAAGAATTCGTTTGATAGCGAGTAGAAGTAAAATTCAAAATCTTTCCAGAAAAGCTTTGTGAATACACAGTCGAAAGGAAGGTGTCTTAAGGTTTCCGGATCGAACTTACAAAAGGAACATTTGTCGTCTGTGATAAATCCTATCTTACATAATTTAGTATTAGTATAAAGTATAGAGTTTAGAACCTTATGTTGAAAAGCCTTAACATATGCCTCAGAGCAGATAATGTGCGGCAGGAGAAACGCTTTTTCAAGTTTATCATCGCTTAAGTTGAAATCACGTTTAAGAACTAATGAATAAGTAGAAAATTGTGCTTTTTTAGTTATAATCAGTGCATAATAGTCTTTTGATTTTTTCGTTAAAATATCAAAACTATTGTTTTTAATAATCAAAGAGGGTGTCGTTTCCCTGAAGGTTTGACTATTGTTTTTGGAGTATGATTTTAATTTTAAGTGGGGCGGTATTGCGTGTCTGAGACCTGCCCACGCTAAAAAATTTGCCCTTTCAATGTCTTTTACGATGATGTGATAAGACTCTGTGGTATTTAAATCGAATCGAAGGTCGGTGACATAATTGATGCCGGACTCAAAAAAAGTTTTGTAGAATATTGGTTTGTTCTCTATACGAATGTCTTTGTTATTCCATAATATTTCTAGCCATTGTTTCTCTGTAGAAAATGTTTCGTGGAAATCTGCCCACCATTGAAGCAGCTTAGTATAAAAGTTTGAAGAGATTGGCAGATCTTTTAAATCATAATTGCAAAGAAATAAGAACAGGCCACTGAAACTTTTTAGTGTATGTTGCAAGTAGTGCTTCCATGGGCCATCATTTTCGCTAAAAATTCTCCTTAACCAGGCGAGTCTTAATGATTTAATCATCGTTTCTAAATCAATCATTTTTAAACCACTTTTTTTATAGTCATTTATTGCTGACAAACGTGTGACTTTGTCTACCCCTGTCCATAAAAATTTAAATATCAGTCGGTTTAGCTCTTGGATCACTCCCTGGGGGATGGTCAACAACGACGACACATAAACAAATTTTGGAATAATTTACGATTTTATTACGGTTACCTTCCCATAAAGAGAAAGACCCCTTGAAGACCAGATATTTACGAGTTTTTTAACCCTGTCCAGTTTTTCTATAATATTTTTCTCTTGCAGTAATTTCGAACCATAAGAGTAATATACACCTAAGGCCTTAATCAGCTCATCAGGCCATTTAATGCCAAGGGGTTTCGTTTTATTTTCTTTCAAAGATCCAATCCACATTCCTTCAGTTTTAGTGGGATTAATTGCCAGACCTGAGAGCTTCTCAAAGTCAGCTAGCAGTCTGAAAAGAGCTTGAGCCGAGGTGATGTCTGAAAGGACTGCAGTGGTGTCGTCTGAAGCAACTTTGTCTCATTCTTACCGATAGCGATACCATTTATCATCGAGTTCTGTTGAATTGCAATAGCCAAAGTTTCAACCGCCAAAACGAAAAGATATGGAGAGAGTGGATCTCCTTGCCTGACTCCTTTTTCAATTTTAAAATAACTTGAGGTGATACCATGGTTGATAACACAGCTTTGTATGTTTTCAGAGAAAGTCTTTACCCATCGAACGAAATTGGGACCGAAATTAAATGCCTCTAAGCAGTTTTGAAGAAAATTCCGTTCCAAGCTATCAAATGCCTTATGAAAATCTATAAAAATCAATAAACCAGGGATGTTTTCCTTGGCTGTGTAGTCCATTATGTCGAAAATCGATCGTACTGTTTCCCCTATATAGCGATCCTTTATAAACCCAGTTTGATTATGGTGGATGATGCTTGGCAAGACATTTTTCATTCTCGTGGCTATAACTTTCGACATGATTTTTGCGTCAACATTTACCAGAGAAATCGGACGCCAGTTTTCCAAAAAGGAGTGGTCTTTTCCTTTCTTTTCAAGAAGTGTTATGACCGCTTGTTTTTGATAGCATGACATTTCACCCTTTTCAAAGCATTCGTTTGCACATTGAATGAAAGGTTCACTAATTAATGACCAAAATTTTTTATAAAATTCGATGGGGATTCCATCATTCCCAGGAGTTTTATTGTTTTGAAGACTGTCTAAGAGCAAAACACATTCTTCTGAAGTAATTTCACCTTCACATGATATCTTTTGTTCCTCCAGAAGTTTAGGAATATTTAGATCATTTAAGAAAGCTGCAATCGCATTTAAATTGTCTGTATTCCTACATTTTGCTCGTGTACAGTTCTTGATAAAAGCGTCGTTGTTCAGAGAGAATATTTGACGGATCCGTAGAAATTGAACCATTGATATCTAATTTCCTCATATGCTTTTTAATATATGCTTTTTAATATTTTAGAATTCTGGCTCAAATTACTGAGTGTCATTTTCTGTACATGTATTAGAAAGAATGCGTATAAAGAAAAAGTTTTTTTTTTTTTTTTCCACATATTTATTGCCATTTTGAAAATACATTAAAATACATTAAGTGTTTACAAAGGCTCTCATAAGCTATTATATATAGTATATAAGTATATTAATTTTGTGTAAGCCATTAATTTTGTAAACTAATAATAATTGTATATAAGTATCACCTATATAATTGCCACCTAGCCTGAAATTGTTTCTGTGTATTGTTTTTAATAGCAATATATTTCTCGGTTCTGTATTTTTGGTCAACTAGTTCTATAAATACTTCACACTTTGGAATTTTAGATTGTTTTCTACTTAGCCATATATGCAGTTTTGCAAGAGTTATAAAATAGTTTAACAACTCACATTTTTCTAAATTACCAATGTATACATCTTGTAATGTGAGTTTCTCATGTTGGCCAGTGAGTACAAACCAGAAGTTTTCAAAGTTTTCCCAAAAGAAACGAGTCAGAGGGCACTCGTAAAATAAATGATATACAGTTTCTGGGTTAACTTTGCAAAACGTACAGGTATCATGTTGAACATAACCTATTTTAGCTAGTCGCTTATTAGTAAAAACAATATCATTTAGAAGTTTAAACTGAAAGCTTCTAACAAAAGTTTCCGATGAAACAGACAACAAATTAAGAAAAACCTTCGACACTGTACTGTCATCTAGACCAAAAGCATTTTTCAACTTCGTAAATCCCCTTGATACTATTGCCTTTTTTGTAATAAGTAATTCATAAAATTGTTTACTTTTGCATAATAAGGGATCGAAAAGTTTTTCCCCACAGTAAAATTCTAATGAACCGATTTTATTACCATCAGCATCCAAAACTTTTAAGTTACCAGGAATTGCACTTCTGATTCCAGACCACGTTAAAAAGTTTGAATGTTTCAAACCAGCACTTGTTGCAATATTGTATGACTCTACATTGCTCTTATTGAATTGCATCTGGCTAGTTAAAGTAATTCCTGCTTGTACATAATTGTGGTAGTAAATGCTCTTGCCGTCTATCTTGATAAGCTTATTGTTCCAGATTATATTTTCGGCAGTAAGGGACGTAGTAGAAAAAATGTTTCTAAAATCATCCCACCATTGGAGGAGTTCATTATAAAATATGGAATAGAAGTTATAGTCTTTAATATCATAATTACAACTAACAAAAAAGATTCCACCGTAGTTATCCAGCAGATGGTCAATAAAGGCCTTCCATGGAGTCCGGCCCGATGAAAAAATTCTTCCTAGCCAGGCTAATCTTAATGATTTAATCGACGTCTCAATATCTGTTAACCTAAGCCCCCCAAATTTTATGTCATTAATTGCTGCTAATCGGGTTATTTTATCGGATCCATTCCACAGGAAGTTATATATGATAGTGTTGAGTTGCTTTATAAACTCTTGCGGAGTTGGCAAAACTGAGAACACATAAGTCATTTTTGAAAGCAAAAAAGATTTAATAATTGTAATTTTGCCAAGCAGCGAGAGGCCCCTGCAGCGCCACAGCCGTGTCTGCAACCGAATACCTTTTAATTTATCGTAAAAATTTTTCTGCAACTGTTCGGTTTCATTATATGTAAAAACTATTCCAAGTGCTTTAACAGTGTTGACCCATTTTAATCCAAGGGGCGCTACTGTATTATTTCGACAGGAGCCTATCCACATAGCTTCAGTTTTCGTGTAGTTGACCTTCAAACCAGAGCACTTTTCAAATTGATTTAGCAAAACAAAGATATGTTGTGCACTATCGACATCAGGGACAAACGCGGTAAGATCGTCAGCATATTGTACAATTTTAAATTCCTCTTTCCCTATTTTAATGCCTTGAATATTTGGTTTACTTCGAATAGCAGTTGCTAGAACTTCAGCAACAATAATAAAAAGATAGGGTGACAACGGGTCTCCTTGTCTTACTCCTCTTTGTATCTCAAAGTGAGATGTGCACATTCCATTGTTTATAACACAGCTGGTTATATTTTTGTAGAATGTTTCTATCCAGCCTTCTATACTGGGTCCAAAACCAAACACGTCTAAACATTTTAACATAAATTCCCAATCGATGCTGTCAAAAGCTTTTTCAAAATTAATGAAAAGCAATAGACCTGGTACATTTTCTTTCTTTGTATAATCCATAACATCTATAATAGATCTAGCTGCTTCACCAATAAACCTACCTTTTACATATCCCGTCTGATTACAATGAATTATTTCCGGGAGGACTTTAATGACTCTAGCTGCAATTACTTTAGAAGCAATTTTTGCATCAACGTTAATCAAAGATATTGGTCTCCAATTTTCCAAATAATTTCTGTCCTTTCCCTTCTTTTCGATAAGTGTGATAATAGCCTGTTTTTGTGAGTGAGACATTTCGTTTTTGTCATAAGCCTCATTGAAAGAGTCAACCATAAATTTACCTAATAAAGGCCAGAATGCTCTATAAAATTCCACTGGGATTCCGTCATTGCCAGGCGTTTTTCCAGCTTGAAAAGTGTTTAATATATTTTCACATTCCTGAAGAGATATTTCTCCCTCGCAGCTTTCACTTAATTCCTTAGGGAGTCTTATTAAGTCTGGATTGTTAAGAAAGGAATTCGCTTCATCACTATTTACGTTAGTGTTTTGTTTACTGTAAAGCTTCTCGTAAAACCGCCTTTCAGTATTTAATATTTCGAAAGGATCAGTGGAGATAACACCATTCACGAATAGTTTCCGGATATGCTTCTTTATATTATTCCGCTTTTCCAAATTTAAAAAATATTTGCTATTTTTCTCGCCATGCTCATGCCATCTTGCTCTGGATCGTATGACAATTCCCTCTACTTTTTCATCGTATAGTGCTTCCAGTTCACTTTTAACCTTTTCCATTTCCTGTCTTGTTGTTTCGCAAGGGTTTTCCTGAAATATTTTAAGCAAGACTTGATATTTTGAGTTAAGTTCTTCTTCTCTTCCTTTACGAACTCTTGATATTGCTTTTGAGTAAGCAATAGAACACGACTTAATTCTAAATTTAAGCCAGTCCCATTTAGCTCGCTTGTTTGACAAATCTTCTGCATCTTTCAACCAATTAGGCAGCTCTTTGCTTATCATCTCAACATACTCAGGCCTGGCTAGAAGGGAGGTGTTCAATTTCCAAAAACCTGGTCCCTTTGGGGTATCTTTGATATCTTCTAGTTCTAATATTATTGATGAGTGATCAGTTTTAATTGAAGCCTGAATATCAACCTGCTTGACCAAATCGTTCAACTTGTCTGAAATCAGCCAGTAGTCGAGTCTACAGAAGATAAAAGGATGGTTTCTGCTCCATGTAAAACTGCGGGTGTTTGGATTTTTGATGCGCCAAATATCATGAAGGCTGAATTCGTTTTGAACATTTTCTATCAAATTAATGACATGTTGGCGTGGAATTAATATACCACCTTTTTTGTCTAAAGTCGAGTTCAAAGGACAATTAAAATCGCCGCCTACAACAATATTATCATCACTGTCAGCATCCATTTTCCGTAATGTTGCCGACAAATTTTGATAAAATCGAACTGCCTCTGCATCTTTGTTTGGACCATAAATATTGGCCAATGTGTATCTTTTATCTTTAATTAATGCGTTTAGTATAATCGACCTGCCATTAAAGTTTAGAAGCTCCTGTTGAATGACGATATCAAGACCCCTCTTAATTAATACAGCAACACCCCTGGCATTGGAGCTCCCGTGGGAGAAAATAATTTCAGAGCCCCATTCTTTTTTCCATTTACACTCACCGGCTTCTGTTGAGTGAGTTTCTTGAAGAAATATTAAGTCTGCTTTTTGTTTTCTGCACCAGGTGAAAATAGCTCTGCGTTTTCGAAAATTACTGAGGCCTCTCACATTAAGAGACAGCAATTTCAGGCTGTCGGACTTAGTTTTAGCGTTTGTCATCTAAAAACCATTTTCAGAAATTTTTCCCATGAGAGACTTATCGAAAACTTATTACAATAATTAACATGGTTGAGCTCTTGATATGTTTGTAATTGGCAAGATATGTGGAATTTTATAAACACAGAAGCAGTAAACACAGCACAAACACCGAACATAACACACACATTGGTTACACACAATAACAAAAGCGCACTTACCATTGCGGTTCAAGACACGCTTTCGCCGAGATCTCCTTTAAATGAAGCCAGTTTACATGATATGCATATTAAATATTTAAAAGTTTGTTTCAAAAGAGAGAGCATCTAAATTGTCCATCACCGCACAAATCAGTTCAGTTCAAGCAATTGTTCGACTACTCATCGATTGGCAGTTTAAAGGATGATAGCTTTGTAGAAGAAGTCTTCTTGTATAATATCTGCACCAGGACCGACCAAGGAATAAAGGCGAATTCTACATCTTCTCTTTGCTTGATTTCATTCAGATAGTCTTTTCGTAGTTTGGCCCTATCTTTGCGCACCGACTTTGTTACGTCGTCTGAAATAAAAATTTGGCAATCATGAAATTCTTTTCCTTTAAGAGTGCTGGAGGCAGCTTTTAAAATCTTCCCTTTGTCCGTGTGCCTTAGTAGGTAAATATGAATTGGTCTCGGTGTTGCCTTTGCAGTCGCAGCACGTTCTTTTATGTTTGTACGGTGCGCTCTCATTACTTCGAAGTCCTTGATTCCCATATGGTTTTCGAAGAGATGATGCGCTAAGAAGAGTTCTAGGGAATCGTATTCTTTTTCGGTTTCTTCTTTTAGACCCCATATTACCACATTGTTCCTTTTAGATCGGTTTTCAAGGTCGTCAATTCTCTTCTCGAGGTTGGCTAACTCCACGCGGGACGCTTTCTCTGCCATATCGATTTTGACTTCAGTAACTTGTTCCTCCAGAAGACCATAGCCTTGCTTCAACTCCTGGACGTCTTTGGCAGTCTGCTTCTGGCTTGTTTCAAGATTCTCTAATTTCTGCAGTATAGAGTTAAGCTTTCTTTCTTGTTCGACTCTCGCCTCTAGTAAGTCATCCATCTTGGCGTCCAACTTGGTCAGGACAGAGTCGAGTTTTTCAGACGAGTCAGTTTTTTGATTTAGACCTGGTACTCATTCGCCTCTTTAAGGTCGTAAGCACCGGAGGAAAGCAATATCACGTTTTTAAAAGCACATTGATAAACAATTTGAGGAGAGAGCTCGGGGCACGTCCGTTCACCTCGCCGTCATCCTGCTGATTGGGTATAAAGAAAAGGTGATTTTGCATAGTGAAGCATTTCCTTGTTTCTTTTAACATCCAAACATACTTAAATGTCATGGTGTGAGTTCCAAATTAGCTGATGGGCCTAGATATGCAGATCCTCATTGTCACTGACATCTCTCGTAACATGCTCAACTGCACTAGTGTTACTGTTCCTGTTCGTACATTTCACTTTACATGAACCACACACATCTGTGCATCTTGGAGGTTGTGCTTCTTACACGTACAGCTCATTGTGTTGCAGGTTCCTTTGCATCCACACTGGATCTGCCGATCGGCCAGTTCTTATCGATCACATCGTTGCCGTACAAACCTTTAAGCAGTTTACGATACTTAATCAAGGTCCTAAAATTTGGAATTCTCTCCCAATATCCATCACTGGTTGTTCAACAAGCTATCCTACTTTTAAGAAAAAGATGATTGAATTTTTAATGAAATGATAGTACTGAATTGGCCAAGCCGCACACTTACAGCTCAATTATAAATATATTGATAACCAAGGTGGCCTCCCCTATAAGCCTGGTGGTTTCTTGGAGGTCTCCTCGCCCTTTTTCTTTCTTTGATTCTTAATAATTATTCCTGTTCTTTTTTTGTGGCGAATAAACTGATAATGATGTTGCCAGTCGTGTAATGTCGGGCCAGAAAGGTTTGGGTTAGGGTTGCTGCAAGACTTCCAGACCAACGCAACGAAATTAGCACACCTTGTCGGCTGTTGTAGGGCTGCTTCAATAGGGTGTATATAGCTGTTCATCTACGTATTGTTTCTTGCTGAAAAGCAGCCATCCGACCTCTCCTAGGTTTCTTATATAGCCGTGTCGATGGGATGTACAACTGGCAGACAAAGCGCTCTAGCTTCATGTATACATCTTCTGAGATGGTGTCGCTGCTTCCCAGGCTAAAGAAGGCACCGAGCATGGGTCTTTCGGCGTTCTTAAGTGTATTCCAACAAGACACTTTGCTTTTCCCACAGATAGTGCTTGTCATGATCACATCCTGAAAAACAAAAGTGCAAAGAGAGCTCTGTCATCCTTTAAGGGTGCGACGCCACTAGTTGTCTTGTTCTTAATTGTTTGCCGAGCAGACTTCCAATACTTGAGATTTGGTTTTTTCATGGGGCTCCAAACCCTGGCCTTATCTTGGCCTCGACGACTCTCTCTTGCACAAATGTGTCAAACAACGCCTGACTGAAATCATCTCGTGTTAGCACTCCCACCTTGATGTCATCTTGCATTTATTCTTTTTAATCATGTGCAATTGTAAGCGCATTGAGAATCAAAAACTCCGCCGGCTAAATCAGTTAAAATTATGCCTTCGACATTCGATAGCACCGAAATGGCGGAGATGCGTGAGATGTTGACACAAATACAAGATAACACTAACAAATTGTTAGAGGACAATCAAGCTTTACGAAAGCAGTACGCCGATTTACACGAATCGCTAAACTTTCATATAGCCAAAGTGAAAAACTTGAGACGGAAAATCAAACGCTCAAGAAAGAAGTCAGGCTTCTGAAAACGAGCCTCGAAGAAGTCAAAGAAGATAACGACGCAATGGCCGAAGACCTTGCTACCGCTATAAACAAGATTGATGACTTGGAACAATACTCGAGAAAACATAATCTGGAGTTTCACGGCATTCCAGAAAGCTCCCAAGAAAACTTGGCCGAACAAATTATAAAGCTTGGAAATGTGCTTAACGTCCCTATTCGGAACAATGACATTGATATCTGCCACCGGTTATCCGCAAGCAAGAAATCCAACAACAAACCCAGGCCAATCATCGCCAGATTCAATTCGTACGGAGCTAAGAAAGCACTATACAGCACCCGCAAGCAGTTGAAGAATCAAAGCCTAAACAATGTTTTCCCCGGAGCAAACATCGTATATATCAATGAGAACCTTACAAGAAAACGTCGCGAACTTTTCAACAAAGTCTGGAAAACCAAAAAGCTGAATCATTGGCACAGCGTGTGGACAGTTGACGGTAAAATCTTTTTCAAAATTTCTATAGATGATGCCCCGGAAAGAATCTATAGCTTAGAAGACTTAGATAATTTCTAGTTTTATTCACTTCTTTCTTTCACTTGTATATTATCTGAGGTTATAGCTATTTTAAATGTATTGCCTAAAACCGTGTTTCTAGATATTTTCTTTTACTAAAGCTCCGCCCTTGCACAAATTTTGTTTTTTTCAATCATGTTGAACGAATCGGAATTAATAATTAGGTCCTGGGGAGGCGTAGAGGGGACACCTTTAATTGTTTTCATGGGTTTTAGCCATTCTCTAGAATCCCTTCTATACAATAAGCCGCTTGTCGGCTCATTTAGTTCCTATTGTGTGTTTAATGTTAAATTATCTTCGTTGTTAAATAGTTGTAGTCGGGCACATCTCTTGGGAAATATCCTTTTTGAGCGGTGCGCATTTATTGTCCAGTAATCCTATGTCCTTAAACAAACACGAATCTTAAATGTATTTCTCTCAACATCAGAGGTATAAATAAGTCGATCAAACGAAGGAATTTATTTCGTTGGCTTCATAACGGTAAATATGACGTAATTTTCTTACAAGAAACCTATAGTGACGAAAAAATTGAAAACATATGGCGCGCGGAATGGGGTGGTGACGTTTTCTACTCCCATGGTTCAAAACACAGCAGAGGCGTGATGTTGTTAATCAATCCGACTTTCAAAGTTGAAAACCCTGATATTATCCGAGACAAGAAAGGGAGGTTCCTTCTCGTTCGGGCTTCGCTACGGGATGAAGAATTTTGTTTTGCCAACATTTACGCTCCAAACGATCCAAGTCTCCAAAAAACCTTTTTTAATGAATTGTCTAATAAATTGCAACCTCACTCAAATGACAATCTCATCCTTGGTGGCGATTTCAACTGCCCACTTGAAAGTGTTGATAAGACGGGAGGAAAAGATTTAAACAACCGAAGAAGTGTTATTGATAGCATAAATGACCTTCGCAACACCTTAGGTCTCGTAGACATTTGGCGACTTCATCACCCCTCCTCCCAACGTTTCACGTGGAGCAACAGTTCTGGTAAAATACAATGCCGCCTAGATTACTGGCTTGTGTCTAAACACTTAGTGCCGCGCACCTGTAAAACGGAGGTTAAAGCATATCACGATTCGGATCACTCCCCAATTTATGTCGAAATTCAGTACGAAAATTCACAGAAAAAATCAGGTCCAGGGTTTTGGAAATTTAACAATTCCCTCCTTGAAAATGAGGAATTTGTCCTAAACTTGAAATTCTTTCTTATTCACGCAAAAGAAAAGCACAACAACACTGATGACAAAAGACTATACTGGGAAATGATTAAGATGGAAATCAGAGATTTCTGTATACGGTTTGCAAAACGCCTTAGCAAAAACAAAAAGACCAAAGAAATGGACCTATATACTTCGTAAATTGAATGAACTTAATGTTCTTCTCGGCAAAAACCCCAACGACGTGAATTTAACAACTGAAGCGAGAAGCGTTAAAATAGAACTGAAAAACTTATCTGAGCGCAAAACCAAAGGTGCTATAATTAGAAGCAAAGTAAGGTGGTACGAGCACGGTGAAAGGAACACCAAGTACTTCGTCAATTTGGAAAAGCGCTCGCACAATAGGAAACACATTGTTAAATTAAAAACAGATGAAAATGAGTACCTGGAGGAATCAAACGAAATTCTATTGGAGATGGAACATTTCTATAAAACATTGTACACTTCACAATTGCCCGAATTTAGCACAGTTAACGAATCCAGCAAACCCTTCCTAAACCCTGAAAATGTACCCAAACTAAATCCTGAATTGCAAAACACCTGCGAAGGTCTTATTACTGCTGATGAATGTTTGTCCATTCTCAAGACTTTTGCAAAGAACAAAACCCCCGGTTCCGACGGCCTCACAGCAGAATTTTATTTATGTTTCTGGAACGATGTTGTTGGCCCTTTAATTGACTGTTATAATGATGCCTACCAAAAAGGCGAAATGTCAATCTCGCAAAGAAGAGGCGTGATTTCGCTCATACCAAAGAAAAACAAAGATAATCTTCTTCTGAAAAACTGGCGACCAATTTCCTTGCTAAACACAGATTACAAAATTGCAACCAAATGCATCGCAACGCGACTAGAGAAAGTTCTACCGACATTAATAAATAGTGACCAAACTGGATACGTTAAAAATCGCTTTATTGGAGAAAATATCCGCTTAATCTCCGATGTAATTGATGCGTACGAGAAACGAAATCTGCCTGGCATGCTCCTATTTATAGATTTCGAAAAAGCTTTTGATTCCCTCGAATGGAAGTACCTATTCGAGACTATTGACGCCATGAACTTCGGGCCAATGTTCCAGAACTGGATTCACGTCTTTTATTCTAACATCTCCAGCTGCGTAGTTAATAACGGTTTTGCATCGAATTTCTTTTCCCTTCATAGAGGAGTCAGGCAAGGGTGTCCCTTATCAGGGCTACTATTTGTCTTAGCTGTCGAAACGCTGGCCCAATCCATCAGGCGGAATAATAACATATGTGGCCTGAGACTTAATGACACTGAAATAAAACTAAGTCTGTATGCTGATGACATCACAGCCTTCATACTTAACGACTCTTCTGCGGACCACTTATTTAACCTCCTAAGTAAATTTGGAGAGTGTTCAGGTCTTAAAATAAACATTTCTAAAACAGAAGGAATGTGGCTTGGTAGCCTTATACAAAACAAAGGCAAGCGATCCCCCTTTAACATCTCGTGGCCTGAGAAATACGTAATTGCGCTAGGCGTTGCGTTTGCTTACGACCCTGCCGTTAGCTGCAGAATCAATTTCGAAGAAAAACTTGTATCTCTGAAGAAGACTTTAAACCGGTGGTCTGCGAGAAACTTGACCCTTATAGGAAGGATATGTATTGTCAAGACTCTCGCCATCTCCAAACTAGTCTATAACACATCTGTTCTCTCAGCTTCACCCAACTTATGCAAACAAGTCAACGATATCTGCTTCAGATTTGTTTGGAAAGTGAAGCCGGATAAAATTAAACGGCACACTCTTATTGGTCCCCGTGATAAAGGTGGTCTTAATATGATCGACTTTGTTATGATGAACAAATCTCTTAAAGCTGCGTGGGCAAAGCGATTATGTGATGCTGGAGATAGTAAATGGTGCGCTGCCTTCTCCTCGGCCACAACCCACCTTGGCGGCACTTTCCTTTTTGAATGTAACTTTGATATACATGACTTAAATCTGACTTCAGAATTGCCCTCCTTCTACAAAAAAATACTTTCGGCCTGGCAAGAAATACACTCTACAAACCCCTCATCTGCCGATGAATGCGGAAATGAAATCATTTGGAACAACCGTTTTATTAGAATAGATGGAAAACCGATCTTTTTTCTGTCATGGTATCAAAAAGGTGTGATTAAAATACGCGACCTTCTGAACGATGGTAGGTTCTTGTCCAGAGCCGAATTTCAAGAGGAATATGGTCTAAAAGTAAATTTCTTAAAATATTTCGGTCTCCTCTCTGCAATCCCTAGTGAGTGGAAAAACTCCCTTTTAAACTCTCCACATATACCCTCCAATAGGGCTGTCAAAGATAACCTATCACCCTCTAATGTCACTGCCAAAATGGCTCGCGAATATTTTGTTTTGAAAGTTCTTAAATCTCCAAATATAGAACTAGAACTAGTTAGAAAAAACTTATCCCCAAAAGCCATATACCAAATGCCTTTTAAAGTCACAATAGAAAACAAACTAAGATGTTTCCAATATAAAATCATTCATGGCATCCTTCCCACAAACAAACGTCTTTTTAAAATGGGACTGAAAATGTCACCTCGCTGTGATCGCTGCAACTTTTCCAACGAAACTTTGGTTCATCTTTTGTATGAATGCCCCATTACGCAAAGTTTTTGGCGTGAAATTATAAATTGGTGGAACGAGAAACGATCGGAGAATTGTACCTTAAACGCGACAGATATTCTGTACGGCTATAAACCAGACTGTACTAAGTTTTACGCTTTAAACCATGTTCTAATCATTGCGAAATATCACATTTTCCAAGCTTGGTTGGATAACAGCTCCCCAAGTTTCGAAATTTTTTATCTCGTTCTCAAAGACAAGATCCTTTGTGAAAGCAGAATTGCTTTTAAAAACAACACCTTGCCGAAATGTAGATCAAAATGGACTACATTACGCGCTTTAGCCCCTCAAAATGTTTCCCTTTAGAATGTGCCTTCCGCCTTTTTTTCCATACGTCTTTTGTTTTGTTTTTTGTTTTTTCTTTTTTCGCTAAAAAAATTGTAAAATTTAACAATCTATTGTAAACAAACTTTGTAATTAATTACTTATATGTAGTGATATGGTGTAATTGTTTCCTCTGTATTAATAATATTGTACGTCTTCTTTCAATACTGTAAAACCTTATTCTCTTCAATAAAAAAATAAAATAAAAAAAAATAAAAAAAAATAAAAAAAAGCGCATTGAGAATTTTAAATACGCAATAAGAACCTTTTTTATTTTTATTTATTATTACGTTGTTCACAAGATGACTGTCCGCTGTCGCGAAAGGATCCCTCGCCTTCAGCACATCCTTCAGCTTCTCTACATTCTCGTTATAGCGATTCATTACCGCATCGCCTAAATCGTGATGATGCGATGGTGAAGCTCTTTGTACTCCCACCATATCCTCAGCTTACGCCACAAGGAACCACTGTGCCATGGCTGCTAGTTGCTGTATTAGACCTTTCAGTCCTCCCCGAATCTTCATCACCTTGTTGACATGTTCTATAGCGTGTTCAGGACCAATTGCGCAGAACGTAACGGAATCTCATTCTAGTTTACAGAAAAGCTTCCTTGCATAAATTTGTGGTGAACATCAGGATCATCGATTCGTAACCTGTGCATCTGCATTAGATAAAGTGGCACATGACGCGCATAGTTCAGCCTGTCATGGGAAAAGAAATCTTTTGCCAACGCCGTGAGGGACTCAAGGTGGAGATTTCAGTCTCGCTTTCTTCAGTGTTTCTTGATGCGCGTATGCACATTAGGATACACTTCACAAATGTCATGTAGTCCCGTGAGACCCATGACCGTATCAAATGTAATCAAGCTTCTCCTGAAGGCCTTTGGTTTCCATTGCGGTTGGAAGGTCTTTGTGTTTCGTCTCAAGCTCACTGTATCGACCTTCCTGGCAGATGGTGTTCATGGCAAAGAAAACTTGTTTTACATTTGTGTATTCGTCGGCATTACTTTCAGCACTTCGGTCTTCAAAAACGCCTCCATATACAAATCTTTAAAGCAGAGTTCTTTATGCTGTGTGCTGTGAATGCACGCTTCATATGATTCCCTTCAAAAATCTGTTGCGTTGTAGTTGAGCCATACAGCCTGGGCTCTATCCATCCGATCCCTCCTCAAAGCCACTGTCCCCTAATGATGGCCAAAGAGCGCGCAAAGAGATCATTACCGTATGCACTTTGCGTTCTGCACCGCAGGAAGACCATCAAAATGCACGCCTTAATTTCTATTTGAATTATGACAGGATTATAACCATTTTACCATCTGGAGTAATAGAATCAGCTAAAAAAACCTCTAAGAAGCTCAAAAATTAGAAATAAAACTGCGTATTGTTTTCCATTTTATTTTCGTTCTATTCCTTCAAGATTTAATACATTCGAAATGTGTTTTGACTGCATTTTTATATGTATTTTATCTAATTCAAAACAAGTCCCAAATAAAAGTGAAAGCATTTTTGGTCATTCTTCATTGTGGGGGCAAAGCCCGCACATTGGCGTCGACTGAGGGATTTATTTATTTATTTATTTGTGCGTGGGTTTGCTTGTGTCACGTGGTCTTCTGCGAAAGAGCCTGAGGCCAGAGACGAGAAAGAAAATGAGAGAGAGCCTGGGGATGAGGTCGGCGGTGCGTGTCGAGTAGAAATCGGCCATATTGGATTTTGGTGTGTCGCTTCGTGTGGTTTCTTTTTGTACTGTTTAAAAACCGTAGCTGGAGATTCAAAAGACTATGGGGATGTCAGTTGAACAATATCGGTCCAGGATCGGCAGTCATGACAACTTTGTTAACACAAAGCTGGTCTTGTCACGTATGAGAGAACAATTTTGGAACGTGATGTTAATGATGTTTTATTTGAATGTGTTTTACTTACCAACGTGGAAACAAGTTGTTGGACAATACAAAATGTGGAACGAAGTGAAGTTTTGGTTCACACAAATGACATTCTACAATATTTATAATCAATTGATTATAAGACAAGCAAATGATGTGGAGGAAAATCCAGGCCCTACAATATTTGATATCATTGACCCAACAACAACAACAACATGTGCTGACTACAGCCAAGGAAATGAATTGCTCTTTGGAGAAAATGCTGGTAAGCAATGTGTAGCAATGTCACTTAGTGCTATTATTTACCATCATATAGAAGATGTTAATTTGTGGACTTCTTCAACTTTGAATAATATTTTGGGTATTGGAAATAACCTGTACACTTCTATAAGATATTCTGTGCGAATAAATGATTATTTGCTCTTAACTGATGTGCCAGGCATTGTTTCACTTTTTGACAAATTGTATACATTACAATACAGTGAGTCGTTAACAGGAAGTGTGTTCATGACATCTAACGATGGCCCGTTTATGTCTCTTCAAAATTCACTTCAAGAGGTTTTTTCTCAGCAAAACTACAATTGTTGTTTGCTAACTATTGGTATAAATACAGTTGCAATTTTTAAAACTTCACAGCAGAGTTTTAAAATTTTTGACTTTCATTCAAGGGATTTACATGGGATGCCCCATTCATTTGGGACTTGTACTTTGCTCAGCATTGAAGGACTTGAAAACTTCGTATCATATTTGCAGTTGTCATGCTTACAAACAGGGGTTGTTTCTTTTGAAATCAAAGGTGTCTTAATCAGTGATAGTCAATCTGATGTGGAACATGTTCATGAGAATCACAAAAGAAAAAGTAACCCAAAAGAACCTGTTAACTTAAAGAGAAAGTGTTCAGTGAAAGATATGAAAAACGTCAAAAAGCGTCCTTTTTTGATCTTGCTTAAACTGCAAAGCAGGGTAAATTTCGCAAGTAGAAATTACTGCGGCTACTAAATTTGGCGATTTGCAAAAAATTGCAAAGATTATTTCCCGCAATAAATAGCAGCCTTAAGGTAATTGAATGTACTAAATGAATTCACAAAAAAGAAGAATCAAACTTGAAATTATCAAGCCCCCACACGTACGCATTGCGGACCTATTTTTTGTATAGTGACGTCATATCTAATTTCCATAAAACAGGTCTAAATGGCTTTGAAAAAATTGCAGACATTTTTTTTCCGATTGAGCACCATTTAAACTATAAGTTTGTGCAAAGAAACTAAAATGTTCATGAAATGCCCACAGGACCGATTTTTCTGACAAATGGCCCCGGACTACGAGGAAAATCGGAAATGTCACGTCATGGCATTTACCACAGAAAGGGCCGTAACCTCACTGTTTTCGATGTTGAGTGGATTGAGTGAGACGGAGGTTCAATCGCACTTTAAAAGGAAATTAAGTGGAAGAATCAATGGAAGAGCAGCAGTTATTATCAATGAGGAGAAGGAATTTTCCTTAGGGAACAAAGTAAACTTGAACCAGTTCATCATTGAGTTTTATTACGGAGTATGGAACAATTCTGAATTTCCTCTACACCACTGACACTAGTTGATGCCTGTATGCATGTGCTTTTTGTATTGTGCTTAGTACTACTGTAATTCCCATTTTTCTGGGAGAGGATAGGACATTGTGTTTGTTGGTTTGTACAAGAATTTGAAATTGATTGTTATGTAACTGATTTCGATGTAACTAGCTCTTGCTATGCATGGGAGAATCTTTACCAAGGGGCTCAGTACAGAGCAAATGCAGGTCTGTACCCACAGCCAAGGTCAAGACTCTCACATACAGATTGACCAAGCCTAGTTATTCCCGGCGTGACCAATCGATGAAACCGAGAATCGATAGATAATCAATATCTGTAGCAGCCGCCTTTCTGGGTAGAACGGGCGCGAGAAACATAGGTACCATCCAGACATCTAAACAGTTCTACTCCGGTTTAATTTTCCATGACGTTTACACTGCATTTACAGCATTACAGCTTGAATGTTCAAGTTTATAAAAGTAAGGGACGACAGGATTTCCTTACCACACTTTCCGGATAAGATTGTCAAAGACTGTGGAGGATAGTACATGCGTACGGCTTCGGGCGAAGCTAAGTAAACAGGTAGCCAAAACATAAAAAACATAGGCTACATCCTTACGTTGCGAAAACGTTCTGAATCGCACGAGGCCTTTATACCGTCAAGTCCCGTATAAGAGGCCGGCAGGGGACGACGGTACGCATAACGCAACACTTAAGACTGAGAAGGCGTTACAATATCAATCAATAACAATCGATGCCAATTAATTCATTGATATTGGAAATCGATGACCAATCAATGACGGAAAATTTGTGACTTCTAACATGATTGATTTTCATCGATCTTGTTTTATTTGATTTGAACTCGCTGATTAATAACTTTAAAAGCGTTTCCACACTCTCCCCTTTTTGTGGTTTCAGCTTCGTAGAAGCGAAACACACATTGTCGTCGTTTTGTAAGTGAGTAAGTGAGTAAGTAAGTACGTAATTCCGAAAGCCAACGTAATGCCGATGAGACGCGGACGCCGCAGTCGATGGTTTATTGACATGTCCGAAGTATTTTCGTGACAAGCATTTTATCATGGGCCTGAGAACGAGGTTGTGAATTAGCAGTCGATATTTCTTCGCAGATAACATGTGAAACGTCGAAGCAACGTTTGTTTATGCATTTCTCTGGGCGGTGGATTTCGGAGGAAAGTTTCATTAATTAGCAATGGTTTTGTGCTATTTTAGTCTGGGAACCAGACAGAGCTCTCGATGAAAGAGATATTTCTTGATGTGATTTGTGCAGTACTTTTCGAGAAACCACTTTCGCATGTTAAGCGTAAATGCCGTAAACAGGGCGAATCAGCCATGCGGAGCGAGTGAACAAATATAAATATGCAAATCATCCATTCGCATGCAATTTGTCGCTAAATTTTGGAGAGCTTCCACTTTCTGATGCAATTTTTCTGTTCAACACTTTCTAAATGCTTCCCAAGAGACTAACATTGATCACAATCGTCAGGGTTTCATAGCAAGTGATGCCAGCTTTTGTTATCCTAAACAGCTCTTGTTACCATGTAATTAAATGTGCAAAAATTTGCTCTCGCAGTTTTAAAGCGAAGTTCAGAACAAACAGGGAACAAAACTATTTTCCGCTTTGAAATACCTTTCGGAAGGGATGCTTCTTGATGTGATTTGTGCAGTACTTTTCAAGAAACGACTTTCGAGCGTGTTTACCCGTAAACACAGTAGACAGGTCGAATCAGCTCTCAAATATGCAAATCATCCATTCGTGCGCAATTTGTCACGCATTCTCATACTAGTATGTATGATTTTTGGGGGTTGAAAGTGGTACTTTTCAAAAAGAGACTATTGTAAGTAATTTCTTTTTCAAGCTTTTAGACTGTGAGAAATTTTTACATAATTGTAACAGACAAAACATACATGTAGCTGAAACCACGTGCACTCCCGCGAGTGCTATTTTACTTGTAGCCACAAATGCCTCGCCATATTCTACGGTGAAGTCACAGGCATGGTAGCCTTTGACCACGCATTTTATTATGAGTGTCACGTCTCTTGCTTTAGCCCGCTCTTGAGACATCGTGCGCTCACGCTCAGTCATTTCAGGATTGCGTAAATCTATATCCGGATATCCTGGGGAATTGTCCTGGGGATGCCCATGTACGCTGTGAGATATCGATGACAACTGATAGCAATCAATGACAATCAATGTAATTAAGAAAATTTCATTTGTGACTATCGATTGGTCATCGATTGACCAATGCCAATCGATATCAATTAACTAACCATCATCAGTTGATTGATTGATTTCCGATCATTGATTTTCACCGATTGGTCAGGCTGGGAGTTATTAGGTATTTATCATATGGCCTTGCAAGAAAAGTTAAGTTCACTGATGTGGCCAGTTCGTAGAGAAATACAGCTGCAATTCATGATAATAACATTGTTTATGGCTAGTCAGGTGTGGTGCTTTCATTACGTCGCAGCCAAGTCACAAAAAAGGTAATTATCACAAGAAGCTGTATTCATTATCAATACTATAATCACACTAACCGAAATAAAAGAGAGAACATGGGAATTCAGGAAGTAAAAAAAAATGTTTTTCAAAAGAAATGTTAATGTTAAGTAATGTTAGGAGAATTTGTTGTTTGATGTAAGCTGTTGGCAATAATAAATTACACTACAGTGGAACCTCAAATTAACGAAGTCGCTGAGGACTGGGTTAATTGGCTTGTTAAATTTGAGGGTTCGTTAAATCAAAAAACCTTTTGGGTCATTAAGTCGAAATTCCACTGTATATAAAAAAAACAAACAAGCAAACTTAAGGACTGTTTTTTAATGTATTTTTTAATACAGGTGTCTACTTTACAACAAGTGACAATCTAACATACACAATGCAATCTAAAAATCAAGGTTTGTCAATAGACTTGTCTAAATGTTAATTTTACAACAAAATGTGATAAACATGTCTAACTTGAATTACTTTGACAATGAATAAGAGTGAACAAATTGAAGCATCTAATGGCAATACAAGAACTTTTTGAGAACATCTTGCTCAGTGATACTTTTCTGAGAATGGTTGTTTATTGTCAACATTGTTCCTTTCATTTAAACCAACCTTCACATAAGAATATTATTTCTCAATGTGACAGAAACATCTCCAAAGGTATGTTTCAAACAATTTGAGAGTACTATATTAAGGACTTGATGGCTTTGCTGACCTCTCCCAACATGACACTTGTTTCTATTTCTTTCCTGTATTTATGCAAACAATAAATGCACTTCTGATTATCTGGGAGCAAATCAAGCCCACAGAAACGGGTTTCTCCACTTGAAACACCCAGTGGAATATAAGTTTCCTTATACGCATTGTTCTCTCCAATGAAAAAACCCTTTGCACTGAGCCAAATGAGCTGAACAAACTCATAGCGAAATATTTGTGCCCACCTACCATGGAAATTGGTTTCTTGGCTGTATCGACTTATGGCAATATACTTCGTCTCCCGCCCCTCCATTGTTACAGAATTTTGGCCAAGACCATACTTCTCAAAATCATCCTGTGCATGGGCTGGGATTATGTGACCACAGGTCCAGGTGGTTGGTGTTACAGTTGAAAATAATGCCTTAGCCCGGAAGAAATTCAAACAAGAATTCTCAAGTGACACTAAATCCTGTGAGTTAACATTCACAACTCTACAAAAAATGGAAACACTTTGTCTCAACTGAATCCCAGTGTAAGCAAAGACATGTAGTGAAAATGTCTGATGAGCTGAGTCTGAAGACTTTTTCAAAGCATCAATGAGATGCATGAAATTCTTCAAAAACAGTCTGGAATCCTGACCCGTAAATCTGTACTTAAAGCCTACACCAGACCCACTGGTCTCGTTGAACCAGCGGTTGACCCTGTTTGCAAGCCTTGTCAAACCCCTTTTTTCAAGGCTGTGTACCAGTTTTTTGAATGGGGAAGCTACAGGAACAATCAAACTGTATCACTGTTGCTGGAAGGCCTGATTTCCCAATACTCTCATAAAGAATTTCCTTGAAAAGTTGTTGACAGGCATTATTTTTGGGATGCAGGGGTTCCACATGTGCCCGGTCGATAAAATCACCAATAAGAGGCTCAACCTCCTACCTACTATTCTGCGATGCTATAAAATCTGTTACCTTCTTCCTTTTCGTATTAGCAGTAATGTTCTGCCTTCCAACTTTCTCTTTGACTTTCTTAACCTCTTTTGAAACTTTTAACCTACTGCTATAGGGCCATGGTTGCCACTTACGTTTATTCCCCTTTCCAAATGTCCCCTTTGGATCATCATAGTTCCCAGTGCTTACATTAGCAAAAGTTGAAAAAAACCTGGCAGACAGAGTAAGCTCCCCAGCCAAAAAAGCCAACATTTTTAAGTCATTAGGGAATTCAGAAAATTTGAACCTAATTTCCCTGTCCCTTATTAGTCCATGAGCCAGACCCCAAAAATTGGGTGATCGGTATCATCCGGGGGGATTAAAGTTCTTTGTGTTTTTTGAGAAGCACTATTAATACAGAGTTAGAAAATGCCTGATAGCAACCAATCTGAGGTAGTTTCTGTGAATTGTGAAGGTTTTTCTGCCCCCCCCCCCCTCCCCCTTCGTCTATATCTTATTAAAATTGGCTTACTCTATTGAAGACCAAAGTGTTCAAATTAAACTGCGCAGAAACATAGGTTATTTATTGCATGGCTATCAGGCAAATTGCTTGTTTCAAATAATGTAATATAAATCACGTGACAAGTCATGTGACAGCCTCGCGTTTGCGTTTTGTTTGGAATGTACCCCAAAATAGAGAAGTGAAATAGCGTCTGCATTGTATTTTATACACATAATTACGTTTTCTTTGTGTTGATATTTTTATTATTTATCATTTTTATATGTTCACTTCTTGAGTTGAATGAAACACGCGAGGAAAGCAAGCGAGAGAGTTTTCTTCTGAAGATTTTCCTCGGGCAATCTCCTCCTAAATCGTCTTTTTATCCTGGAAAATTGTGACAACAATTAAGGTTTACGGGAAGATCTAAAGCAATAGCTTTTCTGGAAATTATACGCCTTGTGCAAGACAAGTGAAGCAAGTGTTTACATATTGTCCTTGTTTACGGCTCCACGGCTGTCATCAAGACTACTACATTATGCTGAAACGAAATTGCACTCAGATTCGATGAAGTGTATTGAAGTATAAAAGGACAAGATCAAGATAGATTGAAAGGTAACAAACTTAACTGAAGTGCTGAACCTAATTTTACGTTGTGTCAGCTTTCTGGTCCTCCCGTAAATTATTTGCTGCTTTTCGTCTTCGTCCAGTCGCTCTGGACAAGTATTTTTAATTAAACATTTCGCATCAATCCCTTCAGTTTTACATAGTTGAGTCAACTATGGCATTTTTGTGGTATTTGTGTGGTTTTAGGGAAGGCACTGTCGATTATTGACGCGAAAAAAGGTTAACAAGAACAAGCAAACTTTGGCAAATTTTTGTTCAGTTCACAGGCACGAAATCAAAACACCAACTAGAAACGAATATGTGAAGTAATTGCAAGGTGGGAAGTTAAAAGCAATAAACACGATTAAAAGCAACTAAAATACCCGTAAGAATATCCTGTCAGTCGATTAAAGAGGCTAGAGAAGTTGAAAACATATCTGCCGGTGATATCGACCTTCTCTTGTTCTAATTTTTCCGCGATCGCCGTTCACTAGCAACATGTTAGCGAGTATGGCGAACCGAAGCGAATTTTTCAGCTGAAAAGTTGTCTAGTTTGGCCATATAATAAACATCTTATTAACCGAGCTTAGTCAGTCTGTATGGGAGAATGTTGACCTCAGTCATGAGTACAGACCTCACTGCGTTCGGTCTGTACTCACGACCTCGGTCAAGATTCTCCCATACAGACCTCCTGCTCAGTTAATAAGAGCTAAATATTGATATTCTTGATATCCTTGCACTGGTTGATGCAGTGGACTCGTGTGTATTTCGGGCTTCCCTTCCAATTATTCCCACCATGTATAATTGAAGCTGGTTTTTTTTAATGAAGCGACTTATGGTTGTGGATCTTTCTAGTTATTACCTAGCGTTAGATGTAAGAATTATTACTAATTAGTCTTATTTCTAATTCGAGTGTTAATTCTAATTTGTAACGAATGTAAATTTAGAGCAGAAATGTCAACTGGAACATTTGCAACCAGTCTGAGGAACTCACACGCGTGGGACTTCGAGTTAATTTTCTTTTTAATTAGCCGGTAAATTTTCAGCGTTATTGTATAAGACAAATCCACCACATTTTTCCATGGTCTTCATGCTTATAGACCATATAAATACGATAAAATGCCCAAATCCTTGCAGTGAAACGGTATGTGGTTCCACCTGTATTATGAGAGAGGCCATGAAGACATGAAAGAGCTCATTGCGAAGCTATGGCGTTATAGTGGAGATTGCCATCTTTTGAGTGTGAAGGTGTGGATGTAGCTAACAGCGTGGCTCTCGGTCTTTTTCTTGTGTTTTAAGAGGGAAACATAGAACTATCACTCGGTGTCATACGATCGATGATTCCAGGCGTGCACAGCAAGAATAATAACTCTAGGAACCTTGCTCTTTACTATGCGCAGGTGAGAGACGCGGTACAGTCAAGCAGAACATGCATGAATTATAACAAACAGACCTCCAGCGATCTTGTATCAAAATTAGCAACAACCATTTCTGTAATGGCGGTTGAGCTGACCAAAAACTGTTTCAATTCCTTCTCTGCAAACCAGGATCTCGTTGGGATCTCAAAGAACTTCGCACAAAAGGCTGATAAGAGCATATGATATTGGTGAGAAATACTACAAAGCATTTAAAGAGGAAGGTATGGAGAAGTAAAGTCCCGCAAGTTAAGAAATTCCATGGTCTCTTTAAAATCAAATAAAGATACTTCACTTGACTGATTCAGAAGAAGCAGGTCGCTTTTTGTAAAACAAGTTATAGCCAAGCCTATTTGGTCTCTTTTTGGTTGAATTATCTAATTAACTGATGGCACAAGGATAAAATCTTAGACAGGGAATATTTTCTTGCTTCCACTGGGAGCCGCATTTGTGATACCTTGTCTATCCGTTTTGGTTTCCTTCGCAAGACTAACATGGCTGCTTTAATTTTGCAACTTTGCTAGGGAATAAATGTGTAAATGGCCGCTGAACGAGTTCCCAGTAGTTCTGCTTCGAAATTGAAGGAGTGTGCTCGTGTCTTTTGGAGGTGTTAAAGTCCTGAATAAAATGCTGAGGGAAGATGCACAGGGCAAGATACATATATAGTATTTTACACATACCAAGGAAAGGATTTTTATTGTTATAAAGGGCTTAGAACAGCAATGTATCAGCGCTATATAAATGTTAATTATTATATTATTAAAGGATGACAATAAAGAATGAGGAGAGAATTCTACAAGCAGAGCAAAACAGCATCAGTTGCGTGGCATCAGCAAAACTCAGATCGTTAGTCAGACATGAACAAAGATTCCCAACAAACGACAACAATAAAGAACGTGTCATCAGTTTTATTGTCCGGGTGAATGGAAGATGGGAGGGCAGAAGCTAGACGAAAAAGAGCCGGTAAAGAGGTAACTGACTTCAATGTAAGAAAGTGACAGATGGCACTTTACTTCTACATGCATTTCACACAGGCAAATACGGGCATATAGCACCTTCACGATCTGAAGACACGGATGTCCTCACTATATATCAGTTGCATTTGTCGACTATATTGCGACATCGCTGTTCATTAAATGTGGAACGTACCAGAACCAACAAAAGGTTCGTTGGACTCAACTGTCAGAGTTGCTAACTTTTTTATTCGGGACACCTGCAAGGCTGTGTTAAAATCCGCGCATAAATTGCTTGTGCCTCAGGATAGTAAAGGTACTGCGACAAGTGAAGAAGAGTGTCGTGAAACCTTCACCAGGCTAGGCAGGAAGTGGGAACTCTCACTAGAGTTTATGAAAAGGTTAAAGGCCTTAACCCGCAATGTCTGTCTCTAAAAACCACCATAACAACAGTCAGTGATCTGAAATAGCAACTACTGTGTGCTAAAAAGGGAGATCCGACCATCGGACTACAATATGGAGCCCCTTGGACCTCTGTCATGTATCGACAGTAGACAATTAATGATCTGCTCTATGTGTTGGCTTAGCTAACGGCATGAGGTGCACAGAAATGAGTAAATTGCCCAACTGTGAAAAGCAGCCATTTAATGTAAAGGATGAAGTCGACAGCTTAGCGGATTGGAGTAGCTGGATAGTTATGCAGAAAATAAATAGCAGGTTCCTCAGAAGAACCGCAGGAACTTGAGACTGCGATGCGCCTTCAACTAGCTTCAGCATTCAGTTTATATGTGTAAGCAACACTTTTTTTCCTGTCCGGGCAATAACGAAGATGGTAGCTTCGTTTGCGTTTCCCGTTTTTGGCCAGTGGACCCAGTTCTCTTCCACAAAAAGAGTGTGCGCAAATCTATATATTGAAGAAGGTTCAATTACTTCTTTAGCGGTATATTTAATTACTTTTAAAACTTATTTTTGTTATTACGATCACAAATTTTGTTTAAGGGGCTTATTTTAGAAAAGAAAGGTTTTAACATTCGTTACGCGCCTGAGTGCAGTGAAAAGGTTAAAAGAGTTGAAACAAGTTTTCGGAAAAACAAATTCATCTTGTTTCGCTTCAACCCAACGTGTTTTAAAACGTCCTACAGTTAGTGGAAGGGCAACACCTAAGATAACGAAAGTACAAGAACCAGTCTATCTTTGGGTAAAAATACTTTTTTGAACATAAAGTGTCCGAGAACTGGACCCGGCCGAGAACTGGGCTCCATACTGTCGTCCTCAATTTTATTGGAAAATGCATACCTTTTAATGCGCATGTGACATAGCACGTTAACTTTGAAAGAAGCAAATAAGGTAAAATTGAGCTTCTAGAATAGGATATACGATGATGTGAAGCTTTTAGGACTTTTTTGTGTTGTTAACTGGGCGCTATTACAACAATTCTTCTTTAGCCTCGTTTCCATGCTAAGAGAACTTTCAAAGGTGCCCAAATCCACAAACTACCACCGATCAATTGCTATCAGGTTTTTTCTGACTAGTTGCTACTCTACCTTTCTAAAAATCACCATTTAGATTAATCCCCCCAGATGATACTGACCACCCTACTGGCTCATGGACTATATACTATAGCTCTGTTTCTCCATAACTGAAATTTCCTTGAAAAGATAAGACGCATAGCGTTGGACCACAACTGAGTCTTCAGAGCAATTTGCTCCAAATATCATGAAGTTGTCGTTACTATTCAAAACATGTTTCCCCCTATTCAGGAAGCTCACTAACCATGAATATGCCATGTCTTCTTTACCAAAAGGGGCCCCATCCCCTCCTAAGACTACCTGGAAAGTGTTTTCTTCACCAAACCAAATTCTTCACCTGTTTCCTTTTCTAATTCTAAGTAAAATGAAGCCAGCAGTGGGAGAAACTGTAAGAGGGGTTGAAAACAACCACTTACTTTTTCACTATCTTCCAGATCTTTACAGAATTCTGCTCTGACATCTACTGTTTTGCCAATGTCAATAGAATTTACTTGATCAATCAACTTATTGTATGGCAAAAGGCGAGGGACCTTACAACCCATAACTTTAATTCGCTCTAGTTTAGAACCCTTCGGTTGACTTTTTTTCATAGAGAGAGCTTTGTACGTAGCTCTGTAGCAATACTGCGTAACATGTTTTCTTGTGAGCCTTCAAAAGTATTTAGCTCCTCATTGTAAATATCTGGAAAAACCTGGGTGCATAACTTTCTTTTCCTTGAAATTAAACTCGTTAATGTTTTTCATGAAAACTTAGTTTCTAGAACATCAACTAAACCAGCAGCAGCCGGTTTGCTATTCTTGCTATTCTTCAGCAGCAGCTGGTTTGCTATTCTTCCCCCCATGGATTTTGCGTGAAACCTCAAATGTTTCTACACGTCTCTTTGCAAGGGTTCCCTCCTTTATCTTGATGTTTCCCTCTTGGTCACAAGCTGCTTGTCTGATGCTGCTGACTGCTGGTGAACTAACTGATACCTGGCTACTCTGGCTACACTGGCAATCTAACTGACTCATCTTGACCTCCTCAGTAATTCAGTAACTGTCAATTTTCAAAGTTCAAAGCAATGATGTAAAACAAATACACTGCATGTACAGCAATCACTCATTCTGTCCTATGTCAACAAACTTCAGCTTAAAACAATCATTCATCCCTGGCCATCTACATCCAAAAGAATACAACAACTAATTTTAGTTTCCTATTGTAATATTTAGGTATTTAGCCCTAGTTTTTGGCTGTCTCTGGTAAAAATGAATATTTAACTTTCCATATTGTACTAAACATATAAGCTTGCTTTGCTGCATGAACTAGTAATTATCAAAACAAACTTAGAGCAAAAATTATTTTCACAAGATTACTTCAGATCTAGCTGAACGCATAAAAATATCTCGATTAGGAATTGGAAAATGACCTTAGCTTCAAGTCTCCGTCGTTTTGCCATAAGAGATTCCACATTTTTCTTCAATGCTGCAACCGATTTGTGAGCAGCTGCAGTTTGCTTCTGAGCTGTCTTGCGGGCTTTCATCATTGTCCCAACACAGAACCGCGAGTAAACTTTCTTCTTGCGTTAGGGCATACTGCCTGTGGAGCACATCAAATGAATATGTGTTTTACGCTTTCACAAAGCAAAGTTCTCGGAAAAAAAAAATCGCCGGGTTCTTCCATGATACTTACCTTCTAAATTGAGCCAGAGAAAGAAAGGTCAAAGCGCTTTGTTGTAAAGCCTTTCAAAGCAAAAAAACGTCCAAACACTGAGGTTAAACATGACGAAAATGGAGTCATTCACAAAAACTTCTATTTCTAACAGACTTGGCAATAAACCACGGCAAGTTTGGTATCATTTTGAAGCTCACCTTCTCCGCTTCTTCCATGGGGAAAAATCTTTTCTCTTCAGACGCTAGCAATTGTGGTATTTTACATAAATTAGCGTGAATTTTACTACCAAAAGTGGACCTCACATGGACCCCCATGGGGAAAGAATTTTGACACCATTTTTTGCGACACAGACCGCTGCATCTTTTGGGGGCGTGTGTGCCCACCGTGTGCGCATCCGCATTAGACTCTATGTAGTAGGAAAAAGCTGTTAGCAATCCAAACGGAATGGTTCGGGATCCATAATCATTCGGTGTAATTGTGCTTAAACAATAGCCTGCCTCATTGCGGGCTTGGTGCGGTGATCGTAATCCAATCAGGAAGCAAGGATGTTGTTAATGAAGCAATGGTCGAATGGAGCTCAAGCACGACGCACTTGTAAAAGAAATTGTCATGTATGTAATTGGAATAAATGTTTTACAGTGCAAAATAATATGAATCCTCGTTTTCAAGTGTGAAGCCACTGAAAATGTTCTCCTTCCAGCTGCGTTTTTTTTTTATAATCCATGGGAAACGCAACGTGAAATCGACATCTTTTGATGAAAAAAATCTGTGACATTTGTGTTCATAAACAAAAACTAACTTCGAAAAAAAATGGAAAATTAAATAAGATTGTAATCAGCAATTGATTGTTCAATTCAACTGAAGCAGGATTTCATTCACAGAATGCATGTTTCATGTTTTGTTTTCACCATTCAAGATTCAATCTAGAGCTTGAAAACAAGACAGTGTAATTAAATTACATTTCGCGCGAAATTTGCATAAATATTGAAACTTGCCAAAAAGTAGTTAAGACAGAATGAAAACTCTCTTTAATAGTTATTGAATTCTGATCTGATTGTTATTTTCATGTATTGACTATTTGAAAGCTGTTCTCAGTCATGAAAACAAAACTCTTTCATTCAACTGCTTGCAGTGTTTAATAGACGTGAAAATATTTTGCGTAATTAAGTTACATTCTGCACGCAATATTTTCTTTGCTCTCCTGTGCCGAAACGTTTAAGGAAATTGAATTCTTTGTTGAGCAGTATTGCATAAATTGCAAAGGAATTCAAAAACTATATTTTGGCTTATTTTGATGGGATTTAGGATATTTAGAATACTGAATAAACGGCTGTTTCTTGTCTATCTATGGGGGGAACCATTATTTTTTTGGAAGCTGGGGGATGAAAATGTTTCAAGACAAACAATATTTTTTCTGTATCGTCTGTGAAAACATTTTTTTTCTGGTGTCATCTTCCTGCAGACAATTTTTTTCATGCCTGCAAAACATTTAGTTGGGCTTTTTTTGCTTTTGCATACAAATTTTTCAGGATCCCCCCCCCCTCTCTCTAAATGTCTACAACGCACTAATCTTTTAACATGAATCGATGAACTCAAACCCTAAGTAACATGTTTTTCCTATTTCAAATATAACATTTTGTCAACTTTCTAAATATATATACTTAAGAGAACAAATATTATCGACCTGTTCTGAACCACTCTTACTACCAAACCTCTACTACACCTCTTGCTCTATGCCATAAATACCGAAACTACTTCAACATATTTCAACCGCACTAACAATCCATGACGCATTTGTTACCCGGATTCCACAACACCACAATAGCACTTCAAAAACATTGTATTTAGTCGCTCATTTTTTTTCTGGTGTCATCTTCCTGCAGACAATTTTTTTCATGCCTGCAAAAAATTTAGTTGGGCTTTTTTTGCTTTTGCATACAAATTTTTCAGGATCCCCCCCCCCCCCCCTCTCTAAATGTCTACAACGTACTAATCTTTTAACATGAATCGATGAACTCAAACCCTAAGTAACATGTTTTTCCTATTTCAAATATAACATTTTGTCAGCTTTCTAAATATATATACTTAAGAGAACAAATATTATCGACTTCTTCTGAACCACTCTTACTACCAAACCTCTACTACACCTCTTGCTCTATGCCATAAATACCGAAACTACTTCAACATATTTCAACCGCACTAACAATCCATGATGCATTTGTTACCCGGATTCCACAACACCACAATAGCACTTCAAAAACATTGTATTTAGTCGCTCAACTCATACATGATTTCACTACGTTTTTCTAATGTTCTTCCCTCGTGTACAATTATCCCGGATGTCACGCACTTCCGTTTACATCTCATGGCTTTACACTTCCGGTTACACTGTCTCCTAACATACTTCCCCTCCAAGGAAAGTGTCGTCCCTGACACTTGCACATAAACTGCATATGTGAAATAACAATCATTGAGAGGTTTCACTCCCATAAGGAAAATGTCGCTGAAAATTACACATCGTTTACAACTAGACTACTCAGTAGAATCCTGACTTATAACTCTCTCATAAAAGGCTGCAGCAACAAAATTCGATGGTAACATCTCCCGTCCATAGGATACACTCTGTATCATTTTAAAGTACTGATTTCTAACACGAGGGATCTAACGGAAATCTAAGTGCTTTGTTGTTGTTTTTTTTTAACAAACTAATAAGCAAGAGTTACTTTATTCACAAGACTAGGCACTGGCACATGCCCAGAGTTCATACAGGTACTTGCATCAGATCACTCCTTGGTTAGTATGCAACAGGTTGGTGTATCGGGTACTTGTTCACTGGTTGGAAAACAGGTAGGGGCACTGGTGTATACTGCAGGCACATCCCAGGATAACAAAAGATCGCTGGATTCTGAAACACATGTTGCACTCCAAGTAAGCTGGGGAGTACAGTACTGAGGTAACTGATTTCCCAATGCACTGTTGGCAGCTATGAAGTGTGTAGTACCTTGAGTCTCATATGTGGGATTGACAAGTTGGTTGTACATCAGAAGGACTGGTGGATTCTCAGACATGGCTTCTTCCATTTCTGCTGTAACAGAGCATTCGCTGTCTATTTCCCCCTGATAACTGGTGTCTGGTGTTGCGTTTTATAACTGTGTGGTTTGAGGCTGTGTCTTTTCAACGGAAGGTTTGGGGGGCTCCTCAGTAACCACCTCCTGTAGGGTCTGCCCAGTCTGGAGATTCATTGGGGTGATTGTATACTCATCCTCACTACTTGTCCCATCTGATATGGTTTCAACCAATGGTGTGGGTGTCTGTTGGACATTGTCACGCTTATTCTTCTGAGCTTTACTTTCTCTCTTGCAGGAAATTGGGCTTGGAATCTCAATAGGGAGATGACTACATGGTAGTAGTAAGTTCTTGTGTAGGATTCTGGTTGCACCAGTGCCACCCTCCGGCTTCACTTCATACACATGGCTATCTTCACCTTTATGACTAACTACTATGTGGACCCGATCCTCCCAATGTGACCGCAGCTTGTCTGGTCCACCCCGTTCGCTTAGATTACGTACAAGAACTCTGTCCCCAGGTTGCAACACCGAACTTCATACAAACCGATCATAACGATGTTTGGCTCTTGTGTCGACTTCCCTTGACTTTCTGCCTGCTAGTTCATACGCCTCCGTCATTGCTTTCCACCACTTTTCTACATATTGCGAGTGATTCTCATGGTTGGTTTCACCTTCAATTCCAAACATTAAGTCGACAGGCAAACGGGGGTGGCAGCCGAAAAGAAGAAAGAATGGCGAGTAGCCAGTTGATTCATGCCTTGTGCAATTATAAGCGTGTACCACATGGTTCAAGTGTTCTGCCCAACGTGATTTCTGGGTTTCTGGCAAGGTGCGGAGCATTCCCATAAGCGTACGGTTGAATCGCTCCACTTGACCGTTCCCTTGCGGGTGATACGGGGTGGTGCGAGAATGTTCCATGCCACACAGCTTCTCTAGCTCCTTATGGAGGCGGTTTTCAAATTCTCCACCTTGATCGTGATGAATCTTTAAGGGAAAACCAAACCGAAGAATAAAGTCATTGTAGAGCTTTTGGGCAACTGTCTTCGCTGACTTGTTTCTTGTGGCATAGGCTTGGGCGTAGCGTGTAAAATGATCCATCACAACTAGGATATACTCATACCCTCCACTACTCCTTTCCAAATGAAGAAAATCAATGGCGATGAGTTCAAAAGGCGAGGTGGTCACAATAGGTTTTAATGGGGCTCTGGTCTTAAGCGTGGGGCTTTCTGTTTAACACATTGACAGACATGTCCAATGTGGTGTTCAATATCTCTCTGCATATGGGGCCAATAGAAGCGCTCCCTGGCAAGATCTAGTGTGCGGTCTATTCCGAGATGACCCATGTTTTCATGGAGTTCTTTGAGTACCAGTAAACGAAGCTGCTTGGGTACTATGATTTGGGTTCTAGTTCCTTTACGCCGTCTAAGTATGCCATCCCTGTCGAAGGAAAGGCTATCCCATTTGTGCAGTAGAAGTTGGGTCTCGCTTAACTCCCGTTTTCTCTCCCCTGTTGTTGGTCGTTGGCGACGCTGAATCAAATCAATCGCCCGACGAACAACCTGGTCAGTGGCTTGTGCATGCTTTATGTCAATTGTTGGTACTATGGGTTGATGTGCCCCAAGTGGGTCACTTGGTAGGGCAGCTTGGTCTCCGGTTAGGGCCGACACCCAGTTCACTTGGCCTTGGTCCTTGTATTTTGCTGAACACGCAACAGTGTGGAGCACATCCTGTGGTACTATTTCTGTGTATGTTTCCATGTGGGCCGTGTCATCAAGGGGCATTCGAGATAAGGTATCAGTGTCAATGTTGGTTTTTCCGGGACGATAGTGGATAGTGAAATTGAAATCGGCCAACTCCCCAACCCAGCGCAAACCAGTGGCGTTTAGTTTTGCAGAGGATAAGACATAGGTGAGTTGGTTATTATCAGTGTACACTTTAAAACTTGGTGTGTAATAGAGATAGTCTCCAAACTGATCGCAAATGGCCCACTTGAGCGCTAGAAACTCCAACTTCCCAGAATGGAGGTGGTAATTCTTTTCGGCTGGAGTTAGGCTGCGGGATCCATATGCTACAACACAGAGAATGTCATCCATAGGCGTATGTGCTGGGGGGACTGGGGGGGCCGCAGCCCCCCCAAATTTTGGGCAACTCAGATGTTTTGGGCAGCAAAAGAAATTTGGGCAAAGCCAGTTTAAAAAAAAAAGAAGTTTCCATGTTTTTGTTTTTTGAAGAGATAGATATTTTCTATTTTAACCCGAAGTCGGCGTGCTAAAGCCAGTTTAATTCACACGAGACAGTGGTTGCCCAGCACGTGATGAGTTTCTGGTTGTTAATGTAGTACATATTCGTGCAGTGATACCTGCTACATCCTGTTCAGGAGAACGATCATTCAGTGCATTGCGCAGATTGAAAACTTACCTTCGCAACACCATGGGGCAACAACGTGTCCGTAATGTTCATCGCACTTATTAACATTGAAAAGGCATATGCCAACTCTGTAGTCAACAATGACATGGATCGTATCATTGATATCTTTGGCCGTCAAAATGGCCGAGACAGCTATTTCTTTTAACGTGTTTTATAAGCTCATATGGTAGATTCATTTGTAAGAATACTTTCCCTTCATAAGTAGGCCTATGTTAGAGCATCGTTTATGACCCTCGTTTCTTTTCGACTTTTTCGTAAAAGTTTGGGCAACTTGCGAGAATTTTTCGGGCAAATGGTTCACTGCCCCCCCCCCCCCCCCCCCTGGTAAAAAATTGCCCGTACGCCTATGTCTGATACTGGTATAAAACGGCACCTAATCCGTCCTTTGAAGCATCAGTATGAAGGACAAAGGGTTTCTGAAGGTCTGGGTAGGCCATAACTGGAACACTAGTGATCGAGGTAATCAGTGTCTCCAGAGCTGACTGATGAATGTCTGTCCACTCCACTGGGTGTTTTGCCGGTAGCTGGCCATTGTTACTATGGCTCCTCTTGGTTTTTTCCTGCTTAGCTCCCTGCGGTGGTTGACCCAGAGCCTTCACCAGATCATAAATAGGCTTGGCGATTATTGAAAAGTTCTTAACATATCGGCAGTAATAGTTCAGGAAACCCATAAGTTTGCGCACTTCATTTACTGTCTTTGGAGGAGAGTCTTTGAGGGCTAGGACTGGTTTGATACTGGATAGATCCAGCGTGTAACCCTCTTCCGATACAACACGCCCAAGAAATTTAACCTTTCTCCTAAACAATTCACACTTCCGAGGTTTCAGTTTGACTCCATGTTCTTCGAAGGACCTTGCGTGTGTGTTCAAGGTGTTCCTCAAATGTGGCACTAAATATAATAATGTCATCCAGGTAGGGTACACAGACAGTGTCTCTTAAGTCTCCCAGACAGTCCTCCATGAAACGTTGAAAGGTCCCAGGTGCTCGTGAGAAACCGAATGGAATCCGAACCCATTCGTAGAGGCCCCATGGGGTGATAAAAGCTGTCAAAGGTTGGCTGTTTGGACTCATGAACCCTTGATGATAGGCTTTGCCCTGGTCAAGGACGGAAAACCATGCGTTGCCTCCAAGATTATCTAGCGTTTCTTGTATTCGGAGTATTGGGTGTTGGTCAGGTCGTGTCTTCTTGTTCAATGCTCTAAAATCCACACACAGCCGTAAGCTTTGGTGTTTTTTTCTCACACAGACAACCGGAGAGCTGTATGGTGACGATGATCTCTTGATAAAATTCCGGTTTAACAAATCTTCAATGTGGGCTTTCACCTCCGGGTAAAGTGGTTTGGGTACTGCTATATAATTCTTCTGTACAGGTGTCTGGTCCTCTAAATCTAGATCAAGTTCAAGGTCAGGGATACATCCAACATCATTATCATCTTTAGCAAAGGAGTCAGCTTCTTCAGCTAGTAACTTTAAAGCCATCTGTTTTTGAGCAGGTGTCAGGCCTTCCAGGTGTATGTCCTTGATGTGTGGGGATTTCTGTCTTCTCATCAAGACACTGGGCCGGCTCTGTGGTCACGGATTCTTGGACCTCCTCTAGGGTGCCATTGTCGTTACTCTCAGGCTCTTTTAGTTTAACTTCAACTGGTGTCACAGACTGAACAAGTTGTAGTCGGCCGAGTAAAGTTCGTCCCCGAAGTACTATGTCATGGTTGGTGTTGTTGGTGATGTCAATGTCTATTTGACTTGATTTTCCTTTCTTTACAGTCAGCAAAGTCTCTGAAACCTCCAAACCACCAGGCCATGGTTTGGTCTCATCCGGTTCAAAAAGTACTGGCGTAGGTCTTCCCACAGGTCCTGTATTCGCTCTGCAGGTGACCCTTTGGCCCTGCTTAGGTGGTATGGTGATGTCACACTTGCTGGTCTTAATAGAGCAAAGTTCCCCTTGATTAAGGTTCTCGATAAAATTCACAAATACTGAGGCAGTTTGGCTGTCAAGATCAATGAAGCTGGCAGTGACAGCTTGGGACAACGCAACATCCTCATTGCTATCTTTAATAATCTCCTCAATAACATTAAAGCCAATCAACGGTGAGTCCAAATATTGTTCCGTAACAAGAAGCGGAACTTTCAAATCATTGTTGCATGACGACAGTCTAAAATTCAGCTCAACCCATCCTATGTATGGCATCTCGCTACCATTGGCAGCAGTCAAGTTCAGTTTAGTGTTAAGTAGTTGCGAGATGTCCCTAACAACAGCATCAGGGAAGTTCCTCTTTAAGAATTCGTTAGATATAATCGAAACCTGGGCTCCTGTGTCCCACAGTACATCTACTGAATGACGATTAATCTCTCCCTTAACAGTGCATCTTTTCCCCACCAATCCCACTACTGTGGCTTGCTGCTGTGGTGTCAGATGACTCACAAAGGTGTGATTGTTAGGGTCCAGTTCCTTTGGTTCTACCTTGTTGGCAAGGTGTGAAATTGCAGTGCATAACACTTTGTGGTCTGGCTAGTGTTTCTTTTGACAAGCCCGACTACAGTATTTCACGGCCTTACATTTTGAACATTGCAAGAACTTTACTCTCTCTGACTGAACTTGGCCACAGCCATTACATCAATGGGACTCGTAGCTATTACTGTCGACTATTCTGTGTCCCGCCGGGATAGTCGCTGGCCGTTTCCCTGGCGACTACCCCTATTCCTACTTCTAATGCACTCACGAGCTACATGTCCAGGGCTACCACAAGCAAAGCAATGGTCACATTCCTCTCCTCTTCCATGTTCGTTACAACTCTGACAGCCCCAACTGGGATATCTTGGCTGGTAACTACTGCCTCTGCTTCTAATGGGGGATCAACCCCAGTCGGGTTTTGCTGCTTGACCACCTCGGGCATTAACTCTTCCTTTGAGCTCATTAATCTCTGCTGATTTCATCTGCCGAATTTCAGAAATGATTTGTTGGCTCCCATCTGCGCTTGGGCTTCTGGTCTTCTGTTCACCTTCAACCTTCGGAATTTCACAGGCATTCACTTTGGTCACTTTTTGGCGCTCTGTTGCCAATTTCGTGTTTCTCTCAGCTTGCTGTGAGGCTAGTTCATTAACTCGTTTCATAAGTTCCTCGTCAGTGAGCCCTTGGGTGGGAAGGGTCGCTCTCAAATTCGATGCTAGAATGTCATCACGAAGCCCAGTTTCAAAGGATTTTACAAATGTCTTCTGAATAAGGGACAGGCCATAATTAAACTCACAATCTGACTCCTGACTGGGAAAATTTACCTTGTTACGCAGGTCCAACGCACGGAGTAAGAATTGTTGTGGGGACTCATTGCTTTGTTGGCACACGGTTGCCAGCTGTTGGTAAACCTCCGACGCCGCTTTCTCCCGGTAGTGAAGGCGCAGAATTCGCTGTAATTTGGCCAGGGAGAGGTCATTTAATGTCTCCACATAACTTCGGAGACTACTATGGGGCGATATCGCACGAATAACTGCATCCACAATTTTGCTTTCTTTATAACCACGTTTAAGACCCGAGTCTATTTGATGCATTAAGGACACAAAAGTCAGCTTTTCTGTCTGTCCCGGCTCGCCAATCTGTCCTGAAAGTTTATACTCTCTGCGCAGCAAGGATGGGGCGGCCTTTGTCCCCACCAGTTGGCTCAAAATATTCCCTGTGTCTTGTTCAACTTGTTGTTTGTTTTTCTCTTCCCCAGAACCCATCTTTTTGTTTTTTACCCCTTCAGCTACTGGTTTCTTTTCTGTTTTTTTTCGGTCGACCCAGCCGCCTGTTCGAGAGGGGATACAGTTCCTTTTACGTATGCGAGTAGCTGTTTGAGACATGCATATGCAGCCTTTTCATCACTCTCCATTTTACCATCTATTTCTTTCCTGATAATTTTGATCAGCTGCATTTTGGTTTTCCCCGCTACGTCGTCCTCGATTCCCAATATTTCCATCATTTCGGCTAGCTTGCCCTCATCTTGGTCGAATAATCGCGCTTCAACTTGCAGTTGCAATTGCTCCATGATATCAAAACACGTTGTGCGGTTCAGCGATTTTCAAAACACAAACATCTGCTTCCAAGCGCTAAATACACAAACAAAACACGACAGTCTACCCGTTTATTCGACTTTTATCGACAGGGATAGTTTATCTACCACTGTGACTCAACTGTTGTACTCTTACCGTTGGCATCTGACTACAAATCCCTTTCACCAGCTTGCACCATCCCACGTGGTCTGCACGGTCGTGTCGATCTGCTCACTTGAATATTCCGCGCTCAAAATCCACGTATTTTGCTTCCCACAACGCCAGAAATTCTCCTTCAAGCTTGGAATCCGTAAGTCGTCCTGGCGGGGTCGCCAAATTGTTACCTGGGTTCCACAACACCACAATAGCATTTCAAAAACATTGTATTTAGTCGCTCAACTCATACATGATTTCACTACGTTTTTCGAATGTTCTTCCCTCGTGTACAATTATCCCGGATGTCACGCACTTCCGTTTACATCTCATGGCTTTACACTTCCGGTTACACTGTCTCCTAACACCTTAGACTCATGAACCCACTGGGTACTATTTTTAAGTCATGTAACCATCAAATGATGCGGACCTCATAAATCCAGATGCACAAATGCATGCTCTGCTCTTCCCGACCTGGTCATGCATGTCTTGCTAACTACTTCAAAATCACATTCTTCCTCACTCTCCTTATCCAAGTGAGTCTCTTATTCATCTCTTTCCTGTATGTTCGGTATCTGTACTTTAAGAACAATAAGGTTGTTAACAAAGGTTTAACTCACTGCTTGCAGCTCATTGATGCCAGGGGAATTATCTAACTGTTCAGAGGTTTCAGTGACAGCAGCAGGTGTTGACGAGTCATCACGAGTTGTTTTCTCCTTATTAAACTGCACATAGGAATGTTCTTTTTGCTCAGGATGAGAGTAGGCAGCAGGTGATAAAGATCCCACTTTGTCTTTAGTTGTTTAGTTTCTTACTGTTTGTAGTTGAACAGTGTGGAAGGTCTCCATCCAGTCCCAGGTCACAACTTCATCTTCTTTTATGACTGTTTGGACTGCTGGGAGAGCCATTGTTGAGAGTGCTGACAAAGGTGTGGAAGTATTGGGCATGAGGTAATGAGCGAAATACTTTGCAGCTCACTTCATAATTTGTTTAGTGTTTCTTTCACTATTGTTACAAAGTCATGGGAGTAGTTCAGAGCACTGAATGTTTTGTGCTTGAAGTGTGAAACAACATGTAAGTGTTCCACCTGCGTTGTCAGAAATTTTAAAAGCTCAACTTTGTCAATAAACAAAGGATTTATAGAACTGATATTTTCATTCCTTTGCATACCAGGGTGAGGGAATCTTGGAAACTGTTCCCTCTGGACGATTTGTTTTGACAAATTGTAGCACGCCTTTACACTAGCCGCTCTCCTTTGTACCCCACTACAGACTTTGTTAATGTTCTCTTTTGCCTCCCTCAATGTTACCAATTTTGCAGGCATACCTTTTTTCCATATTTCATGTGTACATCCAAGGGTTTTAAGAAATGCAACTGATTTAAAAGGATGGTGCTTTTCTTTCCAACAAAAGTTTCGGCAGTCCTCCTTGACTTTTCTGTTTTTGTGTGTAATGATAATCGGTTATTTGTTGGTTTAACTGAGTTTTTTCTGCATGACATGAACTGCAGACATGAAAAAATAATAACCACAACAACAACAATAATAAGAACAGGAATAATCAAATCACGATTAACTCGCCTTAAGTGTGTTAAACAAGTCATAACCAGACCATGTGCGTTTTACAACTCCGGTTTAATACCAAATATGGGCATTACAAAGCAATGCAGACAATGACGTAATCCGAGTAACAATAACATCTTCCCCTTCTACAGAAAATATGGCTGAGTATAACCTACAAAACAGAACACTAGTTAGTTGCAAAAAATAATAAAAACAAGGAAATAAAATAAAAAAAATGTTAAACAAAGTTCTCAAAAACAGTTTCTCAGAGTCCACAAAGTTCAGTTAACAAAGTCCTTAAATTTTGCATCTAGCGTGCTGAAAATCTTGGCTTCGCACAACGTAGGCAGCAGTTCCTCGAGTGTGGGCGTCCGATACTTCGGGCGCTGAATGGCTTTATTAAGGTGAGGGTCTAAACAGATGCGGATCTTCCCGGGTTTAGCCACCACAACCATATTGCTAATCCATTCTGTTGGGGCGGTTTCTTTTACGATGATGCCTCTTCTTTCTAGATCTTCAAGCTTTGTTTTCACTTCCTTCTTGAGGGCTATACAGGTATACGTCTGGCTGCTGAGGGACCCACTATGATACTGCTGGTACCAATGTGTCCCACTCTGTGCTGTTCAGCTTGTGATCTCAACTTGAGAAGTCCCAACTTTTGGCAAGTATTTGCAGACACTAAAGGCTTATTAGTACCACCAACAACAACATGTAGAAAACGTATTCAAACGACACTTTCGTAGATAAAGACTCTATTCAAAGACAAAACTCCAGAATACAATTCAAGAACAACGACTTCGCATCAGTTTTGCATTCGTTCCTTTTAGTTCAGTGTTCAAGGGGGGTCAAATCGTGTAAGTCACGTGACAAGCTCGGTCCCAGTTTTCAACACACTCCCCAGCGTTGATTGATGTCATCAATCAAAGTGGCCCGGCGCACGCTACTTGTGTACACAGCTGAAAATCGCACTTTCTTTGGCTTTTGCAAAGTTATTAAAAATCTTATAAACTAGATATTTTGTAAGAAGTTTCATTTCGATGATGTCTTTCCATAAAATAGTTTTGGTCCTGGATATAAGACCTAATAAAAGAGAATTTTCGAAAAAAATCGCTAAAAATGGGGCCATTTTGAACATCGTGCGTAACATTTCGAGTCTAACCATGCACAATTTAGGATATCTCAGTTTCGATAAAAGGTACACAATTGACTTTCGACAACAAAATTTAATGGTTTATGAATAGTCAGTATCAGTAAAATCATAGCAAATAATTGAAAATTAAGGCCGTTTGAAAGAATTACAGCGTGGCGTGTCATTTCGCATCCACTCAAAAGCAGCCTGAATGAGAATTTAAATGAGCGTTTTATGGTCATTTGTATTTGTCATGGAAAGCAAAACAAATGTATTTCGAAACTCTCAAAGGTTTAACTTTCTGTATGGCACAATTTTGGAATTTTGGGGAAACCAACTTCTGAGTAAGAAGCAAATTTCTAAGGTTAGACAGCGTTTTTATAACATGAAAAAGCTTTGAGCTGTGCGCTTGCTCGAAATTCGGATTTTGAAGCGTGCCTTTGCACAAACAGTTTGTGCATAAAACGTGCCCTGGTTGTGCGTTGAGTGTGCGTTTCAGTTATATAGAGCGTGCCTAAACTGTGCCCACAAAGTGCAGCGGAATACGTGTCTACCAAAATGGTGTGTTATTTTTAAACGACAGAGTTTGTGCGTGGGAGCTTGCCATTTTTTAAATTTTAGTTCGTGCGAGGCCTTATTAATACTCTTCCTTATTTGATAGCATGAATTTTAAAACATTGATCAACATGTCATGAGCTTATTTTTAGAAAACTATCTTACTTACTCTGCCTGATGTGTAGCTGCTGTAGTTGTGCTCGGGTCGAGCGATCATTTTAAAATTATTTCAAACAGTGAAATTCTCTGCGTAGAATTTGCACATAAATGTAATCTCTTTGACGATAAAGAAAACTGGCCAAATTTAAAATGCAATTCATTATCTTGACCTATCTTTGGTCTCAGACTCTCTATTTTCTCTTTTACTCGTCACTTTCGCAATTCGGAGCAGAAATTTCGGTTTTGGCTGCCGCGATTTGCTTGTACAGCGGCAACCACCAACAGGCTCATCTCCCATAGCAACCAACGAAGGGAACATATGTTATTGTTTTAGAACCAATGAAAATGAAGAACAAAGTAGCTTTTGCCGCTCTTGACAGTACAAAACATGGCGGAAAGGATTGAAGCAGCTACGCAATGTAACAAAACCGATGAAAATCGATAGAATTCTCGAATTTTTCGCCTGGAAAACCTGACCCGCAATATCGCCGTCCTTCAAGCAGTATTCTGGTCGCCTTAAAAGATTTGAAAATGTGAACTGCTCGGAGTTTTCTACTACAGATGACACAAATTTGCGAAGATTGATACTGGAAGAACTGAACTTCGTGGTGACTTTTTTATGAGTAATTCTTATTTTGCATGTAATTGAGTATAAAAGTTTGAAGTTTTCTGCATGCTTTGACGCCATCTTTAAATTCCTTCCCCAAGCAAAGGAGATGGGAAAGTTCTTTTGAGTCAATTTTCAAATTTGGGCGATGTTTTTTTTTGCGATGGAGGCAATAAAATGTATTTATTCAATCAAAAACTTCCGCTTTACTTCAAGAAACGTTCACTTTCACTTCAATTAAGTTGAATAAATTTCTTTTGGTTGAATTTTGTGTTGTGATTTATGCTTATGCATGTATAATAATTTAAATAGCTTGATCAACGGTTAATTTTACTAATTTGAATTTTCAATTCACACGTAGATTATACACTGTTTTCATAGAAAATATACATGTGCTGTCTAGCTATTTTTATGTGCTTAAGTTAAAAAAATAGAATGCTATAAGCCATGTCATTTTATTGCACTTTGCTAATTTCTTCTTGCTGTGGTTGTTTCCTTCTCAGGTTTTTGGCCTGCATCACAGGAATAACTTGTCTGTTTTGTGGATGTATGATTACAAAATGCTACTGCATCATTTGCTTTAGCTGAGCAGAAAAAAAAAACGTCTGTGGTTAACTTCAACTTTATTACTTCGATTACAGAATTACAGAAGTCACGATTTCTTCTTCCATGGAAGTGCATACATGTGATTTGAGCTACATGTAGAAACTTTTTGGTCCTACAAAACCATAGATTTAACTATTTTTACCTTTGACATGATCAAAATTTATAAAAAAAACGTTCATTAGGGAAACTAAGTTGGTATTAAAAGCATGTGACAAGAACAACTGTGTTTTAGAGTTCATTTTGTGTCCAAAAACTTTTTGGGACCTTCAAGTTCACAGAAGAAAAAAATCAGACAAACCAATAAGGTGTCCATTTGTTTTTAAAAGCCTTCCAGAGAGTTCAAAATGTCTAAATGTTCCTTCTTGCTCAAAACAAGTTCAGTTTGATCACTGAGAGAACAAAGCTCACTGCAGATGAACCGCACTGTCGCTGCATACACTATCGCATTCCTCTTAACGTCAATCTGAAATTGACGGCTTGAACCTCTGATCATGGGAAGTAGAAAGTGACCACGAATGACTTCAGCGCCTGCTGGATATTGTGCTCGCCAGTCATCCTTAGTGGGAACGTCTAACTCCTCTGGTCGACACGCTGTTACTTTCATCAAGTAGTAGTCCTCACCAGGATCTCCTGAAGCTATTGCTACAATGGAGTTCTCTGTGATGAGATCTTTGATGCCTACACGCTGGTCTACAGATTCACTTCTGGTTACTCTTCTTGTGGATCCTTCTTGCTCTACTTCAACTTCATCCCATGGTTTTACCCACTCACGGTTCTCACATTCATCGTATTGGCCATCAAAGCAGTTGTCACAGTAGCACGAAAGAAGTCGGGTCTTTATTTGTAAACCAGGTGAGTCTTTGGTGGTCAGTACACTGTGGATTTGTCGACTGCCTTTGATTTTCTTGAATCTTCTGTTTCTGTTTCAGCGATGCTGTTCCACATAAAAGAAGACTCTTCGCTTGAGCCCAACACTCTGTGATTTGTAACGGGAGGAGCTTGGCTCAGTCAAGTTCTCTTTCGCATAACTGTAAAGGTCGTGTGCATTTTGAATAACAACTTGGCGTCTTATTACAGCCGTGTCTGTTTTGTGCTTGATATTAGCGCCAGCTCCATCCTGGGGACCTTTGGCATGCGATGTTTCGAAATAGTTTCGCACTGTCCGAAATCCAAAGTCTGGGACTGAAAAACTAAGATCGCCCATGCAGTGACAGCTTTTATGCTGGGCTGAGCACCCATCTGTCCACTCATGCATAACTTCAACGGGATATTCAATTTGCTGTAAATAATCTGCCACAATACTTTGACACTCATGCACAGAATCATGGTCGTGTTTTAAATCTGATGAAATCACAAACAGATGTTCAGTTACAATGTCTTGACTGTCGTCGTTTTCCTGACTCTCGTCTGGGAGCTTATGACGGTGTAAGATTGTAACATGGATGGATGCCTGTGACTGGCCAAAGTAGAGGGTCTGAATTTGATCCTGGTAACGGCAGCTGTAGTTTTCAGAGTAGTCATGGACACAACAAACATGACCAGGTGGGAGGTTATTGATGGTTCTTTTCATCTGCTCTTGTTGCCAATTGGCACAAAATTGGTGCCCTTGAAATGTATCCAGAAGGGATTTGAAATAGCTAAACATCTCTCCCACTTTCGAAATTTTAGTCACAATTTTCAGTGGTCTCTTTTCATCTCCTTCAGTGGCTACGTCCATGTATTGAAACCGCTCCCATTTTACTTGACTGGCAGAATCACTTGTGTCAACCTCTTGTGGCATAAGTTGTAGTTTGGTCACACCACAGTCGTCACACTGCCGGTTGATACATTGTAGACGGTGATACGGGGCATCTCCTTTTTCACACAATGTTTCCTTTACTACGTCTGACAAATGTTCGTAGGCGGGATATCCTTCAGTTTGATCACCCTTTAACACGTTCCTCCGAAATGCCATACATGCTTTGAACAGCATTCTGATTTCCACATGTGCGTGGCAGCAGCAAGACTGTCTATCTTGGGTCTTGGCCTCGATGACGTAAAAAGGCTTGCAGCTCTCGAAGGCCCTCTGTCCCATACGAACGTGTGGATATTTGACTTTAAATTCTTTGTACACCTCTGTTTGTGTCTTCTCTAAGACTTGTTTCTCGTGAAATATGTCCTGTTTGGGGCCAACATGCTCCCTCTTTATGTCTTTCTTGTTTCCAGTAGGTCGAGATACCCCAGGACTGCTCCAGAAATCTTGAGCCAGCTGCTTGTCCTGATCAGGAATAGCATCGCTGCGGGTTTTCTTTTTTGTCAACCTCCACAAAGCATCTTTGTCGCACAACACGCTTGTACTTTGAGCCACGCTCATAGCTACTCTGCGGCGGTTGATATTTAACGCCTCTGATAGGCGCTTTCGCATGTTCCCTTCGGCAATCGAAGACCCACATAACATCGATAAACCGATGCACATTGAAGCTCTAGCTCCATCAGAACGTCTATACTTTGCTGCTTCTACGACAGATGACACGTCACTGATGAGCGTTCTGGCCATTTTCAGATCTCCTTCTTGTTCTGTGGAATTGATGAGTGTTGACTCGCTTAATGATTGTCGAGTGCGCGGGCTATCAAGTAATGCTACAAGCACCTCCGTCTTCTTGCCAGGTGAGTTTGGTAAAGCTCTTTTCGCCCTGTCGACGGCTCGCTTTTTTGCCATCCTTGATGGAAAACACGAAACTGCACCCTGATCCACCTCATCTGAAACCGCTAAGCCTGCGCTGTGTGTTGAAGGTTCGTCTTTTGCTTCTAATTTTCGCGCCCGTCGGTTAGCGGAGATACACTCTTTGTTTTCTTGATAGAATCTTTTCGACTTTAAGCGATTGGCGTCTTTCTTAGATTCCCGCCATTCTTTCATTGACTTTGCAGCACTTTTTTGGCAATCATCCTCCATGGTTGTCAACTTAGCAAGTGATTTGTAATGTTCAGCTCTCTATTTATATGTTTAAATACACGTGTGTGCCTGTGCACCAAAAACGTCTTTGTGCACAATAAGCAGCACGGAAATCGTGCGCAAACGGAGTAAATGGAATCCGTTACTTGGTTCTTTAGCGCGACTGTACTTTTTTGACCCCAAGGAAGCAAAAGTGTTTTTGTCATGGTCCAAATACAAACAAAGTATTTTTTTAAGTAGTTCAAAAAAGGGATTTGGAAGACAATTAAAGTCATGACTTGAACAATGGGAATGGTTGGGGCACGCATTACGGGTGAAGACGCACGCCCTTAAGGCGATTTTCTAACCGGCTTTTAAAGGCACAATTTGTGCGCATGCAATAGATTTCGTCGTTATCTGGCTGCAGAAACGTTCTGATGATCCTTGATTTATCACGATTCAAATAAAGACATTTGTCACGAGTTGCAGAAATTGGGATGGCTATGGCACGCTTTCCGGCCGGTAAAAACGCACAGTTTAACAGGGGTATTAAAAATAGGCACGCATTTTATGCACGGTTCTTGCACAGTGTGTGTGTGAGTTTTTCGCTCAGATTACGATCACTGAGTTTGCAAATATGTGTTAGCGCACCCCAGCGGTTTTATTTTCATTTAGATGGTAAATGGAGAACTTTGAAATAACTTGTTTTCCACATCTGGGAGTAGCTTTTATATTTAATAATAATAATAATAATAATAATAATAATAATAATAATAATAATAATAATAATAATAATAATGGGAATTTGCAGTGGCACTTCCACAGAGTGGCTCTTCGTCCACTGTTCCCGATCGAATTGGAATTTAGCAGTGTTGATTTTTGCGGAGGGAGGAAAACCGGAGAACCCGGAGAAAAACCCTCGGAGCGAGGACGAGAACCAACAACAAACTCAACCCACATATGGTACCGGGCCGGAATCGAACCCGGGCCACATTGGTGGGAGGCGAGTGCTCTCCCCACTGCGCCATCCCCGCTCCCCCTGCTCCTGACTGTGTCGTCCTTACAGGACTTTCTCCAAGCAGTTATACGCACTTTGTAATCTTGCGCACGCGCACAATTTTACTCTGTGCTATTTGTCAAGGCAAGTTAATGTTCAGAAGTTTGGTCGTGCGCACAATATTTGTGCCAAAGCATGCCAGGCAATTTCGCTCTGATTCTTAAGATTTTAAACCCAAAAGGATAATCTTAGGAGCATAAAACATTTATGCGATCCTATGACTGCTAGAGTAAATACTGAATTGAAATTCGTGCTTTTACTAGATTTAAATAAATGGAGATTGCCGGCTTTGTTGAGCTACGCGCACAGGTTTTGCAAAGCCCGGACAGCCCGCCAACAAGTGGCGTCACTGAAATCCGTGCCTTAGCACAATTCAGGGAATAAAGTCGGGAATAAAGAGGTTCCTTTGCGCATGCGCTGTAAGTTCCACAATAGCAATGCACGACATGTGTTATGAAATCCGTGCTTGAGCATGGATTTCATAACGCATAAAAGGTCGAGTGCTGGCGTTTACATGCACAGTTGTTCGTTATACGTACAGAGACATCGTAGGTGAATAGTAATGGAGAGATTGCCTGACGAAATTCTCCTTTACATCTTTTCTTTTTTACCACCAAAGTTGTTACTTGGATCAATTTCTGTTGTCTGCAGGAGGTTCTATTGTCTGGCCTACGATCGTTCTCTAATACGCAGATCTAGAAGCCTGCTAAAGGAGATAAATCTCTTGGGAAAGACTGATTTTACTGTTCAAAGAGTTCTTGGCATTATGTGCATGGTCCCCTCAAATGTTGTAGAATACATCACAATTCAGGATTGTTTAGCAATATGGCAAGTGTTTGGAGTGGTAGCGGCTACCTGCAGAAGCTTGAAGATTTTAAACTTAGCATCTATGAAGGGAACCCTGATACTTGGCAAAGATGTTAAACCCTTTGTGTTTCACCAATTATTGGAACTTAATATTAGCGGTACATCGATAGATGACATTTTTATCCATCACCTTAGTCAATGCTGTAAAGCACTGTACTCGTTAAACATTTCCAATTGTCCAAATGTCACGGACCTGGGATTAACGACGGCTAAATTTAACCTCATGCTGATAAATGTCGCACACTGCCAATTTCAGTTTAGGACAATTGTATATATTTTGCGTGAGTTTGATGTGCAGGTGTTATGCATGCAAGGAATACATATTGGAACAGAGGAGAAGACAACACTTGTTTCAATGTTTCCATCAAGTCTTGAAATTGGTATACCTCTTATTTGTGGATTTTCTCTACCTGGATACCAGCACTATCCAGAGTACCTCTGCTTTTGGTGCAGAACTAGTAACAGGTGTACTTTTCTTGCAAATGATGTGGATCCAGACAAACTTTATGAGATTTAGTTATCCTGTTATAATTCTGATAAACAAGTCATCTATGCACAACGAATAACAAATAAAGAAATATTCTTTAATTTTTTTTTGACATTTTGTCTTTTCGATAACAAAAATATTTTTCTTTAAAAATGACAGTGTCAAGTTCGAAAATCTAACAGCTAAATACTGTAAGCTTCGACCAAAAATGTACATATATTCTCGTGTGCACATAATCGCAACAAGTTTAAACTAAGTCGTACTTATGATCCTTGCGCAAAGTCGCATTCATATATGACCGGTTTGCGCTATCATACTCATAACATGGCAACAAGTTTAATTCAAGTCGTGCTTATGATAATTGAACAAATGCGCGTTAATAAAAGAACTGCACTCTTAAATTTCAAATCCAATTATTGTAGACTTCGAACGAAACTGCATTTTTGCGCTATCATACCCGTAACACAAGAACAAGTTTAATTTAAGTCGAACTTATGGTATTTGCGCAAATGCGCATTCATGGACGCAATACATTCTGCCCACACTCTTTCGGTTACCTCGGCTTCTCCGTAAACAATAATGGAAAGCCGCTTGATTTGCTCCACCCGGGAACGATCAAGGGGAGCTTTCTTTGCCGTACCAAAGACGCTCCTTCCCTTGAGCTCAGATGGCAAAAACAATGCCCTCATGATGTTACAGCAAAAATGCCCCTTTGTCTTAGATTTTGATGCAAGGCGCATCAGTTCGCCTGACGAAAGATCGGTAGGTGAAACAGATGGAATGGTGGTCGGAAAGTTTGATGGCGATATCAGTGGTAGTGTTGATGGCACGGTGGTAGGCAGGCTAAATGATAGTGTTGATGGAACGGTGGTGGGCAGGCTAAGTGGAAGTGCTGATGGCACGGTGAATGGCAGGCTCAATGGTAGTGTGGATGGAATGGTGTAAGGCAGGCTCAATGGTAGTGTTGATGAAACGGTGTAAGGCAGGCTCAATGGTAGTGTTGATGAAACGGTGTAAGGCAGGCTCAATGGTAGTGTTGATGAAACGGTGGATGGCAGGCTCAATGGTAGTGTTGATGGCACGGTGGATGGGAGGCTCAATGGTAGTGTGGATGGAACGTTGGTAGGTAGGCTTAATGGTAGTGCTGATGGCACGGTGGATGGCAAGCTCAATGGTAGTGTGGATGGAACGGTGTAAGGCAGGCTCAATGGTAGTGCTGATGGCACGGTGGATGGCAGGCTCAATGGTAGTGGTAGTGTTGATGAAACGGTGTAAGGCAGGCTCAATGGTAGTGTTGATGGAACGTTGGTAGGTAGGCTTAATGGTAGTGTTGATGGCACGGTGGATGGCAGGCTCAATGGTAGTGTGGATGGAACTGTGTAAGGCAGGCTCAATGGTAGTGTTGATGAAACGTTGGTAGGTAGGCTTAATGGTAGTGTTGATGGCACGGTGGATGGCAGGCTCAATGGTAGTGCTGATGAAATGGTGTAAGGCAGGCTCAATGGTAGTGTTGATGGAACGGTGGATGGCAGGCTCAATGGTAGTGTTGATGAAACGGTGTAAGGCAGGCTCAATGGTAGTGTTGATGAAATGGTGTAAGGCAGGCTCAATGGTAGTGTTGATGGAATCGTGGTAGGCAGGTTACTTAAATGGGTTAGAGGTATAGTTGTTGGTTGGTTGGTTGGTTGCGACCCCAATTTGTAGAGCAGGCTCTGGAGAAGACTTATAACTTGGTAAAGGAGTTGGTTCGTTTGAAATGAGTTGGTCACAAGGGCAGATAACTTTGATGAATCATAAAATGATAGGCTGGAGTTGGTTGCAGTAAAAGGTACTGGGTTTGGGACGGTGGGTATAGGTAAACTCAGGGGAGGGCTCGGGAGGTCTCTTACTAGATTGTGTATTTTTTGTCTCAGGGTCTCGTCGTCCGCCGACTCGTTTCCAAAGTCGTCCAGACCTATGGGAGAGCAGTCCATCCCCATTTGCGAAGTTTCAAAGTCTGGGGTAGGGGTTGCCACGGTGCCGACACCATGAGAAGAGCTTGGAGGGGAACTGGATGGTGTCGACATCTAGATAATGTAGAAAGATGAACAATATGAAGTTGAATTTCATTTGCAGAGCCCTCCCTCTCTAACTCTTCTAGCCTCCGTACTCATTCAATTGTTTAGCATGAAAGCAATGGTAGCAAAATACTTTATGTAATCAATACAAGTTAGAATTTAGGCAGTGTTATACGATGTCGTTACAGAGATGAGGCGTTACTACAAAATCCATTGTTGTTTGAAGAGCATGTCCCTCCATGCACGTATATTAACTTTAAAAAAACGTACCGGTTAGTCTGAGAATCTTTGCAGGAACTTCTGCGTTGTCCCAGTTTAAAGTAACGTTGCTTCCTTCCTCGACAACGCCATTCACTACTTTGTTTGTTTGCACGCTCCCAACCTTTCCTTCCACTGGAAACAGGAAAACCCCGTACTTTCTTTTTTTGTAACTCCCGAAGACTCATCTGGTGATATGAACATGATTACCAACTAAGTTACTCTCTAACAAATTTTGTCGGCAAATTTGTTTAAGCATGGTATTTCATGAGCTTTCTTAGTAAATTTTTGTTAATATCTTGAAATAAAGGACTTTCTTTTAGTGCGAAAATTTGATATCACAAAACAGTTGACTGGTAATGTATATAATATATATATATTTAAGAGCACAAAACATTTCATTTCAGCCAACAGCGTCGTACCACTTCACTCATCAGGAATGATCCTGTTTGAGTTTCAAGTATTTCATAGCTAAGGGACCTTTAGACCTTTAGACCTTTAGAAATAACCGAAGGGTAGGGGAAGAGGGGTGAATTTTCCCAAAAAAATTCCTGCAAGAGAAACTTGCGCCTTAAAAAATAATCGTGAAATTTCGCTTGTGAAATTTCGACTTGAAATTATTACATTGGCATGGCTATTATTTCTGACAAATCAAAATTGGACAAATGATTTTGACAAACGTGGGATGTCACGCAACCCTTCGAGCGTTGTGTGACATCCCGAAAAACGGCTGCGGAGACTACATTCAATAACTTCCACTTCCCTAAAATACTTTCTATCAAGAGCTGCAGTTGTTTGTGCTTCTTTCATTGCTCGTTAAAAGTCTGGATGAAGGAAATAACTATTACAGTCTCCCAAGGATATATTTAATCCCGCTGATCCTTAATAACTTCCTATTGCTTGTGCTTACCGCACAAATGGGATTAATCAGAATGCTGCTGAAATGTGTTAACTGACTACTTGACTGAAAAAAGATTGAATGAATCTTTTGAAAATGATTCAGAAAATACAAAAGCTTTTTTGTACAAACATTATCAATGATATTTCCCTCTTTAGGCAGCAAGTGCCGAGATCTGATGAGAATATACAAATTCATCAAATGAAATTAGCAGATACACTAAAATAAAAGCTTTTAGTTGTCGAAAAATAAAAACAAAAATTTGCTTCTTCTGATATTTTCGGAGTTAGCTTCTGTTTTCAATTAAAATAGTGAACAGAGAAACAGAATATTGAGACCCGCCTCAGCGACGCTCTGATCTTCCCAAGTTTTCCTGCAAGCGCTGACGTCAAAAGGCCATGACATGGCTACGCGTTGATCAGATCAAAGTTGATTGAAGAGAACAGAACGGTTTGGTCTAAGTCATGGCTTAAAAATGTGCAAAATGAAGCAAAAAATCATTTGTGATATTAACAACTTGTTGGGGAATATGTTGCGATGGTCTGCAACCTCCTGTGGAAAATCTTTATGCGGTCAAGTTGAGGTAGGGCAATAGCTTAACTTGTTAGAGACTGTAAAGCTAAGTGAAAGGCCAAACAACATAAACTTCACGTTGGCTGGTAAATCTTGTAATTAAGAGGGCGTCTCCCTAAGATCCACAAAGTCAATTTGGCTCAAGAAATAGAATTCGCTCAAAATCCCTCCACTAATTTCCTATAATAAGTAAGTAACAAATATGAAATTAGATTGGAGAAAAAATGTTTTCTTAATGAAATCTGGATGCAAACTTTTCACACCTCCTGAAGGCCTCGGCGGCCATTGGCTGGATCGTGAAATTTGGTAAAGTCGAACACTTCGCTCTAATAAATATATTTCTGTACAATCTTTAAAAATCCGATATTCATAAACAATAAGCCTTGGTCTTTTAAACTAAGTGAACCGCACTGAATAGCTGTTGTCATCAAGAAAGAAACGAGGATTCAAAGTTTGGATATTTTGGACATTATTCACAAGGTAAAATTTTCGTCAATTTCATTTAGAAGAATATCAAAAGTGGCTGGTACTTACAAGTTAAACTGCATATCAACAGGAAGCTCCATCCTTCTGCTCTAAGAATATGTAAAAATATTTGGCCGCTCTCCACTCCTTCGTTTGTTGGCCAGGGTAAAGCAAGCACTACTCGGCAGATGTGGCCATGTTGTCATCGTATTCGTTCCGACCCAATTTCAGTACCAATGGAGGAGAATTTTGTTAAGTCACTAGTGGATTTAACCCATTGTGAAAGAAGAAATCACTTAGCAATCAGATATAATCTGAGGAGAATTGATCTGCTCGAGAACGCCCATTTAAACAGTAAAAATCGATCTTCTACTGTCCGCCATGTTGTTTTTAACAACTGCTGACCAGTTTAGTAGCAGTCAGTGTAAGTTACAGACTTTGGACTACAGACTGCGCTAACTGAGGACTTCGGACTGGGTATAAATTTCGGACTAAGCATATAAACTGGGTATAAATGCAAACTGATTTTAAAAGCAATGAGAACCCATCAAGGCTGTAATCATGAAACTGTGATTTACCTCCGCAAAGTAAGTGAATACTTCATGTTCGAGTGGCAACGTGACTCAAACTCAAATGTCGATTTCATGTCTGGCTTCACGTGAGAGCGCGTGAGATTTCATTTTGGACTTACTATGATCACTGACTTACTATGGCTGCCGTGCAAAATCTATGCGCGATGCGAGTTTCAAGGAATATTTTTTACCTGTAAAGGCCTCGTGTACGACAGACCGGTGGTCACTAAGCGGTGAAACATTTTCGTCTCGCAAATTGTATTCTCGACTCTTGAAGTCGCTAATCCGGATCAAACATTGTAGTCAATGCGAGATGGTGAATGAAAGTGTTAGAACTAGGTTTTTTCATATCCGGTATTTATTGCAAAAACAGCCTTTGATCGTTCAGCAGGGTACATTTGGCGTTGTATGCAATCGTTCTCAAGGTCGTTTCTCTGTAGATTTCAAGCTATTTTAAACTTCAGCTCAACTCAGCTTTCATCATTAAACAGGAGCCATATCTAGCCAGAAATGTACAATTTTATTCACAAATGCAAAAAAGGACAAAATTAATAACCGGCCGCTCTAACATCCACAGAACAATACCGGAAAAACTATGCGCTAGCGTTCAGCAAATTTAGCTCCGCTACACGAAATTGTAAATTCCCCTGATTTCGCATACATTTTAAGTTATGAGGGATCTAGTAAACTGATGTCAGTAAAGTGTATTTTTAATTTATCTTCCACGGAAAAATGTACGTGTGATTCGGTGTGACAATTTGAAACCGGTGACTTGCTGTTGCCTACAATAGTTTTATTTGGAATCGCTCTTAGACAGAAAAAAAAAAGTATTTAATTTAGCATATCCCTTGACGTGTTACCCTCTCCTTTACCACATAGCCATACGAAAAACGGGAAAATGTATTGACATTCGATAGTAAATCAGAAATCACTTTTGTTTATGCTACGATGCTGCTTTCGTGCAATTTTTTTTACGCGCTGGCATTTTGAATTTGTCGGAAAAAGTTCACACCTCGTTGATCCTGGTCATAAATAACAAAACCGGCAAAGCAAAACAGCTCTGGACAAATGGGAAAATGAGGTTTTTATTCCATTACAATGAAGTTGATTCATTCTGTCCAGGAAAATAATCGTATTTGAGACTGAAAAAAATACCAGGAAATCTCAAGTTTAATTAGGCGTACAACTTCATTCACATTCTTAATCTAACTTTAAATTCAATTAAACTAGCATCAATTCAAGAACATAGGCTTTTACAACAGTAACAGAGAAAATGATAAGAAAAGTTATCCTTACCTTTGCTAATCAGAAGTTACTTTCAGTTGATCTTCCGGACACGCTCAAAAACTTCAAGCTTAACTCCTGAAACTCAGCACATACGATCAGCAAGCGCTACGATCGTAACGCGTAAATATATAGCTCGTCAAAGATTCCCAGGAAACATTGTGAACCTTACATGGCAAAATGTGCCAACTTTACCAAAAACGTGCCTAAACTGTGCCTAAACCGTGCCTAAACTGTGCCTAAGCATTCCGTAAACCGCGCCAGGACTGTGCCTAAGCTGTGCCCAAAGTGTGCCTTAATTGTGCTTTCGCACTTTTTTGCTGTGCTTATGCACAAAACCATGCAATTCACTGAAACACGAATTTCGTGCGTTGGCACGATGTTACGCCCATGTACACCAGTAGCTTGCGCGAAGCCAAGTTCAAAGCTCATTTAAAGTTGAAACAATCTTACGAGCATAAACACTACATAACAGAATGAACTCAATACATCTATCTTAGTCAGAATTCACGACGACAACTGGGACATCCTCGTCCCTCACTACTGTAACAGGAACATTTGCCACTCGGGGCACAGGGTTGGCAGTTCCATTATTCAACCTCACTTCCAGGGGATAGAGCCTCTGCAATGGGCGTCTCCATTCCGTGGTTGGCGAATTACCAGACTTGACACTCACCACTGCACTTCGAACATGACCATCTCGACCAGGAAGTAATCGTTCGATCTTCCCAAGCCGCCACTGCTGTCTTGGGGTTTTGTTCTCATGTAGACACACAATATCTCCCACTTGCACTTTACGCACAGAATTTGCTCCCTTTGAGTAGCGATGGTATTCTTTAAGTTGTGTGAGATACTCAGACTTTCATCGGTTCCAAAAATGATCCAGTGTTCGCTGTAAGAATTTGGCTCTTCTTGTAAGTGTTCCCTCAGTTTGATCAACTTCGTTCGATGAGTTCTTTGATGGTACTGACAAAATTCTGCGGCCCACAATCAGGTGTGAAGGTGTTAATGGTTCCTCCACTTCATCGAAGACATATGTCAAGGGTCGTGAATTCAAGGCTGCTTCCACTTCTACAAGGACAGTAGACAGCTTGTCATAGTTTAACCGGGCATTTCGTATGACCTTCTTCAAACTCAACTTGACTGATTTTACTAGACGTTCAAAGAAACCACCCCACCAAGAGGCCGCTTCAATATGCCTGCACTCTTGAATCCTTAAATGTTTTCCCATTGTCACTAACAATCAAGACAGGAATTCCTTGTCTCCTTTTAAAGTGAGTAAGGGCTCTAATAAAACTTTCCACGCTCAGATTTGGGACAAGTTCCAGATGAACAGCTCGGGTTGCAGCGCACGTGAACAAAGCTATATAGACCTTGTTCAAATCTCCATTCTTTGAGAATACATCCTTGACATACATGGGCCCAGCGAAGTCCACTCCTACTCGAGTAAATGTAAAGTCATCGCTCAATCAAAATTCAGGAAGAGTTGGGGGAGGAGGAACTGCATAGCTTCTGCCCTCTAACTTCTTACAAAAAGAACATTTTCCTATCGCAGTTTTCACAGTCTGCCTTCCTTTTGTTACCCAGAATCTTGACCTTAGTTCTGTGAGAGTGTCCCTCACACCATTGTGAAGAACCTTGAGATGACAATCATTTATCACTAGGTAAGTTAGTCGTGAACATCTTGGAAGGAATATTGGAAAACGAGCATCATACGGAATTGGGGCATTTTTAAGACGACCACCAAACCTCAGAATTCCGTTGTCATCTGTAAACAGTGATAATGAGATCTTGACCTGGTCAAAGTTGTTGTTGTTGTTGTATACAGATTTCTGAACCTCCTTGATCCAAAGCTCTCTTGCACAATCCACCTCTGCATGCCTTATTACTCCATCCACTAACCTCTTCTTCATTTTACTTTGCTTGAGATTAGAAACAAATCGCAGAACATATGCAGTGACTCGCATAAGTCTTTGAAGACTACTGAACCTTTCCAAGGGAATGATGCAATCAAGATTTAGTGACTTTTCTGACGTCACCTCTCCAGAGGCAATGTTTGCAAGAACTGTACCATCATGCTGCTTTGTGTGGCTGTTACAGGTTCCCTTCTTCAGTTCTAGGCAAGGATCTGAATCGTCACTTGTGACTTCAGCAGAGTTCATTGTAAGACTTGGCCACCACTCCTTTTCCTTTCTAAGGAACTCAGGACCACTCCACCACAATTGGTTGGTGATCAGTTTCGAGGTCATCGTACCACGTGAGCAGATGTCAGCTGGATTGGATTCTGTGGGGCAATAATTCCACTGAGTTGGCTTTGTAAGTCGACGGATCTCAACCACTCTGTTTTGAATGAATTGCTTGAAGTCTCTGTTTACACCCCAAATCCACCACAGAACAATTTGTGAATCTGACCAGAAGAACACAGCAAAAACTTTCAATGTTCTGTCAAATGCTGTCAACACAGTATTGACCAATCCGGCCAGAACAAGAGCACCTAGTAACTCCAGTCGAGGTATGGTTTCTCCATTTATCGGAGCAAGTCTGGTTTTTGACGACACAAGCTGGGTGAAGACAGTTCCAGTAGTTGTTTCAAGGCGTAAATACACAACTGCTCCATAGGCTTTCTCACTTGCATCCGCAAAACCATGGAGTTGAATGCTTTGTAAATCTCCTGATGACAAGCCAAGGTGGTAGTGTCTCCTCACTTCCACCACCCCCACCTTCTTAGCATCTTGAACAAGCTTTAACCACTGTTCATGGATGAATGAATCCACAGGGTCGTCCCAACCCACTCTTGTCTTGCAAATAGATTGAAAGATGACCTTCAGTAGAATGATGACTGGACTAATTAGCCCCAGGGGATCATACAACTTGCTTGTTGTACCAAGAATTGCTCTCTTCGTAACTGAACAAGTATTGCTAGTTTCTAGTGGAGAGGCCAGATCCAAGAGTAACAAATCATTTTGTCTATCCCATCCAACTCCCAGTACTTTCAGTTTTGCTGTGCTGGGGTTCTTTGACGTCTCCAACAGGAAACTCAAGAAGGTTTGATCTTCCTCTTGAACAGGGTGCTCCTTGACAGACTTGCTTGTAACTTGAGAAGACTGGCTTTCAGATTGTTCAATTCTTTCCTGAAGGGCTTCAGAGTTGGAGACCCATTTTCTCATATTGAAGCCTCCGCTCTTGAAAGATGACTTCAGATTCTCATACATCTCGAAAACAGAATTGTCAGAATCATCTCCACCAACAAAGTCATCCACATACAGACCTTTCAGAACTCTCTCAGCAAATTCTTTGGGGATGTCAGCAGAAGTCAAGTGATGACAAATTGTTGCATTCAATAGGAACGGACTTGCGGAGACGCCAAATGCAACTCTTCCAAATCGATAAACTTGTAGATTCGGGTGGCTGCTTGTGATATCATCAACCCACAGGAAACGAAGATAGTCACGATCTTTGGGGTGAACTGAAACATTTAGAAAAGCTTTCTCAATGTCTCCTATGAGGGCTGTCTTGTGAGCCCGGAACCTCAGGAGGATGTCATAGATGAGGGGAGATAGTGGTGGACCAGCATACAAACAGTCATTAAGACTTGATGTGTTCTTTCCTGATCGTGCACTGGCATCATAAACAATACAAAGTTTTGTGGTGTCCTTGTCCACGCGAATCACTTCATGATGAGCAATGTAATGTACTTTTCCCACACCATTGTTGACACCTTGATCCACAGGTTCCACAATTCCTTGTTGTTGCTGATCTTGGATGACATTATCATAGTGCTTTAACATCTTGGGCTTTAATTTCAGACGTTTCAGTAGTGAGACCAACCTTGATTTGCACAAAGCAAAATTATCTTGAAGCAGCTCATGGTCCTCTTTGAAAGGTAGCTGTACTTGATATCTTCCTTCAGTGAATTCGACTTTGCTAACAAATTTGTCATACAGAGACGAACCTTTATCTCGAATGCTAAGTGACTCATAGTCCCAGAATTTTCCAAGTTCAGAGGCAAGTTCATCTTGACCGACAACACTTGCTTCCACTTTCAGCACATGCGTTGCAGTAAGATTCACAGTGTTACCATTGTCACGGTTAGACACAATCATAGTAGGTCCGGAGAGGACATATCCTAGCTTTGTAACAAGAGCAACAGGTTCCCATGGTGCACCTCTCACAATAGTACCTTCGACCAATGACCAATAATAATCAGCACCGATGAGAATGCTGATGGGCAAATCTCTGCTGCCACACCTGTCGGCTAAACTGAGGTCATGCAGATGTTCGTAGCTAGACTGAGCAAGCTCTGTGGGTTGTTGGGTCAGAGGGCCACATATGACTGGCACCACATAGGCTTGAATGTACACAATTGCATCGCATCTGGTTTTGATACCTACTTGAACAATTTCACATGTTCGTAGCCTGGCGTCAGACTCACCAAAGGTTTTGATTAGAAGTGACTCTCTACCAATTACTGATAACCCCCGTTTGTCTTTAAGGTCCTTAGTCATGTATGATCGCTGACTGCATGAGTCGAAAACCAGACGAACACTTAGGGGAAAACTGTCATTATCCGGACGCACAACTTCAGCGGTTGCGGTTTGCAACAACACCGACCCTCTAGACTGATCCACATACATACTAGTAGAGACAGTGGCCACATGTTCTCGATCTTGCCCGTCCAGGGTTGGATCAGGGTTACCACAAATTGCTACATGATGGGCACCTTGACATTTAAGACACTTCATAGGTGCTTGACAGTTACGTGCCAAATGTCCTTGCTTGAGACAGAGAAAACACTTGCCCTTCCTTTTAAGAACTTCCTTTCTAGATTCAAAACTTGTGACAACATTACATTTAGAGCTCTGATGATTTTGATTACAGAATGAGCACCAAACACGAGGAGACTGTTTATTCTCAGAACTGTCAGTGTACAAAGCTGATGTAGAAAATGGCGACTCACCTCTCTGATGTGAAGGCCTGGAATCCTTGTTATTGACAAGACATTGTTCTCTCAGTTGCAGTTCCTTGTGAAATTCACCCAAAATATCTTTCAGATTCCATGTCTCCGATTCCAAATTTCGTGTGATAGCGATCCGAAATAACGATTGGTGTCAAGAAGCAACCATACATCTCGGATGAGATTTCCATACTTTCCAATCCACGAACATGAGATTCCACTGTGTCGTACAAGCTTTGGAGTTTCTTTACTTCGCTTATCGATTCCACCTTGGGGAGTTTAGTGAGCACTTCCATGTGGCTGGAGATCACTATCTGTCGATTTCCGAATCTTTGTTTAAGCAGTCCAACTGCCTTTTCGTAGTTTGCACTCGTCAGGGCCAGACCAGCGATCGTACTATGCACAGTGCCAGTAAGAAGTGACTGCAAATAATTGAATTTATCCACTGAAGACAAATTTGGGTTCTTATGAACCGCAGACTCGAAAGACTCCCAAAAGGGATACCAGTGTATGGGATTTCCGTGAAACTTCTTAAGCTCGAGCTTCGGCAACCTTGCTTTCAAAATGTGATCTTGAGAAGTTCCCGCGCTTTCGGAAGGAGGAAGTTGCACCACAGAAGGGAATTCCTGACTCTTACCCGGCATTTCTTGAGCTTCCAAAACAGATTCTAACTCAACAATACACTCCTGAATGGAACTCATTATCTCACAGCTCTCAGAGACTTCGGTATCGATGTTTTTTACGTCGCCCACCAGCTCCACAATTTCGCGGTTGAGCGATTGAAGCTCCGACATTTTCGTTTCAAGGGCGGTTCGAAGAAATTTCGGCCTTTTCACTTCGATGGAATTGCCTTCAGAGATTAGCCCTTTGGCTTGTTCGATAGTTTTCTGGACGAACTTTCGATGACCATCGCGAAATTTTCTCAAATTCCTCAATTTCGGCGGCATAATTTGTCACCCACGTGCTTTCAGCTAGTGCAGCTTTGACTTCACAACAGCTTCCTTTGAGACGTTCTTCACAACGCTAGAATCCCAGTTTCGATTCCCGGGTCTCGGCACCAAATGTAGAAAACGTATTCAAACGACACTTTCGTAGATAAAGACTCTATTCAAAGACAAAACTCCAGAATACAATTCAAGAACAACGACTTCGCATCAGTTTTGCATTCGTTCCTTTTAGTTCAGTGTTTGAGGGGGGTCAAATCGTGTAAGTCACGTGACAAGCTCCGTCCCAGTTTTCAACACAACAAGAGGCCATCTCAGTAGCCCACGAAGCTAACACAGTAAATGCTACTTCAAATTTTGTTGCTGGAAATATAGCTCAACATATCTCTAACTGGAGGTCTATAACCACAGACCCAAGCATCCTTGAGATTATTTCAGGCTATTTCATTGAATTTGAAAGCATACCATGTCAGTCAACTCTGCCACATATTACCTTCTCTAAAGGCGATCTCATCATTGCTGAAGAGATAAATAAACTCCTCGAGAAGGGAGTAATCAATAAAACTACAAATTGTGACACTGAATTCATATCCACTGTTTTTACTCGGCCCAAGAAAGATGGGTCTCATCGACTCATTCTAAATCTTAAAAAATTGAATGAGTATGTCACATATCACCATTTTAAAATGGAGTCTCTCCAGTCAGCAGTACAGCTACTTAAAAGGACTATTGGATGGCAGTTTTAGATCTCAAGGATTCTTATTACTCTCTGCCCATAAACCCCCAGCACAGGAAATTTCTCAGATTTGAGTTTAAAGGATTTCTTTATGAGTTCACTTGCTTACCTAATGGTCTTGCATCGGCCCCTAGAGTATTTACAAAGCTCATGAAGCCAGTTTATGCAACATTGAGGTCAAAAGGATATCTTATTGTAGGCTATATAGATGACATCCTTTTGCTAGCAAAATCACCCATGAATTAGAGCAAATTGTGGCTGAAACAATTGCTTTGCTTAGATCACTGGGATTTACAATTCACGAATCAAAGTGTGCCACAACACCAACCCAGGTTGCCAAATTCCTGGGATTTTTACTGAACTCTAAGGACATGATAATTTCTATGATCCCTGAAAAAGCAGCCATTATCAAATCCAAGTGTCACAATCTAGCGCAGCTGGAAGGACCCACTCCAATTCGTGATGTGGCCTCTGTAGTGGGCCTCATGGTCTCAGCATTTGAAGGCGTTCAGTATGCACCCCTGTTCTATAGGTCTCTAGAAAATGACAAGACATATGCCTTAAAAAACAATGGATGGGACTTGGAGGGGAAAATGACACTCTCCCCTCAAGCAAAACAGGACCTTGGATCACCAATGTTGATCAACTTCCCAAAGCCATCATGCCTAAACCCTCAGATCTAACTCTCATGACTGACAGCTCTCTTAAAGGCTGGGGAGGGGTGATTGAGGGTACTCCAAGTGTGGCATGTGGCAGATTGTCATTTCAAGAATCCCAACTACATATTAACCTTTTGGAATTGAAGGCCATTCTTCTAGCCTTGCAGGCCCTCTGCAATCATATGCAAAATCGCCACATAAAAATCCTTTGTGAAAATACTACTGCTGTCTCATACATTCATAATATGGGCGGTACAAAATCTTGCAGTTGCAATGACATCACCAGGGAAATTTTTATGTGGTAAAAACATCGAGAGCTAACGCTATCAATTTCCCACTTACCAGGGAAACTAAACACAGAAGCAGATAGGGCTAGTCGTGAATTCCACAATAGTAACACTGAATGGTCGCTAGACCAAACTGCATTTAATGAATTGAAATCAAAGTTGGGAGAGCCTGATGTTGACATGTTTGCATCAAGGTTAAACCACAAGACACCCCACTATATAGCTTGGAAACCAGATCCAGGGGCAGTAGCCACTGATGCCTTTACTATAGATTGGTCCAAATATAACCTTATCTATTCTTTCCCTCCGTTTAGTCTCATTGGCAAAGTCCTTCAGTTTATACAAGAGAGCAAAACAACAGCCATCCTAATTTATCCACATTGGCCAATGCAGTTCTGGTATCCACACCTGCTTCAGTTAATGAAATCTCCACCAGTAAAAATCAAGATGCACAAGAAGACTCTAACATTGCCTCATCAACCAGAGGAAGTTCACCCTCTGTTCCCAAACTTCAGCTTCATGGATGTCTTGTGTCCAGTCATTGTTAATTAATCAAGGCGTCACAGGGGAGCCTTTGAACACCATCTTGGAATCATGGCGATCAGGGACCCGTAAGCAATATCAGACATATGTTTCAGCCTGGGTTAAGTTTACTAGTGACGATTCTATCAGCACAATGTACCCAACCCTGCAACAGGTTCTGGAGTTCCTGTCATTTCAATCAAAAACAGTTGGATATAGTGCGGTCGCAACTGCTCGGAGTTCCTTGTCAACCTTCATCAAAGTAGATGGCATAAAAGTGGGTGATCACCCTCTTGTGTCACGGTTTGTGTCTGGTTTATTCAATCTAAAACCAGCCCTGCCTCGTTATACGGTGACTTGGAATCCACAGATTGTGCTCAACCATTTAAAAACTTTTCCAACCACTGGAAACTTGTCACTTAAGCAACTCACTTAGAAACTAGTCATGCTTATGGCACTCCTCTCAGCACAGAGAACCCAGAGTCTCCAAAAGTTATCCTTGGAGGAAATGAGTACATCGCCTGGAAAGTATATATTCCATATCTCCTCTCTCTTGAAGCAAACCAGTGCAAAAGGTGGCCAGAACAGACATTTATTCCCTATCACTTTTACCAGTTATAATGTGGATAAAAGACTTTGTGTTGTTGAACTTTTGACAGCCTACATTGAAAGGACAGCCTCTCTTAGAAAAAGCACAAAGCAGCTGCTGATTTGTTATGTAGCACCTCATGGACCTGCCTCAAGGACACAATATCTAGATGGATTAGACAAACTATGAAGGATGCAGGAATCAATACTTCAGTGTTCAAACCCCATAGCACTAGGGGTGCAGCAACGTCAGCTGCTAAAGCTGCTAATGTATCTATTCATGACATTATGAACACTGCGTGGTGGCGCTCAGACTCTAATTTTATGATCGCCCTGTCACAAATGAAAGTACTTTCGCAGAGGCTATCCTTACTAGCAGTAACCAGTAGTTTTCTGCATTTGCAGCTTTGCCTGCTTTGGTAGATATACCATATCATATTCTGTTTCGTTGCGTTTACATTAGCAATTGTTAATGGTACGTGTCATTATCAGAGTATCATTAAATACATGTCTTGGTGTTACAGTTATTACGCCTGTTCATTTGCTATGGCTTTGAGCTTTGAAATCTCACGTGACCTCCGATTGTATGCAAATGCAAGGTAGAATTGGAAAATTAAACGAGACTTACCTGTAAGTTGAGGTTTGATTGAAATTCTACCGTTGCATTTGCAGGAATGAGGAGGTCACGTGAGATAGCAAGCATATGATATCCGAGCTCAGGACACTTTTATTAGAAAACCCATGAAAACTTCATGGCAATCCACTTTTTCTTTGGTCAACTTTTGACCCCTTCTTTTCCATGGTTTGTTTTGCTGTCTCAAAGTTTGCAACGTGAATAGCTAGGATCACGTTGTCAACATTTTACGTACTGGATCCCAATTCTGGAAATGTACTGGTTTCATGGTTCTTGTTCCAGTTGTTCTGTTTGAAAGTGAAGCTAGTCTCATCCACTGTCGACCTCTACCTTCATTTGCTTTGCGTTGTGAATATTGCATAGCCAGGACCTGATCGTGGGTGGTTGTACATCAGGAACAAGAACAGTTACCATACTTTTTTGTGGCCTTTTAGCTGCTCTATTTTCCCATGCACATTTTCCCATCAGCACTTTCCACGAGTCTTTCAAGATCTAGACATGATTGTTTTTTCTCCAAAACTGAGGATGCTCCATGCAGCATGCACTTTTCTTGTTTTTCTTTTCGAAACTGCCTAATTAATTAATTTGCTACAACCTTTGTGCACATGCTTTCCATTCAATCAAAAATGGTACAGAAATTTCCTGAGGAATTTTCCAGAAAATCTCAAAAGTATTGAGATTCCAGGAGTAAAAGCGAATACAACTGAAAATTCCAAGAATTTTTTTTTGAAAATTTGCATCTACATTGGAAGGTTGTCCTCTTTTGTAGAAATTTTGGAAGAAACCACCAGGTCCTATTCAGCCTAAGTTCCTTCAGCCGCAAATAAAATAAGCACTCCTAGGTGTTTACTTCCTGGGCTTTTGTTGTTGTTTTGCAGAGGGCTGCAAAGAAATGTACCGAGATTTATAAAGCGCATGCATATCCCTTGTTCTGCTCATTAGACCTTTTGTTGGATGACATTTTTTGCCTCCATCTTTTTAAAGTACCTAGTACCTGGTCATATAAAAATAAGTAAAAAATTGTGCCTTTTTTCCATCACACAACTTGTCAATAAGTAACTCATATGGAGCAGTTCCTGTTGCAGGGTGGGTGTGTCTATATGCCTGGGGCATGTCGTATGTTTCATTGTGGAGATTGATTTCTTCTGTGCACGCTATGGCTTGTTAAAGCCTTCCACTTATTATAACATGTAATTGTTTAAGTAAAAAAAAAAGTAGAACCTTGCAATAATTATCACATTACTTAGAAATCATTGTTCTGAATCACTACTTGTCCTTTGATGATTGCATTGCCTGCATGAAATTGTTCATAAATTGATTCATGAGCTGGAGCTGCCTCGCTTGATTTGTTTTCATAGACTCTAGCACCCCAGAAATTTTTTAACTTCTTCATACTCTTGCGGAAAAGAGCATCACCTACTTCTTCTTCTTCTTCTTCTTCTTCCTTCTTCCTTCTTCCTTCTTCCTTCTTCCTTCTTCCTTCTTCCTTCTTCCTTCTTCCTTCTTTCTTCTTTCTTCTTTCTTCTTCTTTCTTCTTTCTTCTTCTTTCTTCTTCTTTCTTCTTCTTCTTTTTTTTTCTTCTTCTTCTTCTTCTTTCCTTGGAGCTTTTGCACTTTTGGCACACTTTTTTTTCATCACATTGACTCTTTCTTTCCTTCCTTCCCTTAAGACCAAAGGCTGCCAGAGACTGTTCAAATTGTTCACTTTTCCTCGTCTTCTGGCCCTCCCTCCTTTCCCTTTGAATCAGAGGAACTCGAAGAAGCTCCTCGCACAGATTCTTCTATCTGACTGAATGTCACGACATCCAAGAACGGAGTCAATCTTGTCATAAAATGGTGAGGTTATTTGTTTGCCTCCAGTCTTATGACGGTTGTGGTCTCCGGCCTCCTTGTACCTATCTTTAAGGTCTTTCATTTTCCGTTGGCATTGGGTGCTGGTAACTTTGCAGATCTTCAAAACTTCCTCAGCAATCTCCTCCCAGACTTGTCTCGCATGCAACAACTCTAGTGTTGTGTGCTTGTCACACCTTAACTGCACAAGAAGCTTCTCTTTTTCTCCCCATTTTCCGTACCCTCTCCCTGCTTTTCCCAAATTGTCAGTCTCAGACGCTTCTTGGGGTTCTGGTGTTTCAGGTGGTGGTGTGCAAGCCAAAGGCAGGGGTTCAGTGCCAGAGCAACCTGCTTGTGCTGGTTGAAGAGGTTGAAGAGGCTGAAAGGACGCCAAAACTGCCGTCGCTGGTGGAAAGGTGTTCTGTGGAATTTGCTGCCTCAATAACAACTGCCCTGGCCTATAGCGGTCTTGCGTTTCATTTGGGTTCATCATTTGATTGGAATGGATGTCCCAAAAACTGGGAAAATTGTTTTGAAATCCTGGATTCATGATTTGCCATGAACGATACGAAGGTCGCAACGAAAAGTGAAATGTGAAGCGGCAAAAAATAGGGTTCACTGAATTGACTGACAGGTTTATCACAAGAAAAACAATTTTTTATTTTTTGTTTGCAAAAAGTCGTGCTCTGAGGCAGGACAGTGGCACCTTTGAAGATTTGTCTCTGTGGACAAGTTTTTGTCGGCGTCAAGACAAGTAGGTTTTTTTTTAAATAGTTTTTATTGATTTGCAAACATGTATTACAAATGTTATTAATATTAATATTAATGATAATTACAAATAATAACTAACAGTTAATTTAATTCACAATTTAAATATTTAACAATTTAACTAAATGAAATTTGAGTTTACAAAAGAAAAATCAAAGGAAAATAATAACAATAACAACAGAACAAAGACAGCTAAGTACAAGGACGGAATTTCCACAAACAGATGTTACATTACCAATTATTGAGAACATTTATCAGCTTCTCCCACTTTTGAAAGTGAAAAAGTAATTTATTTTTTTCCCTGGCAATATGGAGCTTGATATTGGAGACACGTTTTGTCGTAGCAATAAAGCCTCCAAATGTAGGTAAGCTGTTTTGACATTTCCTACAATAGAGATAATATTTACCTAATAACAAAATATGATTAATTAAAATATAATCTTCTGCAACATCAAATTTTCCAAAGATGATATCCAGCTCGTTAACAATCCCAACATGAACATCATTATCTCTTAGCCAGGACAAGACGTGCTTCCAAAAATTAGACATTATCCTACAGGAGAAAAATAAATGCTCGACGGATTCCATTGCCTCTTGACACAAAGTGCAATTTGGTGAATCAACTACACCAATTAAATTTAGTTTCTCATTTGTAAACATTATACTTCACATATGTTCCACAAATCTTAATTCAAGGTTGGAAATTCCTTCAAGTCATCTAGAAAAGATGATGATAGACGATTGCTCTCTTTGTAAAGATTGGATCAAAACAAGTCTAATTCACTCACAATTGATTTGGGGTTAACGGCTATTGTTCCATCGCTTTTTAAAACCTTACGTAAACAACTTTTTTCCTTATTTGATTTTTCCAAATTCAAAAAATATTTGTTATTTTTTTCACCTTTTTCATACCAGGTTACTCAATAGTAAAGTTTTACCCTTTTTGGATGGCTATTTGGGTTTACATGTAATTACATGGGTGTATATATGCATGTACATACAACTATTTTATGCAGTATATTAACATTATCTTTTATTTGTAAACTATAGTTTTAAAGCAGACTATATCAATACAGTATTTCAATACAAGAACAGGTGCCTAACTTGCCTTGTAAAGCCTCTTAACCATTTGATTGTTCCCGAGCATTTTCATTAAAATTGTCACCAATGATGTCATTTTATCGATCTTTTGGGTCATGATCTATAAGAAAAAGAAATTTATTTACCCTCTTCATTTTTCAGTCGAACCTGTGTATATAAACGTCGGCCTGCTTAGTTAGCCAAAGTGCTTAATTAAAGAAAAAAAACAAAGGCGATTAAATTGTATTAACCTGCAGCTCTTTCTTGCAGTGACAACTACTAAAACCTGCACTTCCACCTGTCTGTGCCAGCTCTTCAATGAATGATAAAAGACAAAGTTACCTTCTCATTCATTTTGACCAACAGAAATATCATTAGTATTTATAGTAATATTACTAATTTTCTTTTATTTTCTGGATAAACCTTACTTAAGGTAACTCAGTTACAAATTAATGTGTCTTATCATGAATTGTCAATTAAGTATAAATTGATCACAATTAATTTTGATTAGCTCAATTTGGCACACTTCTAGCCAATCGAAAGCAACATTACTATTACTAGCTTTGCAAATCTTGCAAACCTGCATCATCATGATCCATAAAACCAAAAAACTATTATGTGTGCACTTAAAATAAAAGCAAAATATTATTAAACATGAAGCAATTTTGCAGGGATAAAAATTACTTTTTCTCTATTGCAAAGATATAGGTACTTTATAATTACCTTTTGTAGGTGTTGGAGAGATAGCACAGGTGTCAAGGTAGGTATTGTTGTGCTCCTTTTCCTTGGAAACCGAGCAGCTTCCAGCACCTTTAAAGCTGGCTTAGTATTTTAACTTCCTTTTCGCTTGTATTAAACTTTGGACAACTTTTTAATTACTCATTACTTGGCTTAGTTTATTTTTGTCTTCTTTTATGTACAACCTCGTCAAGCAATTAAATTCCTTTTTTGTAACTACTCAGCTCGTTTAGTTTATTTCTATTCTGGGTAGTTTTTTTGCCTATTTTAGTTAATTTATATTCTGCTGTAATTTTTTCTCAATTTAATTTGGCAAAATAAAATGGTTGTTGTTACTTCTGTTGACTGTAACATCTACAATAAAAGCAAAATATTATTAAACATGAAGCAATTTTACAGGGATAAATACTCCTTTTTCTCTATTACAAAGATGCAGATACTTTATAATTATAATTACCTTTTGTAGGGGTGAGCGAGACATCACAGGTGTCAAGGCAGGTATTGTTGTGCTCCTTTTCCTTGGAAACCAAGCAGCTTCCAGCACCTTTAGTGTTACTTCTATTGACTGTAACATCTACAATAAAAGCAAAATATGATTAAACATTGAACAATTTTGCAGGGATAAATACTCCTTTTTCTCTATTACAAAGATGTAGGTACTTTATAATTAGCTTTTGTAGGGGTGGGAGAGATATCACAGGGGTTGGTATTGTTGTGCTCCTTTTCCTTGGAAGCCGAGCGGCTTTCAATGCCTTTAGTGTACCTTCTATTGACTGTAACATCTACAGACTGTGAATGCCAAACAGCATGTTCTTTTGAGCCTAATTTTTTCAACAGGTCTGCAGCCAGGTTTTTCACCTCTTCAGGTGAAAACTGCCGCAAGAACAATGAAATATGTTAATAAATACACTTTACAAATTCATTTTGCAAATCTTTGTAAATCATACCTCACAAAGATGTAGTTAAATACGACAGTTATTTTTGAAAAACAGTTAAAATTGGCTCTAGTCTTATGCTAGATATATACAATGTAAAAACAAAATGTCACACTGATTTCCCTTACTGTTGTTTGTTCATCTTCATCACTCTCAAATGAATTTTTGGAACCAGCCTGCATGTAATGGAAAAAAAGAGAAAGATTAAAACATCTTTATAAATTTGTTCATCAATATAAAATTGTCTGATAAAATCACAAGTAAAAATAAATTAACCTGTTGACACCTGGAGTTTATAAAAAATGCAACGTTTTGACATTTCAATCACTCAAAACAGCATTAGTGAGGTAAGAATGTGGGCTAAGCTTTCACTAGAATCATGAGTTATGGTTTTTTTGTTTGGGCACATGCATGTGTACAAATCAAAATTTTGAGATGATAAATCATCCCACCACTTTACTCAGGCTTTACGTTTCTTGCCATTTTTTAAGCTTCTTCTTTTAGTCCTTTACCTAGCTTTTTGTTGCACTGCTTCCAGCTTATAAAGATCCTTAGAAAGCGTAAATGAGACAGGAAATTCCGACGATGTACTACAATAGGGTAAATTCTATATTTTGAAACATTTTGTGATGACATCAAAACTGGGACAAATGCCTAAGCTTTTGACAGGTAGTTTGGGGTGCATCAGGTGTAAATGGGCTAATAAACCAACAAAAAAAGAAGGCTGACAATTGACAAAAAAAGGATCCAAATGATACTAAGTTTTCTAAATCGGTCATTTTAAAAATAGGTGTCAATAGCTTTAAACTATGAAATTATTTTATCAAAATGGGTGACTGCAGATTTCATTGATGCCTGTGGTATACTTACCAGTGATTTCAGTGTCTGTTGTAAGTTAACAGAGAAGAGAAGTTTCTTCTGCGAAACATCCTTTCTCTGTGCTGGTGCCTTTGCAAGCTTTCTCCTTTTCTTTGCTTTCTGTATGTAGAATCAGTAAAACATATTTCAAATCCCAGCACTGGAATGGGCACATGATAATGTGTAAATATTACCTTTGGTGATAGGCATCTTGATTTTCTATCATCTTCTTTTTTATTCTGTTTTTTTTTCTTTGTTGCAGTCTCTAATTCATCTGCTACCTTTGGTGATATGTTCCTTGATTTTCTATTAACTTGTTCTTTATCTGGTTTCTTTTTCTTTGTTGGAGTCTCAAATTCATCTGCAATTATGGTGTCAAACATATTTTTAAACAGCTATGTATTACCAGTTTGTCGTTTCCGTCCTTCTGACTTTATCATGAAGAACGTTGTTGGCTAATGTGCTGTCTTGATTTGTAGCATTCTCAAACACGTGGGCGAAAGTCATCATCTCAATTTCACCACTGTTTCGTCTAATCGCCACTGCTAGATGCCAGGATAATCCCCTTTTACCGAACCAATCAGACTTGCTTTCCCGGAACTTGCGGGGTAGAAATTTCATAGCCCAGTCAACCACTAACAGTATGGAAGACCCACCGAGGCCACTGAGGATGTTTAGTCTGCACTCATCCTGGTTTGAAGACCGCAAAAGATGGGCTTTCCATGCTTCAATACTTCGTTTGGCCTGCGAGACAATGAACATCAGTTCTTCTCTGTCATCGTCCGAGAATTCAGCTCTTCCTAAACCCTCCTCGATCTCTCTTATTACAGATGAAACAAGCAGGCAGCAGTCACAGGTGTCGCCCTGGGCGTGGTCACAAATCCTAGTGTAGTTCGGATCATTAGGATCACTCAGCGCGTATGTTCTACAGTGATCAGGGACAGTAGAGCTCTTGGAAACGTGAACCTGAACACAAAATGAAAAAAAAAAACAAAAAAAAACAAGGCAATGTTTTATTATTTGTCCCATATTTTCATCCCATTTAGCTATACTGAATCTTTATCTAACTACTTTAGCAACACGTATAAATACAAAAAAACTTCAAAACAAGCCAACCTAGTATTGTTGATAATCATTTTACTACGTGCTGTCTTTGGCAATTATATTGTGTTCAGCTGATGTCTAGGTTCATCAGACATACACACATGCAGTATCTTACAATTACTACAACAAAACGTACCTTGAAATCTCCTTTAAGATACCGCTTAGCCGCTTTCAGCTGCTCTGTTTTTTCTTTAGCCCAAGAAAGACCCAGCCCACAACTATCACCAAGTTTTTCGGCGGCTTGTTCCAGTTCCTTGAATGCCTTGGCCCCCTGAGCGCTGACGTAGTCTAAGCCCTGTAGAGATTTCCTTACAGATGCCGAGCAAACACTCAGAATTCTATAGAGAGTACTGCGTCCCATAGGTTTGAAGCCCTCTTCAGTGCAAAGCTCCTCATGCTGCGAAATGATCTGTGCCGGAATGACAGTTCGTATGACATTTGGTATAATCAGTTCCTCACTTGTCGATAACTTCAGCTTTTTGTCGCCAAACGGGAGGTCCTGGATTATGTGTGCGCTTGTAATGAAGTTTAAAAAGTGGCTTAATTGTCCGGGCGCCACGTACATCCGTGTGTGCTGGGTAGTCGGCATAACGGCTCCACGGCCATGGAGAAGCTGGTGGTGTCTGGCAATATTGAATCTGTAGCGCGTGAGATCCGGAATCCATTCTTTCAGCATATTGAAACTAACTTTGTCAGCCAAAATAGAAAGGATTTGTCGGCGTGTGCTCCAGTGGGTAGCGTTGTTGTAGCACTCGGTAAGTGCCTCAATGAGTGTTGTGTCAGCGTGATCTTTAGTGTCCAACGGTAGCTGACGTGCTATACCTCGTGATGACATTAAGGTCTCCCACAAGCTATTGACATCCTCTGGGGCAATTTCTTCAATTACTGCGTGGACAGCTTGGCGCGCTTTTCTAGTGTAGTGTCGCCTAGTCCTTTCTTTAGTTAAATGCCAGGCTGTATTCAGCTTAGATCTGATTGGACTGATATCTCTGCTCGTTAAGAATTCATTCAGCTTGTCTCTAGAGGTTCTCGAAGGTGTGGTTTCATTATCAGAATCGCTCGAGCTCTCCGGTGGTTGGTAAGAACTGCATGGTGTCCCTGGTGTAAAGATATGGGCAGGTGTTGAATAAGGCATTTCAATATCGGGGTCCACCTAAAGAAAAACATTCTCGCTCAGTACAGACGGACGACAAGCACTACTGATTGTGGTAACATATTGAGAGTATAATAACAATAATAGTAATAACAACAATAGCAATGATGGTGAAGCTCTTATGACGCATCTAAAGAATCTCAACGCAATAACAACATTATAAGAACAAAGTTTAAAAAAATACTATATACACCATGTACACAAATTACTATACCTATAAATAATTATACTGCACTGCCTAATTTACCGGGCGAACCCGCTCGATGGACAAGATAGTCAGGTGGTACAAAATCAGGCCAGTATACCACATCCGATTTTATATCTGCCACCAGATTTTAAAAAGCAATGCAAAACAAACGAACAAAGTCACCACTCATTAAAAAATACGTAAATACGATCGTTTAGTGCACTCCCAATTACGCAGTGATTATCATTGTAGCTTTTTTTTTTCTTTTTACCAGCGATACTGGTCGCATTATAGAAATTAATCGGATGGTTATAAACAAATAAATCCCTTTCTGTCTTGCTGGTTTTTTGGCATCTTATGCCCTTGGCTGAAAGATTTTCCTCAAAATTTCACAGTTGCCCTCGAAGCTTCGCTTTTCGGCTAACTGTTTATTTTCAGGAAATTTTTCAGTCTGAGCAGAAGTACTTAATTAGAAGTCTACACATAGTATTGGGGTGCATCCTATGTCTTTCGCGTGTAGGCTATTTTTAGCACAAACCTTGCGTGCGAGAAAATGACGTAGTTTATTGCGAAGAAATGATGGCTTGGACGTGCACGCCATCATTGCACGTGTCATTGCATGAGATTGTTGCAAATTATGGCTTTCACGGCGGACTATGAAAAGAAGTATAGAAGAAACATGCAAAAATAATCACCATCACCACCGCTTCAAAGGGCAGTAAAGGCGAAGGAACTCATTAAGGCCGAGACACACAATGTGGCAAATCGCTACGACACGTCGCCGTGACAGGTTGCTACAACAAATCACCTTGTGTGACATGTCAAAATCTTTGTCGCGGTGATGAAGACTTCTCAGTTATGGACTTCAATTCTGGTCTGAGACATTAAAAGCCAATATACCAGCCGCCTGAAGAGGTTAATTTACTAAATATCGCAGTTATACGCCACTTTATATAAACGAGAAGAAATCTTGGATGAGTCTCTTTTTTAGTTAATTATTAGGGTGTTCCTGGCACAAAACAATATAAGAAGCAATGTTGTCCTGTAACGGTGAGACTCGCTAGAATTCTTTACGTTTCTCTAGTGGCGAATACGAAGTAGGCGGATTGCTGACCATACCAAGGTAACATTGCTAAGGCTGCATGAGAGCGACTCCACATCTTGTACTGACGTGCCACATGCTGCTTCCTCCTCCACATCAGTACTTCCACTGTGGGCAACACTGGACACTTGACCATCAAAAACACTCCTTCTGCAGTCTCGGCAAATTCCTTATGGTCAAGAACGAATGAACACGCGTCAAAACAAAACACTATCTTGATAGTGTCTGCTTTTGTTTAGTTCAAATAAAAAAAAAATAAACGCCCGGGCTTGTAATAAGCGGCATTTTTTCAAAAACCTTTAGAACTGAAGTCAACAAATGGTTTTGTTAAAGTGCTTTTATTTCAAGTGCCTTTTAAACACAAAGCTAACTAGACAATGGGGTTTACTTAGGAATTTCCCGTCGCAAATGTAATGATAATAACTCGCGTGTTGATTGCTGATCATGTTGTCCATTGACAACTAGTATATATTGGGACTTGCAATGAAATACCTATAAGACCAGGAGCCAGGACCGACTATGGCTCCTGATAAAAGTAATAACATCAAATTAATTCCATAAGGAACCAACCCTGAGCATCGAGGAAGAGTTTCTAATTCCAAGACCGTCACAAGCGAACCGTGAAAATATTCAAGAGACGTTTCAAAAAAGTCACAAGAAATAAAGTTTGATGTTTAGGCTGTTTTACAGTTCGAATAAGAGAGTTTATGATTTTTTATGCTTGGCAGAATTCAGTTAAGTCAAGAAGGAATCGTCGTGACAAGCAAAAACCAAATCACGAAGATAGTAGCAACCGGTGTTTATGAAGATAAAAGAAAACTTACAGTTGGCCAAGTAACTCTTTTAGAATTACATCAAGGATAAAGAATGAAGTTGTTCGAATTCCGCTTTAAATAAAAATTGTCATTTATTTTGAAACATGGCTTACCTGATCCAACTGGGATAATCTCTCCTGTCGTCTCAAAAATTTGTTTGGAAACCATTTTAGAAACTCCCCGGTCTGCTTTTCTGTTTGCTCCATGTCTAGATAACATCTGCGGAACACAGCACTTCGTTGAGTTTCGCCGCCAGCCAAGCCCAAGTTCACGCCTGTGGTATGGGCAAACTGTGTCCAATGTCGGTGTTGAAGTCCTCCCCTCACCGAAAACTCCCACTCTAGCAAGAATGAGTTCACTTTCGGTAGTTATTCCAGAAAACGACCAGTGGGAACAATGATTCGTAATATCCTTTGAACAATTTTGTAAAGAAATTATTTGAAGACTCTTGGTTTTATCTAACCTATCGTAGGAGCAGTCTGTTCCGGTTACACCTTTGAAAGAACACGAAAATGCCATTGCAGTTTTTACACAGTGCGGAAAAACAGTCCGTGGGAAAATTCCACAACTCGGGAACGAAACCTGTTTAAAGTTTACTTAGCGACCATAACAACGCGGATAAATTGTTCATTTCAAGTATTTAAAAAACAAAACACATTATCCATTGAAAAGAAATTTAATGATACTTGAGAAGGTACAGTACTATAAATGAGAAGGCGAGGAAAAGCTTTGTTAAATGTTAACATTTCAATTTTCTGAAATAAAAAAAAAATGAATAACAAACATCCTAAACAATTGTAACCTGTGTCACGGTCTGTCACGCAATCGCTTATTTGCTCGATTTCCACCATTTTTAGTGCCTTCTCGCAAAGCACAATATCATTTCCCCAGAAAAAAAATTACATGAGTCAAAACCCCTTTTCTTCCTTATTTTATTCTCTAAATTTCACTTTTTTTGTGATAAAGGTAGTACGGTAAATATCTGTTTCAAATTAGCTTGTAATTTTTGAAGGTAAAAAGTGGCACTTCTTTAAGATCTTTGCCAGTGCCATTTTTTTTTTCAAATTTCACGAAAATTACAAAATAAAACCAGGAAGGGACGTAGAATAAGCTGATAACAAGTGAATGTCTTTTGGCTTTATAGTTAAGACAAGCGGTTTCCTTAAAAATGGCTAATTTTCAAGCCGAATTTTCTCGTGTCAGGCCCAAAAATTTATTATTGCCATTTTCTGCCAAAACAAAAGGTTATTTACCAAATTAAATATATAGCTAAAAATAACTTAATAGGGACTACAAATCGCCAAAGTTTGAGCGGTTTTGAAATTTTGAAGTTTGCCGCTCAATGTCTGATTCTTGTGGAAACCTGCTCTTAAATAAATGCCTCGGAAAGAAAAAGTCGTACATTCACGATTAACACACGCTCGACGGGCAATGAAAAAACGGGACTGCTTTTGTCTATGTTAACCCTGACCTAAAGTAATAAAAATGAAACTTACGCTTTATGAGATCCAAGCGTCTTCCGTCAAGCTGACCCTTTCCATGGTTCCCTCCACTGTTAGACGAAGACAGCTCTTCTTTTGAGAACAGATGCTGCACCAGCTTAAGCGCCAGAAGGTGTCGTTTATCGCATTGCTGGATCGCCTCAATTGTCTCGCCAATCAAGTGATGTGGCACGCCGTAGCTCAGCAGCAAGTCCGGTGTAATGACTTCGCTCGTTCTTTCCTCGACATTTCGTTGCTGCGGCTGAGGTGTGGAAGTCTGCAACGAGCGTTCCAGTGTTGGACAATACACAGATTGTTCTGGCGGAGGCTCTGAGCGAAGACTCTCAGCACTTTCAGTCAAAGACAACTAAAATAAAAAGAAAATGCACTTATAAAACAAAGCAGTCAACTATATCAAAACAACAGAACAATTCAGCTTGCAGGATAAGCCAAAACTCTGTATGTATGGATGTTTTCTTTACTTCGGCCTACTTCAACTACCTCGATTACATTTATGTAAGGTTTATTGTAACTATAGTATTTATAAAAGCTGATGTTTTAACCGTGTCAAAATAAAGATTATCCACCGATCCATTCAAAAAGAATTTTAATTACTCTCCGTAATGCAATACAACACAACCCGCAGTGTAATTTAATAGAACTTTTTAAATTTACTTACCATAGAACTTAGTGTCATGCTTTCCTCCATGGAAGTTAATTTCTTTTGGATTTCGTCGACACTCGATGTCAGGGACTGGAATTGCGCGTTTACTTGGGCTGTCAATGTCAGCAAACTCTCCTGCATGCTAACCAGTACCTAAGAAGAGAATCGATATTTGTTGTAACTCAAATCATTTCGCATTTATGCCAGAGGCCTTTCGTCTCTGAGAGACAGAGAGCTATAAGCATTGCAAGCGCAGTTAAGCTAATAAGAACTGCTTATTCTTAAGGAATCAACTTTTTGTTTTAAAATTGTACGTAAATTATAAATGGTATCACGTTTTAACGCAATTGCTGGTATAAATCCATACCGAACTTGTAAACGGAATCACAACTGAAGTTTATCATCGAAACATATGAACAAAGATATTTTTCTTTAGAGGATTGACTCGTCCTCCTTGTTTTCACGATACACAACGTGAAAGAGAAACATAAACTTGTCCGAGGAAACGTGTCTAATAATTGTATACGCTTACCTTACGCACATCATTGCTGATGTTTGCTTGGATCTGCTCCTCTCGGCGCTGTAACTCCGCATCTTTCCGCTTAAATTCCTCTCTCAAGGTGGCTCTCTCCTGCTCAAGCTCTTCTTTTAGTTTTTTGGCTGCGTGTAGTGTGCTGTGAAGTTCTCTTTCGCGCTTCAACGGGGATGGAGGGACGACTGCAATCGGTACCTCTTTTGGTGCAGGTGGTGCAGGGTTGCGAATCGGGGAAGTGGAAGATACTGCTTTTTGGTGCGGTCGGACGTTAGGTGCAGCGGTTTTTTCAGTGGCAAGTCTCTTTCTCCGTTCCTCTCCCCAGCCATCCACTCGCGTGTTTTGCTCTTCTAGAAACTGCTGGTACCGTTCACTTTCATCAGTGGCAGTAGTCTTCGACGCATCGCTCGCAGGCACGTTCTCTTTGTTGACAGAAGCATCAGAGTTGGCTGTGAGAAAAAAGAAATAAATTACTTAGTTATCCTACCGTACCATAGTCTACGTGCAGTTATCGATCAATTAAATTTGATTATCGAACAGAAATTCAAATACAAAACTTTCTGTGAGTCAAATTTCTGAATAAACATCAAGATCGATTTACGGTGTTTTCGGTTGGGAAATTCAGATTTGGGTTTCGAAAACGAAAAACGGATTTTGCCATAACTGAAATTCACCTTGACGAAGAGAAATTAAGTTACTGTCAGTAAAAAAAATACCTTTTCTCTTCTTGGGACTCCAATCTTCGCAAACAATAACATTGTACCAGTGGCTGCTCCACTTCAGCTTAACTTCTTGACCAGAACGCAATGCTCCTTCTTCAGGCTTGATATCCTTTCTTTTGGCATTTTGCTTAACTCCATTCCACTTATCTTTCGTCACCCACTGTATTAGAATATTGTCGTTTTTTCCCATGCTGATGATCGTGAGTGTTCGTGTTTCGAGTACAAGCGTATTCTAACTGTGCACGTGCAGGTTACTGCTCTAATTTATAGTGATAGCCCACTAAACGTTTAGCATTGCAGACAAACAGTTATTGTTTTCATTCAAAAGCCGTGTGATTGCTTTTAAATTACTTCTCAATATAATAGCAGAAAAAAAACATGAATTTTATAACATACAACAAAGCTACTTGAATAGAGTTTGTCTAATACACAATTGTTGATTCGTGTGCCGCGCGTGTTACTTCATTAGGCTGTTTCATGAAAGAAAACAAAGAATGTGTGAAAGAAAACAAGGCGGGAGTGATTTAACTTGCAAACACAAGACATACATGTCGCAATCCTTTCACCTTGTATTTTTTTCAAGTCGCGTGCACGTTTTTTTTATGGAAGTTTTGGAAGGCAACAGAATGACAGCTTTATTTTATGATCAAACATGTTGCCACTTTGCATATGAGACACGGTTACTAAGCACAACTCGGTTACCAAGCACAGCAACAGATCGCTTGTGAAACACGTCAAAGAAAACTTGTCAAAGTATTTACTTTTTTTTTTACTTTGTTTGCATTAAAATGTGCGTTTTGCTCAGTTTTGCTGGGGATTTCGTAGTATTTACAGCGAGGAATTTAGAAGGTGAGTATTGTAAGTGCTGTTTTATCGAACTGGCAAGAATCGCAAACAAGCCGAAGGCGATCAATCGTATCAGATCGTATCCACGCTCGCGTCACGCAAGCCATTGGAATTTCGTATTGAAAGAAGTGGATCCCTTGTAAGTTTTGGAAGGCAACACTGAACAGAATGACAGCTTTATTTTATGATCAAACATTACATGTTATCACTGTAACATTCTCGCACTCATTTACACTTAGGCTTTATTTCATGTAAATTAGGTTTACCCGCGTCCCACCGGGACAGAGTCTAGTGCGCATAAAATTAGATTTTTTAAACTGTTAGCGGTGTGACTACAACGTTCGTCTTGTTATTAATTTCGAAGCTATCTTGCCGCCGATTCTATTGATTGTTGATCCGGGAAAAATTCTGTAAGTTCATGTTCATTAGTTTTCTTTTAGTTTTATCCCGCTAGATTTGTTTTTAATATTTATTTTGTTGCCTTTCTTTTCCTTTCAGTCAAACTCGTAGTTGTAAGATGAAAATAAATGTTGTACGATGTTTGAAGTTCCCGCTGATTGTATCGCTATCATAATGCGACGATAACATTGTTTGAAGAATTTCCTTGATGTTTGAGATGTCTAATGCGGATCTTGAAGGTACTTTGACGACTGAAGGCGCGACTGGTGGAGTAAGGATAAGACAACCAAATGTTACCATCGATCAATCTGCGGTTGCGAACGAGACAATCTTTCGATTGAAAGCTTCCAGAAGCGCCGCCAAAGGAGTAATCACCCGTAAGCAAAATGAAGCCAGAGAAATTATGTCAGATTTTGGCGACGTAAGCGACCTCGAGCGTAAGCGTGCCGAGTTGGATGAAGCGATAGACAAATTTAAAGTTGCGCACCAAGCGTACCATGAACAACTCGTCGACCAAAATGAGATCGACGATTCGCATGAATATTACGATACTGCAATACTTCTTGCTAACGACACGAGAAGAATTATCGACGATTGGATTCAAGGTTTCAGTCAACCGCCGCGAGCTACTGACCTTCCGGAAATTAACCCAGACGACTCTATCAGCTGCGTTGATTCTCGAGTTTCCCCTAAAGTTGCGGGCTTGTCACAGAAATCAAGAGCTAGTTCGAGGTCAGGGTCAAGATCTTCCAGGCGGAGCTCAGTGAGCAGTGCCAGAATTGTAGTAGCGGCGAAGAGAGCGTCTTTAACAGCCGAAGCCTCTATGCTACGAAAGCAGCAAGCCTTGCAACAGGAAGAATTGCGCTTACAACAAAGAAAACAAGAGTTAGCTCTTGAGACTGAAATTGCAAAAGCCGAAGCAGAAGAACGTGTCCTCGCGCAAGCCGAGGTGGGTGTTCCAGAGCTTGTTGCGAACGTTGGATTTCGAAATACTGCACCTGCTGTTAAATCCGAGTTCAGGATAACTAAAGAAGAGTCTAACGTCAGTCAGAAACTTCGTGCACAGGACAAGCATCGTCCAGCGTCTGAAATAAATGCGAACGGAAGGCAGCGTAATGTAGTTGAGGACAGAGAATCTCTGCATTCGATTTCTAGCGAAGAAGGATTTCGTCAATTAATGGAGTTGCAACGTCAGCAGCAAGAGCAGAATCGTAACATGATAAACATCCAGCAACAACAAAACCAACAAGTGCAACAATTGCTAAAGGAACAACAGCTTCATACTTTGACCCTAACGTTGCCTCAACCTGAAGTTCCCACATTCACCGGCGATCCCATCGAATATTGCAGTTTCATCAGGGCCTTTGAGAGTATGATTGAGGCAAAAACGGCGAGTCCTAGCTCAAGATTGTATTACCTTGTGCAGTACACAGCTGGCGACGTGCAGGAGTTGATGCGCAGTTGTCTTGCAATGGATTCCGATAGAGGATATCAAGAGGCCCGCAAGTTGCTTGCCAAACGCTATGGTCAACCGTACAAGATTGCCTCTGCGTATGTCGATCGTGTTACTAATGGATCTGCGATAAAAGCTGAAGACGGAACAGCGTTACAGTCGTTCTCTGCCCTTTTGACAAGTTGTAAGAACACTTTGAGCGATATTGGATACCTAAGCAAGATCGAGAATCCGGATAGTCTAAGGAAAGTTGTGGCCAGACTTCCGTTCAATTTGCGCCAAAAATGGCGTGATGTAGCCGATGATATCACGGAGAGAAAAGCAAGGGAAGTAACGTTTGCTGACATTGCAAGTTTTGTAGAGATGAAAGCTCGAGTATTAACGCACCCAATATTTGGAGACATTTCCAGTGAGCCGAAAAACAGAAGTGTTCTCGAAGGAAGGAAACCAATGAATAGAAGAGCCTCTTCGTTTGGAGCAGACGCCCATGATCATGATCCCAATAGTAATACTCACCCCATAAACGAGGGCGTGGCTAATGACGTCTTGGAGTTGAGGTCCAGCAACCCTAGTCAGAATTGTCCGTTATGCAGAGCCCCTCATTGGTTATCCCAGTGCAAGCAGTTTAGAAGTAGAAGTGTCCGTGATAGATATGAACTTGTACGAGAGAAAGAGCTTTGCTACAACTGTCTGATCCCAGGTCATTATGCTTCAACGTGCCCAAAGTCGAGTTTTTGCAAGGTGGATGGATGTAGCGACAAACATTCAACCTTTCTACATCCACCAGCAGCACGAGTTGGCAACGAAACGCAGCCAGAGATAGAAGCCCAGAGTGCTTACGTAGATGTGGGCGAGTCGCGGTGTGCCTTTACTGGGGCCGGAACGTCGGTAACGGGATTACCTGTAGTACCAGTCAAAGTAAGAGCCAAGGGCGGCGATACCATGGTACACACTTATGCCTTCTTAGATGGTGGCTCAAATACGTCTTTCTGCAGCGATCAGCTAATGAAGCAGCTTAGAATCAAAGGCATCAACACCACTTTATCGCTGACAACGATGGAAAAAGAAAATAGTACGAAAAGGAGTACATTGGTCCAGTTGGAAGTTTTCGACTTCGATGAAAACAATTTCATTGAGCTACCTCTCGTGTTCTCTACACCTAAACTTCCAATAGCTTCAGAGAGCATACCCAGTCAAGATGATGTCGACAGGTGGCCCCATCTGAAAGGAATACATGTCACTGAAATAGAAGCCAATGTTGGTTTACTAATAGGCCACGATGTACCTAAAGCTCTGGAACCGAAAGAGGTTAGAGAAAGTCAGAATGGAGGTCCATATGCGACCAGAACGTTGCTGGGCTGGGCGATCAATGGCCCATTGGGCAGAACCGGACAAGCTACACGCACTACGAACTTTGTTCGAACGGACGCTGCACTTGACCATCAATTCCAGAGGTTTTGCAATATGGAGTTCAACGATTCTTTGCTTGGCAGTGAGAGAGCGCCGTCCCTTGAGGACAGAAGAGCCATGACGATTATGGAAACCTCTGCTGTTCTTAAAGAAGGTCATTATGAAATTGCCTTGCCGTGGAAGTGTCCTCCACTCTGCCTCCCGAATAACAAACCTTTGGCAGAACATCGTCTGAGGCTGCTACGAAGAAGACTTAGCAGAGATCAAGACCTCTTTCAGAAGTACTCGGCTTTCATAGACAACCTCCTTGACAAGGCCTATGCTAGAAAGGTCCCGGATTATCAATTAAGCCGTCCGGGTGAAGCTACGTGGTTCTTACCACACCATCCAGTTTTTCACCCCAAGAAGCCTGGGAAAGTTCGTGTGGTTTTCGATTGTGCAGCCAAGTACAGGGGTGTCTCCCTCAATGATGTACTGTTACAAGGCCCAGACATGACCAACACCCTTATCGGTGTTCTGACTCGGTTCCGGCAAGAAAGGATAGCTATCATGGCCGATATCGAGTCTATGTTCTATCAAGTCTGCGTACGTCCAGACGATTCACATGTGCTTCGCTTCTTGTGGTGGCCAGGCGGTAATTTAGAAAGTCGACCCGAGGAGTATCAGATGAGAGTTCATTTGTTCGGTGCTGTGTCCTCTCCCAGCTGTGCGAACTTTGCTCTCAGGAAGACGGCCGAGGACAACCTACATGAGTTCGATTTCGAGGTCATTAACACTGTCAAAAGAAACTTCTATGTAGACGACTGCCTAAAGTCCGTGCCTGGTGAAAATGAAGCTATCCGTCTGACCGCTGACCTCAGAAGGCTTCTAGAAAAGGGAGGATTCAATTTAACTAAATGGGTCTCAAATTCTCGTAAGCTGGTTGAATCATTGCCAGAGTCTGAGAGAGCCGGCACATTCAAGGATCTTAACGATGGTCAAATGCCTGTAGAGCGCGCTCTTGGGGTGCGTTGGGACGTAGAAAGTGATAAGTTCTGTTTCAAGATTGAAGTTAACGATAAGCCCCTCACAAGAAGAGGATTACTGTCTGTTGTCTCTTCAGTATATGATCCTCTTGGTTTCGCAGCCCCAGTAATCTTCCCAGCCAAAGTGATATTACAAGATTTATGTCGAAAGAAACTGGAATGGGATGACCCGATTCCTGACGCAGAAAAAGGGCGTTGGCTAAAATGGTTACAAGATCTACCCAAGCTCGAGCAATTCTCGGTCGATCGCTGTTTCAAGCCGCAGAACTTTGGTAAATCCGTGTCACTGCAACTTCACCACTTCTCTGACGCCTCTCAACAAGGCTATGGTGCGGTCTCTTACCTCAGATCTCTGGATGATGAAGGCGTAATACATTGTTCTTTCGTAATGGGGAAAGCGCGTACTGCCCCGCTGAAGTCTATAACGATACCAAGATTAGAATTGTCAGCAGCTGTCCTAGCATCAAGGTTAGACAAGATTATTCGAAGAGAGATCGATCTTCCGATACATGAATCCGTGTTTTGGACGGATAGTACCTGCGTAATCAACTACATTAGAAGCAACAACAAACGGTTTCACACATTTGTTGCTAATAGAGTCGCAGTCATACGTGATGGATCTTCACCGTCGCAGTGGAAGTATGTGAGCTCAGAGGCAAACCCCGCAGATGACGCGTCGAGAGGTCTTGCGATAGGCACTGTTATTAAGAAGAATCGTTGGATAAATGGTCCTGACTTCCTCTGGCAGCACGAGTCAAGTTGGCCTGCGCAACCGACCACTGTCAAAGAAATTCCTGATGACGACCCTGAAATCAAGAGAGAGATTCAAACGCATTTCGCTGTATCCGACGCTGGGATCAATAGCATGAATCGGATATTTGGGAACTTTTCATCATGGTCTCGCCTTAAAAAGATCTTTGCCTGGGTTTTGCGTTATCGGGAGAGACTGAGGGCATCGTGCGAAAGGCGTAAAAGGGGTTCGCTACTGGTACTGAAATCCTCTGAAGTGGGCGAACCTATAAGTGTGGATGAGATTGACAAAGCAGAGAAAGAAGTCCTTAAATTCGTTCAACGACAGAGCTTCCAAGAAGAGATATCCTGTCTCAAAGAGAAAGGAAAGGAAGACGAAAGCGATGGCTCGAAGAATAACGAAGAGAAGAAACGGCTAATCAAGAAATCGAGCACGATTTACAAGCTTGATCCAGTAAAGATTGATGGCCTGTTGTATGTTGGAGGGCGCTTGAAACAAGCACCAATCCCAGACTCTGCGAAGCACCAACTTATCCTGCCTAAGAAGCACCATGTTGTAGAATTGATCGTGCGTCACTACCATCTAAAGTCGGGTCATTCAGGTTTGGAACATGTGTTATCCCTGATTCGGGAAAAGTTCTGGATCCTCAAAGCGAGGACGGCTGTGAAGAGCGTGCTGGTCGACTGTTTCGATTGCAAAAGAAGACAAGCCCCATTAGGAGAGCAGAAAATGGCAGATCTGCCCGCGGACCGTGTGACACCTGAGAAACCGCCCTTCACATTTGTAGGAATTGATTGCTTTGGCCCGTTCGTTGTGCGAAGAGGAAGAAGTCTTGTGAAAAGATATGGTGTCCTATTCACTTGTTTATCTATCAGAGCTATCCATTTGGAAGTCGCCCACAGTCTCGATACGGATTCCTTCATAAATGCGATGCGACGGTTCATTGCTCTAAGGGGCCAACCCGAAGAAGTGAGATCCGACAATGGCGGAAATTTTGTTCAAGGAGAGAAGGAGCTACGTGAAGCCATTGCAGGTTGGAACCAACAAAGGATTGGCGAGTTCTTACTGCAACGAGACGTGAGATGGTTATTTAACCCTCCGGGTGGTTCGCATCACGGCGGAGCTTGGGAACGTTGCATCAGAACGGTGAGAAAGGTTATGGGCGCTCTTACAAGGGAACAGATTCTTGACGATGAAGGCTTGGCAACGTTGATTTGTGAAGTAATGTCCATCGTTAATGGTAGACCGATAACAAAGATATCAGATGATCCGAGAGATATGGAGGCCCTAACGCCAAATCACTTGCTACTGCTTCGCTCTGGACCATCAGCTCCACCTGGTCTCTTTGCCAAAGATGACATGTACTCTCGTAAGCGGTGGCGACAGGTTCAATACCTGGCTGACGTTTTCTGGCGAAGGTGGATCAAGGAGTACCTCCCATCTCTACAAGAGAGGCAAAAATGGAATCGACCACGGAGAAATCTTGCTGTTGACGACATCGTCCTAGTGGCTGATGCAAGTTGCCCGCGAAGCTGCTGGCCGCTTGGCCGTGTTTTGGATGTCCAAGGAAACGCCAAAGACGGGTTCGTTCGAAGAGTAACCGTGAAGACCAAAGCATCGATTCTACAGCGACCAATCGACAAAATTGTCTTCCTCGAATCCTCTTCAGGTTAAATTAGCTTTATCCGCTCCAACTTGGGGACGCTAGATTTCTGTGTGGTTTTACTCGACGGATTTTCAAGCCCAAAGACTACGGTGATATCGGGAATGACTGATTTGTTATGGAACTTAGAAGGGAATCCCCTTCTTTGAGCATTACAAGGAACTGAACTCATTATTTCTCACTTAGCTATAGTGGAATTGTTATAAGTCACTTTCCATTAAGAAGCTTTGTTGTCGTTGTTTTGTTTGTTATATTTTAACGCGGGCTGCTAATGTTACTCTATTGTTTGTTAAATGCTAGAAGTATCCCGCATTTAGGGGCCGGAATGTAACATTCTCGCACTCATTTACACTTAGGCTTTATTTCATGTAAATTAGGTTTACCCGCGTCCCACCGGGACAGAGTCTAGTGCGCATAAAATTAGATTTTTTAAACTGTTAGCGGTGTGACTACAACGTTCGTCTTGTTATTAATTTCGAAGCTATCTTGCCGCCGATTCTATTGATTGTTCATCCGGGAAAAATTCTGTAAGTTCATGTTCATTAGTTTTCTTTTAGTTTTATCCCGCTAGATTTGTTTTTAATATTTATTTTGTTGCCTTTCTTTTCCTTTCAGTCAAACTCGTAGTTGTAAGATGAAAATAAATGTTGTACGATGTTTGAAGTTCCCGCTGATTGTATCGCTATCATAATGCGACGATAACAATCACTATTAGAAGTAAACGACCGATTGTCAAAACCACTGAAGCCGAATATTAAAAAACTCTTTGAAGGGTTTAACATTCTGAGCTTATAGCATACAAAACCTTAGACAAGCGACCTCAAACGCTTTGCAAACCCTTCGCAAACCCCATGCAAACGCTTTCAAACGCATTGCAAACTCTTTTCAAACGCTTTACAAACTCCTTTCAAACGCTTTACAAACTCCTTTCAAACGCTTTACAAACTCCTTTCAAACGCTTTACAAACTCCTTTCAAACGCTTTACAAACCCTTTTAAAAGCGTTTCAAACGCTTCACAAACTCTTTTCAAACGTTTTGCAAACCCCTTGCAAACGCCTTGCAAACGCCGTTTGGCCCAAATTGAAATGTTCGATAAGACGTGTTTTCCTATGGAAGGTCACAATTCATTTTTAGGCCAGAACATTTCTCAAAGTTATCAAGGGTTTGTATTACTTTTTCGACCGATGAAATATTGGCAAGTGTAGCTGTCATGCCATCTGCATACAACAAAGACTTGGTCTCATCTTCCCTGATTTTTATGCCTTCAATCTGTTCATTTGTTCGTATAGAAATTGCCATTATTTCAATGGCAATTAAGAATAAATACGGCGACAATGGGTCTCCCTGTCTTACACCTCTTTCAAGTTGAAAAGGAGATGAAAAAAACCATTGTTAAGAACGCAACTTGAGAGATTATTGTAAAATGTTTGTATCCATTTTATGAAGGAGGGGCCAAAATTGAAAAGCTCTAGTGATTTATAAAGAAAATCATGTTCAATTGAATCAAAAGCTTTTTCAAAGTCTAGAAAGAGTAAAACACCTGGAAGGTTTGATGATTCTGTATGTGCGATGATGTCTAAGACTGATCGAGCTGTTTCTCCAATAAACCTACCCTTCATAAAACCAGACAGATTTGAGTGAATTATACCCGGAAGAACATTTTTAATTCTATTTGCGATGACCTTAGTTGCAATTTTCGAGTCGACATTAATTAACGAGATTGGTCTCCAATTTTTCAAAAACATTCTATCTTTTCCTTTTTTATCGATCAAACTGATGACTGCCTGCTTTTGAGAACTTGACATTTGCCCAAGCTCAAAAGAATAATTAAAAACATCTGTCATAAACACACCAACTGAATTCAACAGGAATTCCATCATTTCCTGGAGTTTTCCCAGTGTCAAAAGTATCAAGAGCTTTAACACACTCTCTGTAGTAATTTGACCCTCACAACTTAATCTTTCTTCTTCCGATAGCGCTGGAATGTTCGCGTTTCCTAAGAACTGATCTAATACATCAGACTGACTTACGCTCAATTTGCTGCGGTATAACTTCTTATAATATTCCGAGGAGGAGTCTAATATTTTTTGGTAGTTTTTGGTAATAACTCCACTTAAGCAAAGCTTCCTTATGTGTTTTCTTGTGTAATTTCTCTTTTCCAAACTTAAAAAATATTTTGTACTCTTTTCGCCATATTCATGCCATCTTGCCCTTACGCGTACTATTAATCCATTAGCTTTTTCCTCATAAAAATTATCCAATTCCGCATTACAATCATCGAGAATTTTTTCGACCCTTTCACATGGGTTCTGCTCAAATTGTTCTTTTGCAATTTGTAGGTTTCTTTGCAGTTTTTCTTCTCTTTCCCTTTTTGTTTTAGCTAATTCTTTTGAGTAGTTAATTGAAAACAGGCACACATTATATTTCATCCAATCCCAAGCGACTCTTTTATCAGAAAATTCATCGCCCTCCTTTTTCCATTCCTCTAGCTTTTCTTTCATCCTTTGGAGAAAATTTTCATCAGTCAATACCGAAGTATTCATTTTCCAAAACCCTGGGCCTCTTTTACATTCCTCAAGCTCCTGGAGGTGTAGAAGAATTGCCGAGTGATCAGTTCTAATTGCAGCAATAATATCGACATCTTTAATTAAGTCCTGAAGTGAATTGGAGATAAGCCAATAATCTAATCTACAAAAGACGAAAGGAGATTTTTGCGACCAAGTAAAGCTTTTTGTTTGAGGGTTTTTTAAATGCCAAACATCATGTAAATTAAACACTGTTTGCATTTCTTCGATGTGTTCAACAATTTTTTTCCTTGCTACTAGTATCCCGCCTTGTTTTTCAAGAAGTGGATTAATAGGACAATTGTAATCGCCACCGATTATTATCTTATCTTCGTAAGCAAGGCCTTCTTTTCTCAGAAGGTCAATTAAATGATCATAGAATTGCGTGGCTTGATTATCATTGTTTGGACCTTACACATTCACTAAAAAATAATTTTCATCATTGATTTGAGCTTGAACAAAGATGAATCTCCCAGCGGGATCAATAACTTTTTTGATTATCTTACAGTCAAACCCTTTCCGAAAGAGTATTGCAACACCTCTCGCATTACTACTCCCATGTGCAAGCTCCAAAGGGGCACCCCATTCAGCTTTCCATTGTTTCTCGCTATTAACGGTTGAATGTGTTTCTTGCAGAAAAATAATATTTGCATTTTGCTTTCTGCACCATGCAAAAATTGCTCGTCTTTTCTTAAAATTGCTTAAACCTCTTACATTTAGCGACAGCATTCTTAAATCACCCATATCTGCCGTTAATTTTCTAATTTAGGTAACAGAAAAAACATGAAAGACCGCTGGCGTTATATCATACCATTGAATAGCTACTTGCATCGCACTACACAAAAACACGAAAACACAAACACAAAAACACATACACAGAGTAAATATTTTACGCTGAAAAACAATTTTAACTTTCAAATTGTCCTCTTTCCTGAAGGAGTATAGCATTCTTTCTCTCTCCCTCAGCCGCGCCCGCTCCTTTTTGATCATATTTACTTGAATGCGTTGAAATTAATGCGAATATGGCTTCTTACAAATCTATCTCTGACAAAAAACAATAGGCATTTAGCAATAAATAAATAACGAGTACAAACCATTCTATGGATTAAAGGATAAATTTTGCAGCAGTAATAAACACGTTCATGTTCAGTGGTCCGTTTAGCTGGTGTTGGCCTCCTCGGCTTGTAGGTATAGAGTCTTCAGTTTTGACTCACCGTTCAATTTATAGATTATCCGAGCTGGTACGCTCCAGGGAATGTATGCAAAGAGTACATCTTCTCGCTTGCGAATTTCGCCCAGATGCAATTCTTTCAGCTTCTTGTGTTCTTCCCTTACAGACTTGGACACGTCGTCAGAGATGAACAAATTTGCCTCTTGAAATGGATTGTCCTTTAACTTTGAAGCAGCGTTGCGTAAAACATATTCTTTGTCGGTGTAACGCAACAAATACACATGAACTGGTCTTGATTGAGGCGCACCCCGTGTTGCGTTTTCCCGTCATTTAATATTTGTGCGGTGAGCTCGCATTACTTCTATCTCCTCCTGTAAGGACATATGCTCGTAAAAAATCTTATTTACCAGCTCAAGGCAGGACGACTCTTTCTCGGCACCTTCTGGAATGTTCCAGATAACAATATTATTCCTCTTCGAGCGATTTTCCATCTCATCCAACTTCTTCTCGAGTTGCTCCATTTTAGCTTGATCTGCCTTTTTCTCCACTGTTTGTTTTACCGTTTTCAATTCTTGATTTAAGCCTTCCAACCCAGTGGAAAGCCTGTTTGTTTGTAGTCTCGAGCGTCGTTGACTTCGCAAAAATTTCATCATGGCGGCTTTGACTGACAGCTTCTAGTTGATCTGTTTTCTGAGCAAGAACTTTTACCAGCCGACTTAACTCTGCAAAATCTTCTGCCGACATAGTGGGCTGTTGAATCTTCTTCCCTGAGCGCAAAGCCATTTTCAAAGCTTTCTGGACGGAGCATGGAACGACACGTCTTCACTCGTTGGAAGGCATGCCCAGTCCACCATATTTCTTATTGTTGGCTGAAGTAGGAACCTCTTTCACGGTTTCTCTTGTAGGTCGCCGAGGAGGCTTGGGAGTTTCATGGCTTTTCTTGGGCATGTTTTCAGTTGGAAGTGCCCCAAACTTTCTTTTTGGTAATCTTTGCAGATTCAACTGAAAGTAGTTAGCATCAGAATTGCATGAAAAAGCAAAAACAACAATATTGTCATGCAGATCACAAATCGACAGAGATTGTGTGACATTAATATTACCACAGATGATAACAAAGAGACTGCCAAACATAGATTTTTAACTGCTGGTTTGCAACTAGTTTTCAAATAGAAGCTACAAGAATGAATCTTTGAATACAACAGCCCACAGCAACGGAAGCAACTACACACGAATTTCATAAAACACCACACAATAATATTGTATATGGTATTGCTATTTATTTGGCTACTTACACATCTCTATGTCATCAGGTTTGAAGTGTTTCTCGCAAGTAAACACTGTGTTATTGTCTATCAACCTCTGAAACTCCGAATTCTTCTCACGGGTCTTCGTAATCTCACTAAGCCATGCTTCCCTCCACGTCTTGTGCTCTTCATCTTTCGAGTGTGGAAGCTTGAATATCCCAAGACCTTTCATTCTCCGTCACGATCCGTAACCAAACACAGCACAATTTTCGCCTGGCATCCTGCAGAACTACTCATAAGCTACTTTTTACCAAATCTATTAACTGAGCGAGACCAAAAACGGACAAGAACATGATAGAAAGACTTTAAAACTCGCGCAACAATCGCACCACTATTCGGACGCCATCTTGAAATGTTGTGTGCAGGGTCAATGTCACGTGACGTTGAAATTCGTAACTAAAGACATAGTTCTTTGATGTTCGCCGAGTTTCCTAACCAGATCTCCCTCTACTAACTATGATACGAATAAATAATAAACCAGTGTTTTATAAAATGTTTTTTGATAAGGGCATAATTTATTTGAATGATTTACAGTTTAATGTTGATAATGTCCGTTCTTATGAGTCCTTTAAACAAAAAGGACTTAACACTAACTTTCTGACATGGGCAGCTTTGAGGTCTTCTGTCAAAAATATGAAGTCAAAAAGTTCTTGCAATCTCCTTACAGTGGGCATCTTTGACCCTTTGAGTATAATGCAACTAAAGTTTTTAATGCATATACTTTTTATACTTACTTTTTATTTATTTATAGATTTTTTATTATATATTTTCATTATTATAATTTCTACTCTTGTAAACTACTTCTAATAAAAATCTGTAAATATGAAGAATGAATAAAATATATATAGACGGCTGGTCTTGAAGACAACTTCTACTACAACAGTTGCCTGTAAAGTACGAACAGTTGCATGAATGAGAACAATCACCAGAAGAAAGCATCAACTCCTGAGAAGATGTTCAGTGCTTATACACTGAATTCTCTGAAATCACAGTTAAGTTTGTTAAAAAGTCTGACAGAAAGTTCACATGGCTATTATTAGTGAATCTCTATCTACACTGCCACCATTATGCAAGCATCTAAAGGTCTCTAAGAGAGATATATCAATTTGCCCCTATCAGTGAGTGTGGTGCAAAAGAATATGAAGATGAGTGGTTTACCCAAAACTTTGGAGGAGACATGGTGAAAGGCTCAACAAATTTGTATGGAAGAATGGCATAATGACAGCATAATCAGCCACAGGAATGACTGTTGTTTCCTTATCTAAGCAGACCTACTAAGCCAGATGTCATTGACACAACAAATGGTAGTGTTTCATGTGGTTCTGATGCTTTCAAAAGTTGCATCATGTGCACGCTGTCTCTCACAGTAGTGGTGAACTACAAGAACTTATCGTGAAGTGGGAACCAAACCTCACAAGTCTAATGCTTCCCTGCTAGCAGAGGCTCTTTTCCTGGCGTTCGCTGACGGGAGAAAAGAGACCTCTGCCATGGGTCGAAAATGGCTTTGATTCAACCGCCGTCCACAGTCTTGGACAGCTCTATTGAAAACGCATGCTCCTTGCGTTGTTCGCTGACCGCAACTTGAGCCCGTTGCGTCTCGCGCATTTCTTTTCATTAATTCCGCTGTCATTTATTGAGCCCACATTGCAAACATGGCGTGCTCGAAAGAGTTCAATAGTAGAGAGTTAGAAAGTTTGCTTTCTTCCGTTTTGGATAACCTCAACGATGGAAAGGTAAAAAGATTCAGTGATGAGCAGTTCAAGGCTGGTTCATTTTTTTAAAGGGCGAGACACATTTTCGTGCTTGCCGACCAGGCATGGGAAAACTCTCATCTACCAGGTTGCTGTACTTGTTGCACGAACGGGGAAGGTGAAAATTCTGCCATCGAACCCACTTGTTGTGGTTGTTTCACCGCTAAGCGCGCTCATATCTGACCAGCTAGAGTCCTGCCAAAGGCTCAAACTGAAAGCTGTTAAAATGGAGCAGGAGCTGTTGGAAAATGACAATAAACTGAAGGAGCTCGAAGAAGCCAAAGTGGTTTACTGTAGTCCGGAAACCTTGGAACTGTAAACTCTGTGTTGAAGTCATAATGCTAAGATATTCTACTTTGAAAATCTTTGAAAGGTGTGCAAGGAAGATAAGGTTTGGGGCAATAGATTTCGGTATGCAAGGAAGCATACCAATGCCACATTCATGCAACCAGCTAGAGATTTCTTTTCAGAAAGCTCTGGAAGATTGGCAAAATACAAAGAGATGTTCAGGGGTTTTCTCATCCTTTGCACTTACTTACTTACTTAGGCCCGTCGCTCCAGGTGGAGCATAGGCCATTAACAACAGCTCTCCAGCGAACTCTAACTTGGGCTGTTCGCACAACTTCTTTCCAGGTGTAGCTCATCATCCTAAGCTCTGTATCTGTGTCACGTCTCCAGCTGTTTTTGGGTCGCCCTCTCCTTGTCTTCCCTTGTGGGTTCCAGGTCAGGGACTGGTGCAAGATGTTACTTGTTACATTAGTGTGGCTGATTAATATTGTGCTGTCATTATGCCATTCTTCCATACAAATTTGTTGAGCCTTTCACCATGTCTCCTCCAAAGTTTTGGGTAAACCACTCATCTTCATATTCTTTTGCACCACACTCACTGATAGGGGCAAATTGATATATCTCTCTTAGAGACCTTTAGATGCTTGCATAATGGTGGCAGTGTAGATAGAGATTCACTAATAATAGCCATGTGAACTTTCTGTCAGACTTTTTAACAAACTTAACTGTGATTTCAGAGAATTCAGTGTATAAGCACTGAACATCTTCTCAGGAGTTGATGCTTTCTTCTGGTGATTGTTCTCATTCATGCAACTGTTCGTACTTTACAGGCAACTGTTGTAGTAGAAGTTGTCTTCAAGACCAGCCGTCTATATATATTTTATTCATTCTTCATATTTACAGATTTTTATTAGAAGTAGTTTACAAGAGTAGAAATTATAATAATGAAAATATGTAATAAAAAATCTATAAATAAATAAAAAGTGAAAACAAGAGTAGCTGCAAAAGGTAATTAACCCCCCTGCCGCCAAAAAGAAGAAAATTCAACTTAGTGTTTCTAAAAGTTTTTCCCATTTTGCCAGGTGCATATTTAATTTGTTGTTTTCTCTTCCATGACTACGTCTACACGGACAAAGTGTGTAATTCAGGGAACCCCACTGAAGTGGGGTTCGTGCATATGTATGAGTCTTGTATCTTAGTAACGTTCAATGCTTTTTACGTGATGTCCCATTGGGAGTTTCAACTTGGGACTTATTTTCAATGTCCAGTGGTAAGTTTCTGACATTATATTTTGTGCATACATGTCCTTCGAAGCCATTTTAATGCATGCATATCGAGCACATTAGAGGAGGCGAAAGAAGTTAATTCTTGCACCTCAGGAACAAGCAAGTGGTTGAAAGAAGATAAACCTCGTGTTTTTGGTGTCTACCTGCAAAAACTAACAAAACTATGCAAGAAGTTGACATCTAGCCTCTTATCAGTTTGAATGGTAGCAAAATCTTTCTGGCACTGAAGTTTTATCTGATTGTGAATCTATGCAAGCACCTGTGTGTAAACAATTGTCACGATGATGTTTCACGAATCTGTTTCTCATAGATTCTTCGTATAATCAAAGAATGATAGGAGGCTTAAACCTTTTGCAGCCAAAATTCTCAAAAAACAAAATGCCGATCAAAGGAACTAGAATGCAGAATGGTGAAGGAAGAAATGGCTTTCCCACTGTTTACATTACAGTTGCCGCTAATGTAACACCGACCAGTTGCCAATAAAAAATGCAAATACGTGTGAAGAGTGAATACTCAAATGTTTGAATTTGTCTGATGCATTCCTGTGTAATACTTCACAAAAATGGACATCAAAAGACAGCTTTAATTGTTTTCTGCAAAGACCACAAGAGAGTAAAAAATTCTAGTCGAAACAAACAACTGGCTTGGAGGAAGCCGACATTTGCATAATCACAGCGTTGTCGGCATTTTGTTGAATGTGAACCAAAACATCGCACATTCCCTGCAAACATTGTCACCAATTTCTTCATCTTCTGTGAAACTTCCTAGTCAATCATAATAAATGTTCAGCAAGTAAGAAACAAACTTTCAATTTGAGCCTTCCTGTGACTTTGCATTATTATAAGCGAAACGCGAAGATAGACAGACACGCTGTCACACTCAAATGATAATAAACAAATGGAAGAAGCTTATATTTGCCTAATCACAACTCTGTCAGGTTTTTGTTGAATGTGAAGTGAAACATGCCCTGCAAATAGTGCCATCAATTCTTCCATTTTCTTTGAAACTTTCACTTGAGCATAATAAAAGTTCACCGAGTTAACAAACAAACTTTTACTGCATGCCTTTTCATGACTGCATGACGGGTCTGATAGCTTTTGCGCAAAGATGTCAAAGATAGCCAGACATGTCACGCTCAAATGTTAATGGCCAATCTGTTTACAAAATGTTTATTGTAACGATAAGCCTACTTTAAAAACAGTTAAAGTTTTTGGTATTTTGTCAACACTGCGTGGCAATTTGTCTTCAAGCACCACATTCATGTGTTAGCAGCAAAGCGGGAAGATCAATCTTTAGTTCGCCATGTGTTCAGTCGGAGTCAAAACAGGTTTTTAGTGAACATCAAACTGGACACTTGATTTTCAAACCTGCATTTACTTGCTAAGATACTAAGTGTTGCCAAGTGTCCCTTGCGTAATTCCATCACTATGTTGCACATGTGAACTGTAAACTCTGTGTTGAAGTCATAATGCTAAGATATTCTACTTTGAAAATCTTTGAAAGGTGTGCAAGGAAGATAAGGTTTGGGGCAATAGATTTCGGTATGCAAGGAAGCATACCAATGCCACATTCATGCAACCAGCTAGAGATTTCTTTTCAGAAAGCTCTGGAAGATTGGCAAAATACAAAGAGATGTTCGGGGGTTTTCTCATCCTTTGCACTTACTTACTTACTTAGGCCCGTCGCTCCAGGTGGAGCATAGGCCATTAACAACAGCTCTCCAGCGAACTCTAACTTGGGCTGTTCGCACAACTTCTTTCCAGGTGTAGCCCATCATCCTAAGCTCTGTATCCGTGTCATGTCTCCAGCTGTTTTTGGGTCGCCCTCTCCTTGTCTTCCCTTGTGGGTTCCAGGTCAAGGACTGGTGCAAGATGTTACTTGCTTATTTCCGCAGGGTATGGCCAATCCAGCCCCATTTCCTCTTTAGCATCTGTCGTCCTACTGGCTCTTGATCACCTCGCTGCCACAGCTCCTCGTTGCGAATTTTCACAGGCCACCAGATGTTTAGGATGCATCTTAGGCAACTGTTTATGAATGTTTGGATCTTCTGTAGTGCCTTTTTTGTTCATCTCCATGTCTCTGACCCATAAAGGAGAAGCGATTTAACATTTGAATTGAAGATGCGAAGCTTGGTTTCAGTCCTGATTTCTTTGGACTTCCAGATGTTTCTGAGCATGTTAAACGCTGCCCTTGCCTTGCCAATTCTTGCTCCTACATCTACATCTGTACCTCCTTCTTTGTCAATAACACTGCCAAGGTATGTGAATGAGTCCACCTACTCTAGCTGCTCTCCTCCTACTGTGATTGGATTCTCATTGGTAGTGTTGATCCTCATGACCTTTGATTTACCCCTGTTGATCTTTAAACCAGTCCTTTCTGATGTTGCTGCCAGTCTGGTGGTCTTGCCCTGCATCTGGTCATGGTTATGTGAGAGAAGAGCCAGATCATCGGCGAAGTCTAAGTCCTCCAACTGTGTCCAAAGGGTCCACTGAATCCCATTTTTCTTTCCCTCTGTGGTGGTTCTCATAATCCAGTCAATAACAAGAAAAAGAAGAAACATGAAAGGTGAAAAGAAACTACATAATGGTGAATCGACTAGTTTTAGTTTGCTTAATTTTGGTAAATAATATTCTATTCAAGATTTAAGAGCGAATGCACAGATTTTTCGCACAAAATGTCAAAATCGCGGCCACGGTCAAAAATAAATGTTGCTTTTATTTTCAATTTCTAGAAAGTTTTTAACAAGTTTTCAAAGGTTTTGGGGTTTAATTTTCAAAATACGGCCAACTTTCGAAAATATTTGAGAAAATTGATTTCGCACTACCGAGGGCTAAAAATAGCCGTATTTAATAGCAAAGACGATTTTTCCTTACACTACATACACTACATTACAAAAATAATACTATTGTTGCTTACATAAACGCTACTTATATTTGACACTAATGCTGATTATTTGCTAAGCGCCATTATACTTTATGCAACATGATATGTCTACGCACCATTTACAACAATGAAGACTTAAAGGCTTATTTAAAGATACAATAGCTGCTTAAGAAAACTTTAGAATTTCCCATTTCAGTTGATGAAATTTAAGCCTGTCTCTTTTCTTAGCGATAAAATATTCAATATGTTCAATATATTTAAGCTTAGCTATTAACTGAGGTAAGAGTGGTTTTGTTTTCCTAAGCCGATTAGTATGGATTACTTGCTTACCAGCAATGAGAATGTGGTTGAGAAGAGTCCAATGAGGATTTTCTTTTGTGATACCTAGCAGAATTTCGCTATCATTTAACCTAGAAATGGTGATTGCCAACGAGTCAGGCCTTCTGGAAGACCAGAAGGCCTGACGAGGCGGCAGATTATAGAGCCGTGAGAAGATTTGTATGTGCGGAAAAAATCTCACAAACGCTCCAAAATGTAGAAATGTAAGTAATGTAATGTAAGGTAGATCGTGACGACACAATGTCTGATGTTTTTAGCCAATCTGTTGAGCAGAAACTGTTCAGCACGTGCACAATTTGTCATAGTTTTGGCCAATCAGCTCGCTACTTATTTGTTCAGCACGTGCACGATGCATGATTCATGGCGTCGATACGTGATCCGCAAACTCACATGTGTGAGAACCTAAACATTTAACGGCCAGTACGCGATCTGCTTTTAGCCAACGAGAGGCTCTTCCGAAAAGATTTATTCAAGAAAATCTGCCCAGAATCAATGGAGAAACAAAGAAGATGACCTCGGATACAGGCAAAGTGAAAACTGCTCACGTTTGTTGCAGTATTGAGCTGAGTGACACTGAATCGCTGCAGAATTATATCCCTTCGCATTGCCAGTAGATTCTTCCAGTACCAAGTAAGCTTTATTGAGATTATTTGACATTTTTATTTTGATGAAAAGTGCGTTCTTTGCTTCATTTTTCCCCTACTCGCTAGTAATGGCAATCTTTCGGAGTGAAAAAAGATCGAACTGAAAGCATTTAGAATCTGTACGTGACCGCTTATCGAAACAATCTCCGCAGGAATTCCAAACCCCGGTATGGAAATCGCCACGAAAAGTTCATTGCTCTAGTTCTACATCTTGTATTTTAAGAGCACTAAGTACTGTATATATATACTCTGTATATGTGCTTCTAAAAGCAAATAAAAAGGAAATTTATTTTATGGAGTTGTTTCAAATGACGACCAATGACGCGTATGGCGACAGGAGCTTGTAATTGTAATTGTAGCTTGCGCCCCCACGACGCGAGGTCATAATTTCAAAATAAAGTATTTCTTAGCTGGATGACCTCGAAAGTAAACATTTTATACCTGTTTCTACCGGTATAGTTTATTTTAGGGCGCGAATGCCCTAAATCTTTTTGATTTTCGAACGATTTTCTTCGGCGCCAGAATCAAAACAATAACAAACACTCGCAGTCGACAGAGAGTCTTTAATATTAAATTTAGTAATCAATTAGTCTTGTGAAGCGTGTAGGGGGTTGGGTAAAATGCAGCCTTTATTTGTGTTACTATATATGAAGTAAACAAAGGCTATATATTTTCCGAGTTTCAGTGGCTCACAGCCACTTTGATTTAAGGTCTATTGGACTTAAAAACAGCTGACACCTTTCCAAAATAGCGGCATAGAACTGCAATGGCTTGCAACCCTCAAATTACATGGATTTCACAAGGTTTCTCACTACTTAAGTATCATTTTAGAACTCCTTCATTAGGCCTTCACCAAATCGCATCAGTTTATTCCATAAACATTCCGCAATGAATACATGCAATGTACATTGATCACACCCACATCATAAAGTGTACTTTTAGTCAAACATTTACAATAAATTTATTATCCTCACAACCCTTCTCTCTTGTTGTACTCGTTGGCACTTCTACCGATAGGTACCACTAGTATTAGATTTATTTAACCAGTTAATAGTATGCGTCCAGAAATCTTTGGTAAATTTGCAGTGTAAAAACGAATGCTCGAGAGATTCTTCGTACTCTCCACAAAATGTACATAACGAGGTATCTGTTAGCCTCATTTTATTCAACAATTTGTTAGTATATATTATACGATTAAGTATTTTAAATTGAAATATTCTTGTTTTAACGTCTAAGGTCACTTTATGTGGTATTAGATAAATCTGTTTCCAGTCCAGATTTTGGTCATCAAATAACGAGTTGTATTTTAATCTTGCAGTAGGATGGACGCGTATGTCCCCTAAAAGAATCCAGTATAATCTTTTGCTCGTGAGTTCATTTAGCTTAATTTCTTCATTATTACAATTGAGCACAAATTGAGTTAAATCCCAATTTGTGGTGGTATTCTGCTCTAGTACATCAGGGGGTTCTGAATTGTCCGAGTTTATCAAGACTCTCCATGAGTCTGGAAGTGCTTTTGACAGACCAAGAATTAAATAATAATTGTTCAAATTCAGCCCTTTTTCTCTAAAGAAATTCCAGGGTTTTAATTTGCCGTTCGGAAGAAGAATGTCTTTTATCTTTACAATTCCAGCCATATATGATTTTTTGCAAAATTGAGGTTTGCCATCAATACGCAGATGTTGGTTGTTCCATAGTATTTGATCCATGATGACGTCTCGCGAGGTCATTTGTCTAGTATTGACTGTTGCCCAGGTCTCAAAACACTCGCGATAAAATCTAGGAAGGTGTTTAGGAAGATCAGCAACATTATAATTACAATGAAGAAGGAGTTTATTGCCATGATCTTTAAGAATCCGTGAGAGGATAAGTTTCCAAGGGCTATAATAGTTCTCAGTGTACTTTTTTAGACAAATGATTCGTTGGGTTTTGATTGCAGACTCCACATGGGGCATTTTGAGACCACCTTCTTTATACTCGCTGATCAGAGCTAAGCGTTTGATTTTATCCTTTCCGTTCCATAAAAAATTAAACATCACAGAATTAATTGTTTTCAAAAAATCTTTGTCTGGATTTAATACGGAAGCGCGGAACAGGAGTTTTGGCATTGCGAACGTTTTGATAATTTGAATCTTGCCAAACACAGTTAAATTTCTCCATTGCCAGCCGCTCAAGGTTTTCTTTAAAGATTTAAGTATAGCGTCAAAATTAACTTCATGTTTTAGGCGAGAATTATAAGTAAAATAAATTCCCAGAATCTTCATAGGTTCATTAACAGTTTCTATACCCAAGTTTTGTTTACAATTGTGGCTACTCCCGAGCCAGTAGGCCTCCGTTTTGTCTTTGTTTAATTTCAAGCCTGAACATTTTTCGAATAATCCTAGTGTACTGAACAAGTGTTCTATGGAGACTTTGTCATGTACAAATGTTGTCAAGTCATCAGCAAAGGCTGCAAGTTTTACCTCTACGTTACCAAATTTAATTCCTTTAATATGAGGGTCGCTTCGTATTTTAATTAAAAGTAGTTCCAGTACAATGATGAACAGATACGGTGACAACGGGTCTCCTTGTCTAACACCTCTTTCAACATTGAACAATGGCGTCGAAAAACCATTGTTTGTGACACAACTGGATATATTAGAATAAAATACAGAGATCCATTTAACAAATGATTCGCCAAGATTAAACGATTTTAATGCTTTAAGCAAAAAATTCCAGCTTATAGAATCGAATGCTTTTTCAAAGTCAATTGCCACCATTAACTCAGGTATCTGATTAATTCTCGTGTATTCCATGATGTCTTCGATTGACCGGACCGCGTCAAAAATAGTTCTGCCTTTGACATAAGCATATTGGTCCCCATTAATGATAAAGGCAATACATTTTCTAATCGCAATGCTAATGCTTTCGAAGCAATTTTAGTGTCAACATTTAATAAAGAAATAGGCCGCCAGTTTTTTATATAACGTCTATCCTTTCTTTTCTTCTCAATGAGTCTTATTATTGCTTGTTTTTGTGGGTTAGACAACTCTCCGTGTAAATAAGAAAAATTCAGGGAATCGGTCATCAGTTGGCCAAGAAGATTCCAGAACTTTTTGTAAAATTCTGGTGTTAAGCCGTCATTTCCAGGTGTTTTTCCATTTGGGAATTTAGATAGGGCGTTAAAACACTATTCAGAATTAATAAGCTGTATGTAAGTATCGTCATCAAGAAGGCTTGAATTAAATTTCCAATAAGATGGCCCAAATGGCTGGTCTTTAAGGCTATTGACGGACAAGCTGATTGCTTAGTGGTCAGTTCTGATAGCTGGGATGATGTCTGCTTTTTTAATGTCATCTTGTAGTTCATCACTTATGAGCCAAAAGTCAATACGTCGCTGAATGATAGGAGTTTTTTGTCTCCACGTAAACTGTCTTTTATCTGGATTGTGAATTCGCCATATATCAATAAGGTTATACTCAAGCATTATATCTAGAATTTTTTTAACAGTAGATTTCGTTTCAATTTTTCCTCCAGAGTTATCTAGAGCAGCATCTAGATGAACATTGAAATCTCCACCCATGATAATTCTGCATTCTGCATCAAAGCTGGTGGTTTGAATAATAGATAAGATCTCTTTGAAAAAGGCTGCTTGTTCATTGAGTTTTGTAGGAGCATATAAATTTAGCAGAAGAAATGTTTTCATTTCTGTGTTTCGGTTCTAGGTTCTACTTTTCACAGCGAAAGTAACGCTCTTTGATGACAATTTTATTACTGCTTAAGTAAATACAGTTTCACTTCATAATAACAACAGTACTTTTCGATGTGTGGCCATTCTTCAACCCGCCTCATTTTATGCCTATAAAATGCCAAAAGACTCTTCTTTAACTACACGCAAAAATTAGTTTGGGTTTTGCAGCGAGCGCATTTTAAAACGCCAGCAAAATATGGGAAATTTGACTAAAATCTCAACTAATTTGCATATTATCGTTCTGATGCCATGTTAACCGCATTCACGCAAGAACCGAAAACCCTGGTTTTGGTTTAAATGTTGTCGTTAAACATGTCTTTACACTTGAAAACGATGACATACCTGTAAGCATACAGTCCAGTTCTTGTCCATCTGATGAATTTGTTAGCAGAGCGTAACATAGAAGTTACACTGAATTAGTTAAAAAATAAACATACGGTCAAAGGTCATGACAGTTTGTGTTATGCGTGATGCCTTTCATGTTATGATCTTTGAGCTAATCTGAAAGTCCGCCAAAAAGTCGACCGAATATAATTGGCTGTTGAAAACTTTTTCGTTTCACCACAATCTCCGGGGTAACGCGCACAATTAAACCGTAACCAGATTGAGATTCCAGTTTTGGATTAGCCCACAGCCGTTGAGTTTCTCGATCACTGGTCAAGGGGAACGCAGGCGCTGGGAATGAGATCGACTTGTGCCTGGTTAACTGGGGCATGCGCCTTTCTGATGATAGGAATTAGATGAGGCATATCCATTGTTCCCAGATCAGATCAGAATTTAGAATTTAAATGAAAAAAGGTTTTAAGAAATACCTGTTAAGTAACTTAACTGTTTTATAAATAAAAGCAAACTGACTCACCCTTACCGACTGGAAGAAAGATTTCTGTCTCTTGCATTAGATACTGCGAGGCCAACTTACTTAAGCCTCTCTCTGCTTTTGGCTTTTTACTGTTAGTTGTGTTGTGCCTCAACAAGCTCACTGGTATGGCACACTTAGTAAAACTGCGTTTCCAGCTGATGCCGATGGATGCACAATGTTGTGAACATATAGTCCAGTTTTCTATTTTTTGAGGCGGCGCAAAGATTGTTGCTCTCACCAACAATAATTCTACTTCATCTTCAATCCCGATAATAGAAAAGGCTGACTTGTGTCCTGATATATCTCGATGACAGGTGAGCAAAGGAACTATTTCTACTGACTTTGTCCTATCTGTTGAATCATAGCCACAGTGACCGCCAACAATAGCGAGAAATGAATCAAGCGCTGCCCTCCATTGTTTCCCACTGAAAAAAGCGAAATGCGTAAAAATACCTTACACACTTTTCCTTTTTACCTTGGCATAAGCGTCACGCATTATACTGACATGCCGTAAGTCTTTTACTTGCAACTGACTTGCTTACAGACTTCGCTAACAGGTTTAGCACAGATCCAGTATAATCCACTCACCACCCACCGCTCACCGCCCCACTCTTGAACTTTTTTTTGCGTTCATTATCAAATGCCAGCAAAAAAGGTTTTTATTGTGTGGATGCAAAAGGTGTTTTCTGTACATTTTGTATGCTTTAAATTTGAAACTAACCAAACATACTTCAATTCCGAAATTTAAATTTCGTGACATTTTCTGGAAGTTTATAATTAGATTTCATAATTTAATTTGAATGTTTACACAGGTGTTGAAGTGCGCAATTTTGTGCGACAGAAGTGTACGTATCTTACATACCATATCGTATGTATTTTGTGGCTTTCGGATATGTGGAATTTTCAAAGTTTATCGGCGAGATTTATTTTCTTTTACTAATTTATTATCAATATAACAGGCAATCTGCACACACGTCTGCACTGAATACAGCTTGTAGCTTAATCGAGGGTGGCACGGTCAGCGGCTAGCGTAGTATCCAGAGGGGCCCTGCCTGGTTAACCTTAAATGAAAGGCCGCAAAAGAAAACGTCCTCCTGGAATTTTGTCAAAATTGAACATTGTCAAAACAACTCCAAATTTTGCATGTAGCTTTGTTTATGTGTGTTTAACATTGCCCGGTATTTCTTTCGCTGTTGTTTGGTCTCTTTCCCCATAAATTACGCATGCAAAAAAACACGGCTTTCGCTTGCAACGTCTTAATTGGATAAGGTATAAACAAAAGAAGCCTTTCATTTGTTGAAACAATGAAATCAGCGAAGGTTAACCGGTTAACCAGTTACGGCTGTTTTAAACCAAGCTCTAAGCCCTAGCCTAAACTTTAACTCTAACCCTAACTCCAAAGTTTAGGGTTAGCGTTTCAGTTTAGGGTTAAAATTTGGGATTAGGGTTAGCATTTGAGCTATAAACCAAACGCTTAACCCAAGGCCCGCGGTTAGCCTTGAGTGCAGTTTGCTTGCGGTTAGCTTTCACTCCGGTTTGCTTGCGGTTAGCTTTCCATCCGGTGTGCTTGCAGTTAGCTGTTTTTTTGTTTTTTTTTTCCTTGTTTGGCTCCACAACACTCGACTACTTTTGTGACACGACACGCGCTCTGTCGATCCGATTTAACGAACGCGAAGTAAACATGCATGGCGGTCGCCGTCGACGTTAAATTTAACGCTGGTTTTCATACTACATCTTAGTTTTGCTTTCAGTAAAGCACTGTTTGCTCTCACTTCTCCAATCCTTGCATCATCGCATCACACACACTACAAAAAATCCCGCGAAATCAAGACAGGACTTCACGCGCTTTTTGGTTTTCGGCTGCATCGATTGATCGATCGATCGATGAATATTTAATGAGGTACCGGGAATTTTGTCGACAGGAGAGGTCCTGCCCGCAACACTCCAACAATTTTGATAAGTCTAAAACCAGCTCGCTTATCGGCAACTTTGATGCCGCAGCATCCCAGCCAACACTGCAAAACTCGTGCTGACAAAGTTCCCGACAAGAAACCTGCCTTAGACTTCCCGCCTGGATCAACCTGCCTTTGTCGGACAACTTTCACCTCCAGCGCCTGAAATAGCGCTATTGTGCAAACAAAGCGCAGAACAACCCTCAGTTCTTCGAGAGATGCTATTGACTTGCGAGTATCCAGAGTTAATGATGTCCTTCAACCACCAGACGGTTGCACTCAAAGCATTTTATTCTCACAAGCAAATCGCCATCTTTTTTCCTTTTCTCACACGTCAGCTCAACCTCACAATGTGGTATCCAGTCCCTTTCTAACCCCCCCCCCCCCCCCCCCAAGGCAAATCAAAATGAAAACATGGCTGCCGCATCGCAATTTCTTGTAATGGCGCGTTTGAAGTTCTTCTCGCCTTCCCGTTACACTTACAAAACCCTACGAAGATAGATGACCACGCATTGTGTTGAAAAACTCATACTACTGGCTGACTGTGAAGAATGAAAGCTGCAAGCACTTTATTTTCATTTCTGCATACGATAATTATCGACAGGAAAGCAAAGACACACGAAATGAGATACAGGTCAGTGTAAAGCACACATAAACAAACCTGCATGTGAAATTTGGAATGTTTTTGACAATGTTCAATTTTGCCAAAATTCGAGGGGGACGTTTTCTTTCGCGGCCCTTCAAATGTAATTAAATAAAATTCTAAAATAAAATGAAAACTTTTCGCCTTCGGCCTAGGGAATGCCTGATCTGCTGTCATGAGCTTTCCGCTTGGGTGCTTCCTTGACAGGCCTAGGGATGCCTGATCTGCTGTCGTGAGCTTTCCGCTTGGGTGCTTCCTTGACAGGCCTAGGGATGCCTGATCTGCTGTCGTGAGCTTTCCGCTTGGGTGCTTTCTTGACAGGCCTAGGGATGCCTGATCTGCTGTCGTGAGCTTTTATAGGACCACTCCACATCGTGGTTGATCAGTCTTCGATTTTTGCAGGTGTAGACATCTGAATGGGGGAGTTGTTGTCTTTTTTGTCGGTGCGAGCGGACGGTTCGTGTGTTGAGGCACCGCTCCCAATTTTATCCTTGGTTGTTTTTAGTTCGGTTACAGTGTCGTGTAGTGTTTGCTGCTCGAGCTGCAAGGCTTCCACTTGGCTTGACAAAGCTCGTATGGCTTGGAGCAAGGCATCCTGCTTATCGCCAGAATCAGGAGTGAGTTGTTTCTCCTCTTCGACGGGCGACTCCTCGAGGTTGCCGTCGCTATCAGGATCTTGTTCTTCGGGTCCTTCGCAGTGTTTTCCCATTGCTGCAAAATCGTGCTTATCTTTCTGTTACGATTGTCTATTTTATTTCCTTTAGTTCACGTCTTTTGTTTACTTTCACTCGTTTACTTACGCTCGCTAAGGTTTATGGTATTGCGCAAGGTTAAGCTCACGCGGTCTTGGTCAAAGTTCAGTCGGTTTTTAATCTTAAGAAGAAGAAGAAGGGTTAAGTTCCGTTTCTCAAGTCAAGTCGCCTTAAGCAGTCCTTCTCGAGTATTTCTACTGTGTGGGTCAGATATGTAAGTGTTTTTTGTTTCTTTGTTATTCTAATGTAGTTATGATTGATTAATTAGTGGTTGCACGTTTCGATTTAAGTTCAGACCTATTGTTATCATTTCCCTTGTGCATTATGCAAATAAGTACTCTGTTCGTAGTGTTACAAGTCTATAATCTCATTTTATTTTTAAGTATCAGTTGTATTGTTTAAGCATGTTTTGGTTCATTAAGTTTATGCATATTTCATTTTAGTTTGTTACCTTTTCATGTGCGTAACATTACTATTTTTTTGTAGGGTAGTTGTTATTGTGCGAATTGGGGTTCCGCCCCCAAATATCAACAAAGTAGTTTTGCTTCGTGACCTTTTTGTATCTTTAGTTTATTTAGCCTTATATTTAGTTGTACTTTGTAATCGTTGTTTTCAGTTTACGAGCATCATCGAACCTTCCTCGTTGACACAAATAAATCTTATTTTCACCGTCTTCAAGTTTGGGTCTTTGTCTCCGTAAATTACGCCACCCTTGGACTCGCGACACGTCTTGCTGGCCTCGATAGTCGTCGCCGTAACACTTTCGGTGTTCCACAACCGGGGCATTTATTTTTGCGTTTGGATTTGCTTTTCGAAGACATTGCGTTGAAACAAACCGGTACAAGTCGAAGAGAACAAACAGCTAAACGATCGAACTTAACAGCGATAAGCGAGTGTACAATGCAATATGATGCTAGCACGTGCCGGCTACATTAAACTATATTAACAATATTAACATCACTAAAAAGCTCTGACTATTTAAAGACATTTCCTCTCCCCCCAAAAAAACAGAAATGAAAATAGTAAACTACCCGTCAATAACGCGACATTTTTGAAATACCATTTACCGGTCATGCGTTACAACTTTATCTGAATCGTCACGTAACACACAAACAAATCGTATCAACTGGCCTTTTAGTCCCTTGCAGCTAATTTCGGGTAAGTACGCGAAGATATTAAGAAACTTCATGGCTACGTAAAAGATGATCTAGTTCAGATTCAAGAAAAAGTAATTATAGATCGTAAATTTTTGTAGAGAATGAAATGTTGCATCTGTGAGTTTCCATTGTTTATATATCAAACGCTCTGTTTACTGCTTTTACTGTGACCACTGCAGCAAAATAAAAAGTAAGTGATCCTTTCAGTAGCTATAGAAAAGGATTTCAAGTTTAATTTAGTGTTAAGCATAAATTTAAGGAGGACCAGAGTTTGCAGCTTTTATGCAAATGCGGCCGTTAGTATGCCATCAAAACGGTGATATGCAAATTAGTTCAAATTTTAGTTAAATTTCCCAGATGTTGATGGTGTTTTAAAACATGCTCGCTGAAAAACCGAAACCAATTTTTATATGTAGATAAAGAAGAGTCTTTCGGCATTTTATGGCCGTAAAATGAAGCCGATTGAAGATTGGCCACATATCGAAAAGTAATGTTGTTATTATGAAGTGAAACTGTATTTACTTAAGCAGTTAACATATCTTCATCAAGGAGCGTTACTTTCGCTGTGAAAAGTATAATCTAGAACCGAAACACAGGCATAAAAACATTGATTTATTCTTCTTCTTTCAGTATATGTCTCTAATTCTCGGTGATATAACTTCTAGCAATAACGCAAGAACGTTTTTGCGAATGCTAAATTTTGCTATTTAATTCGGCTATTTTTAGCCCTCGATGGTGCGAAATCGATTTTCTCAAATATTTCTGAAAGTCAGCGTTATTTTGAAAAATAAACCCCGAAACCTTTGAAAACTCACCTAAACCTGTTTTCATTTTTGGGTTTCATTTTTGACCGTGGCCAAGGTTTGCTTGAAAAATCTGTGCATTCGCTCTTAATACTGAAAATCTCGTTTTCATGTCTAATGGTACTTGGAAGGGCAACCTGTAAGTTTTATTCCACACTAGCTCAGAACTGCAAAGCATTTCATTAAATCTAGATTGTGCTGTAGGGGCTTCACGCAAATCAGACACGTGCTTCATACAGCTTTTTGGTGTTTAGTTCTGACACAGAGAATATAGCACCAATGCATACTTGAGGGGGTCGAAAGGTGCAGTATGTGAGATCATCTTGGCTTTCAACTCTTTTTTTCCATTTGATAGGAATAGTGCTATATTATTCCTGCAGTCATTGTTGTAGGCTAAGAAATGGCGAGTGACACCCTGGCTTCTACACTCCCTACCTTCGTTAACCTCCCAAAACCGAGACTAACCTTAAGGGTCGGAAGCTGTGAGCCACTTATTTTATGAGTGCCCCCTCACAAGCCTGATCTGGAACGAGTTTGCATCCTTCTGGTTTTCAATTTCTGGAAAACGGGAGGACCTCACATTACAAGAAGTGTTACTAGGAAAATTAGATACAGGAACAGAACTGCTAAACTATTTTATTATTCTTAGTAAATTACATATTTGGATAAGTAGGAAACTTGGTGTAACAAGAAAACAAAAGCTGTAATTATTATTACAATAGCTCTGCACATGCTTCTGGCATCGTAGTACATTTCTCGGCACGGTCGTCTTGTGCAAACATCAAATAATCAGGCAGGTCCATGTGGTGAAAAATTTTAAAACGATTTGCATTTGAAGTGCATGTGTGCTGATGTTTTTGTGCTCGTGCAGGAAAAATGTCGCAAGTAAACTATTTCTTTTCCCCTCCATTTATCGGCACAACTTGTTCCCTCTGCATTCTATTTCAGCTCCACTACGCAGTAGACAACATGTACAAAATCATTAGGTTTATTTTGGAGGTTTCGGCCGAGCACCGGGACTATAACAATACGTTATACTACAACAATTACATCCAAATTATATAACATGTAACAGAGCTGAGCGACAGTTTATAAAAGCTACTGTCAGACGGAGGCCAGAAAAAACCTGCCAGAAAAACCCCAGAGAGGAAAAAACACGGCAGGAAATCTGGGTAGGAACCATCGCTCAAGCTCAAATAGCCCATCCTACGGAGCTACTAAATGTATGACTACCAAGAATGACATACTTAAAAGTAAATGAAAAAAAAATAACGAACTGGGCTAACAAGGTGTCGGCCTAGAATGATTTCCCACGTGATAATCATCTCTTATATAGCCCTCCCTCATGCACATGCTCACTTTGACTGGGCTTGCGCCAGTCCCCACTGCTCTAGTGCCGCAGAAATATTCAATTTCCGGCTAATTCGTGTTCACTCAAACGCCAGAAATTCCATATTTCAGCTCCACTACGCAGTAGACAACACATACAAAACCATTAGGTTTATTTTGGAGGCTTCGGCCGAGCACCGGGACTGTAACAATACGTTATACTACAACCTAGAAGAAAAGGTATAGGGCTTGACAAAACGGGAAAAGAACTAAAGTCCTAAAGACTTTGAAACTTGAAGACGTGAAGAAATGTCATCCTTGACATAACCATCCTTAGCTGCAACGCTTTTCCATCGGCCGTGCCTCTGGAAAACTCTGTCACTAACTCCACTATTAGCAGCCCTAGAGGCTCCTCCTGAACGAAATGAGTGAGTCCCATAAAGAGAGGGATCTGGAACAACATTCTGTAGACTTTTGGCTAACTGATTCCTGAACATTGTATAAGAAATATGCTTATCCTTTTGGACCAGCTTGTAAGACGACTTAGTTTTAACTAAAGGTCGGAAAATAAACTCACTAGAGAGGGGGTCAATATCTAATTTACTAAGGTAGGTTTTAAGCAGGGAAACGGGGCAGACCCTCCCCCCTGATTAGGCAATCACAATCTCATCACCTTGTCTGTGCTGGTCGGTCTTGCTCTTTTCCACTTTGAAAAGCATATACCCCTCGTGGAAATAAATATGATTCATTCTAATATTAAAGTGCCCGTGTGATCAAATTTTCGATTCGTATTTTTTTACATGTTTGTGTACAACTAGACGTCCTTATTCATCTTGCCAAATTTCAATCCATTACGAACATCAGAAGTCATTTTATTTTAACATTTAATTCCGAAAATTTACGGCCGCCATTACAAAACCCTGTTCCAAGGCTTGGTTGCAAATGAGAGAAAGTGACGTCAAAGGCTCAAAAATACCTCACGGGTTGAAATGAGAATAACAATAAGTGTTCAAAATCACGCGAAAAGGAACAAAAACTTTGGACGTGTTCTTCGTGCAATTTTCTATGCTGATTGTTATTAAAATTTCAACCCGTGAGGTATGTTTGAGCCTTTGACGTCACTTTCTCTCATCTGCAACCAAACCTTGGAACAGGGTTTTGTAATGGCGGCCGTAAATTTTCGGAATTAAATGTTAAAATAAAATGACTTCTGATGTTCGTAATGGATTGAAATTTGGCAAGATGAATAAGGATGTCTAGTTGTACACGAACATGTAAAAAAATACAAATCAAAAATTTGATCACAGGGGCACTTTAAAAACCTCCGATCTGAAAAACCCTGCATAAGATAATGCATATAAGCACACATTTCTAAGCTGCAGAATGTTAGACAGATAAGGCCGACCCACCATATCATTAAGGACTTCTATTGTTGTAGGTTTCTTCCTATTCGGTCTCGCGGCGCCTAAAATTCTCTTGGCAGCTTCCCAAACTCTAGAGACTAACTGATTATCCATAGGAGAGACCATACCTGCCATCTCATGGGCCCACTTAATGGCATAAAAAGCAGTATCAACGGAACTACACGACCTAGTGGATTCCAATACATGTTGTAAATAAAGCGCTACACGAATATGACTTATGGGGAGAAAAGAAGTCTTCTTCAAATTGCTGAAAGCAAAGTCCTTCCATTTCTTGAACGCCTGGTAGTACATGGTAGTAGTGGCTGGCGCCCTCGCCTGCAAAATGGACCTCTGAAGCCTTGAGGCAAGGCCCTGTAAACCTTGGTCCTCAAGAGCTGCTGCCTCTTTCCAGACACCTTCATTAAAAATATCTGAAAACAAAGGAAGAACAATCAGAGGCAAAAATTAAAACAAAACAATAACAGCGCACAAAGTTATTTTATTAAACATCTCACCAAGTCTTCAATAAATAGAGAAATACTAGAAAACACTAGAAAAACAAAGGCCATAATCTGGCTCACAAATGTCTTCATATAGACAACAGATAGAAGTATGAAAAAAAAAATTCTCAAATATGGGTTCCAAAGACCGTAACAGTTGTAGCATTGTGCACAACTGCCACCATCCACGGTGCAAAAGCCCGAAAAAGACTGCGTTCTAGGTCGCTTAAAATTAAGACGCAAAGCTACTACACTGAAAGACAAATCCCTGGAACCGAAAACGTGGTTCTTGGCTTTACCTCTTATAAAAAGATGCTTAAACCTAGGAAGTGTCGACCAATCATGTACAAATGCATTCCAGTGTTTGCCATCGTCCACAACAAAACCCAAAAATATGATGACTTCCACATTGGAATGACAAGTGTTCCTACAGCCTTACAAGCTCTAGCATGAGAAATAACTCTACTTATTTGTGCAATCCCAGTTTTGGGTGAAGGCGTCTACTGCTTCGGCGCCTGGCTGGTTAAATCTAGAATTGTAATGCGAAAGTTTCGCGTTATAACTATAGGCAAACCTATCCACTGTGTGGGGCCCCCATTTACAATCAAGCATGTGAAATATGTCCTCGTTTATGGTATAATCATCAAAATCGATGGTTCTACTCAAAAGATCAGCCTGGCACTTCAAAGACCTAGGGATCCACTTCATTTCAATAGAAATGCCAGTACGGACGCAAACATAAAAAATAGAAAGCGCTAGGGACTGAAGTTCTGTAACTTTACTGCCATTGTAAACAATACTGACCACGCTGGTCTTGTCAGTAAACCAAGCAACTTTTTTGCCCTGAAGATCAGGGGCAAAAGCTGACAGTGCTATATCTACGGTCCTAAGTTCCCTCCACGTGGAACTCTTAGAACTTTGTTCAAGACTCCAATTTTGATGAAAAATCTTACTCATTGTCAATGAAAGAACTACATGCATGATCAGACGCGTCAGAATAAACAAACTTAACAGGCGGTTACAAAGGCGCCCAGGGGCAATGAAAAGGGATTCTACATAAGGGATTCTACATTGTCACTCCAAAATGCTAATTCAGCGCAAGCTTCCTTAGTTAATTCAACCTCGGAATTCCACGACAGTTTCTGATTAACAGCAGCATACATAGAACGTGTCATAATCCTAGCCACACTTCCTAAACAAGAAGTGAGCGAAATGACTTGGCCTACCACAGAGGCAAGATCTCTAACTTTGACGCTCTTACAACCAACCTTACGAATAAAACTAATGCTACTCTTTAACTTAGAAATCCTGCATTCAGTAACAGAAATAACACCTTGAAAAGTATCAAAAACAGTGCCAAGCCAGGTATAAACCTTAACAGGTTCCCAAAGGGACTTCTCTTCGTTAATTAGAAAGCCATACCTTGTCAAATCAGCGTGAACTGTCAAGCTGTTAATTTTAGCCTTGATAGTATTGACACCACCACCCAAACCATTGTCAAGAAAAATTGCCATGGGAATTCCCTTACACCTCCATGAAGTCAAAATGGGCTTTAATAATTTGATGAATAGATAAGGTGCAGATGACAAGCCAAAAGGCAAAACTGTGAACTGAAAATATTTAACCACACCGTCACCAAAATCCCAGGAGAAAGCTAAATATTTCCGGTGCTCTGGAAAAATTTCTACGTGATGATACCCAGACTTTAGATCAAACTTGAAAAGATAAAACCCCTTAGCGAAAATTTGAAGAGCTACGGAAATGTCTTCACATCTAAGTTTACACTTAAAGACATACAAATTGACATGCCTCAAATCAAGAATCAATCTTTTCTTGCCTGAAAGCTGTATAGAAACAGAAAGTGGATTAACCATGTCAGGCTGATGATCAAGAATCTGAACACACTTGGTTCTTAACAAATCGGAAATAGCCTCTGAAACAAAAAGACTATCCTTAAGCGCAGAGGTATTGCTAGAACTAACTTTGGGAGGCGGGAGAGCCACAAATGGGATTTTATAACCATCGCGCACCATGCTTAAAATAAATCCAGAAGCACCTAAATTAACCCATTCATCATAACAAAGAGCCAAACGACAGCGAACCGAAGGAATATTAGACTGACCTGAAGTAAACTCATAATTTAACAGTGACTTTATTTCAACTGCGGTATGTGGTAAATGACTTAAATCTGAAATTTCATCATCGCAAGTGTCACTAAGATTGGAAACAAAAATTGAATTGACAACACCTTGGACCTGTCCTTGATGGTCGGCTAGTCATTGACCAGACTGGAACTTGGTAGAATTGAGAGGACACTGAGCCCTCCAATTTCCTGGCTTATTACAGGCAAAACAGGAACCCGGTTTGGTTTGCAGCCTTGTCTGGACTGTTGGTATTGGTCTTGCACTGTTGCTGTAAAAATGGCTGTAAGTGGTTGCTGCGACTGGCATGAAAGCGGAAGGCTCCTTTCTGCTGCTCGCTAACTTTATCTTGTTTCGAGCCAAGTTCTGTTTGGCTTGGGTACGCGCTCTGGCTTCTGCTCAAATTATCTTTTTCTCATCGTCAGAATCTTCCGCAAGATCATTTCGCTTGTACTCCTGTATTAACGACCATCCAAAGTCGGACTTATCGGCCAGCAGAATATGTTTCTGACTCTGACAAAAGCTTCTCACCTTTCTCGAGGGAAGCGTGGACTTTGTCGAGATGTTGGGACGAACAGGCTTCTTTAGCTTCAACAATGGCATTGGTAACTTTGAGATTAAACTTGTACTGATCCTCATTCCCTTTCTTCTTGAAACGATACAGCACGTCAAACTTGAGCTTTTTTATTTCTTTGAGCTGAGAATCAGCTCTGTCCGCGTGAGAATGCTTGAGATCCGTCAAAGAAGTATCTAGCAACGACTTCATTGAAGCTAATAAACCAATGTGTTTGTCGGCAATTGTCGACTCAACAATTCTAACGACAACGGCCTCCTGCATGACCAATGGACAAAATTTGTGAAAAGAAGAGACTCAAAAAATAACGAACTGGGCTAACAAGGTGTCGGCCTAGAATGATTTCCCACGTGATAATCATCTCTTACATAGCCCTCCCTCATGCACATGCTCACTTCGACTGGGCTAGTGCCAGTCCCCACTGCTCTAGTGCCACAGAAATATTCAATTTCCGGCTAATTAGTTTTTTTCACTCAAATGCCAGAAATTCCATTTTGTTCCAGCCCCGGTATTACTATCCTTCCACGACCTCACCTCTGTACACAAACATGTTTTGCTGCCTATCGCGGAAAAATTTCGCCTTATTTTTTAGTACAATCCAGACCAAACACAATAGCCAATCAACAACGTATTGTTATCTGGCATTACGAGGGGCGTTGGAATGGGACTTGTCATGACTTGTCCTGCCTTGAGGCAGGACATCGGCCCCTTTGAAGATTTGTCTGTTTTGACAAAATTTTCCCTTGTCCAACAAGTTGTCCACACTTGTTGTTGCGTTGTTTGACAAAATGTATTGTGCATGCAACGCGGGCCAATCATAACACAACTGCTTCTTTGTTTTCCTGAATTGTTTGACAAGTTCTAGGTCTCAAAAAACGTATTTGCACTTGTCTTCTGTGACAAGTGACACATTAATGATGAAATCTAGCAATTGTTACAAAATTTGTCCGCTAGTACGAATTGGCCCTAACTCTACAAGACAGCATACTGTAAAACATGGACTGGAGTGGGTTTGTGAAACATGGACTGGAACGGATTTGTAAAAGGTGGATTTGTAAAAATGAATTTGTAAAAGGTAGATTTTTCTCTCAATTCTCAATTCAATCATCTCAACATTACCTCCAACAAACACAGAAAGAAATAGTTTCTCTTAAATCGCAACCTATATTCTCAATTTCTGTATTCCTTAATTTATATTAATCTACATCACTTAGTTATTGTAATAAATGGTACTTTTCACGTCAACTTCTATTAAAACAGTCTTTTGTGAGAAACGGATGAGTTCTAATAAGATCCTTTTCTCTTAATTAATTCTCAATTAGATGGATTAAACAAACAAACACGGGTGCTAAGGGCTTTAGCACTGGAATCATCAAGTGCTATACAAACAATTATCAGACGTTTAGCTCTGGTTTTACAAAAACTAAACCAAACAGCAGCAACACAAAATGTATAATGTGACACCGGTCACCTCGCTAAACCTTGCGAGAAACGGATGAATTCTAATAAGAGATGTGGATGTTGATGGTTGTAAATCTGCATGTTTTCTGTTACCCTGTGGCCATGCCCAGGAAAACAAGGCGATCGGTGAGTGGTGGATGAGGCAAAAGGGTAGTTGTAGATGACTGGGGAATTCTCTGAAATACGCATACTAATACTAGGCTGCATCTGATCATGAGCGTGGACTGGGTGACGCGGACAGGAGCTGTATGACTTGCAGTGTTGCTAGGTTGCAGAACCTGACTGCAAATAGTTGGTCTTCCTTCCATTGCAGGTTTGTTGCTGACACCTTTCCCTCACTGTGTACCCACTTTTTGACGACTTTCTTTGGCATGTTCAGGTCTGAAATTGCTGAAAAATTTGGTGACTGCTTACTCCCTGTTAACCAGTTAAGGAAATCCTTCAGAGAACCAGCTGTTTCAGTTGCACATACTGTAGGTAGCCCAATTAACACACTCTTTGTTGCATTGCGCTTTTCCCATTTGAAAGTTGACTTCCACTTGTCCAGGAATTCTTGACGATTTGCGGTGAGCCATGAAACAAACTGTGGGTCCATTGCATTTATTTGTGATCTTTCACCATTGTCGCCATTTTCTCAAACATTCCTTTTAACATCGCTTTCTCAAACATTCCTTTTAATAAAGGAGAGCTAGGGAATCTCGATTATTTGAGCTTTCTCGGGAGGTACAGACAAACTGTGTTCAGTTTTACTATTTTCTCTCCCTGAGTTAGATCTTTTCAAGCACGGAAAAGAAGTTATTCTTTAAGGCATGCTTTTGAGGGTCACTCATTCTGATGAAATCTTTTCTTTTAAACACCAAGGTGAGAAAACTCATCCAGTTTACTTCTATTCTCCTCAATTAATAACAGACAAAAATTGTTCCTTGTGCTGCTGCCTTATTTCAGTTCTGATGTGTTCTATTTCTGGTGGAAGCCCAGTTGCCTTCTTTTCAACTTTTGAGTTTTCCTTGGTTTAACAAGGCGGTTCATGCATTCACTGGTGTTCTGTGTGTATACATTTGGTGGCAAAACCCAGTCCACACATTGAATGAATGCCAGCTGTACAGCAATTGCGGATTACATCTGCCTCTTCCTTTTATGTCTAACCTGGGGCGGTGGTGCTTTTAGAACCTGGACGAATGTATGACTGAAGCAAACTTAGAAAATGAATAGCAGTTCTATCACTGCTATCATTCATGTGGAAATTGAAGTCGCTGGCTAACAGGAGGTTGCCAGGAGCTGTGACCAAGAGACTCGTATAATCAGAAAACTCATCAAAAAATAATGTATGGCTTCCACATGGGGGACGGTATACAATCACTTAATGAACTAGTCTTCCAGCATGTTTTAGTTGCAGCTCAATAAATTCAAAAGTACGATACTTATCTCGAATTTCCTTGTCTACCTTAAATTGTTTTTTAGTATTACACAAACCCCACTGCCGCTGGAGTCGATTCGAGCTGTATGGTGGAAAACATAGTTGGACAGATCCTGAATAAAATAATCATCATAGTCGTTTCCACGTAGCCAGGTTTCTGTAACTGCTAAAATATCAGTCATAATGCACCTATCATTGGCTTTTTGACCCCGGAACACCCCAGGAACATGAGGGGAATGGTGCATTTTTTAAAAAAATTGTCCCGTGGGGTAGGGGTATTGTTTTGTTTTCTAAACGAATGTGCTAGACCCCTGGGATGCACACCCAGGATTTGTTAGACATTGGTCAGCGGTACATTACTTTCAAAATCCTGGATGAACATGTAGATGAGCGACCTTCCCACCATTTGTGATAATTGTATGACATCGTGTGGAGTGTTTCTTTCATGTTTATTGATCACGATGCCATTATACTAAGCCTGGGATGTCATAAGAAGGAAAAGAAAGTCCATCGTTGCCAAGGGTTTTGATGAATTTGTTGTTAGAGGTGAGCTAATTCCCATTTATAATCGTTGTTGGCCTTTGTACCTGCAAGTTTATAAAATGCCGTAAGCTAGCTGAATGCAGTTGTGCTTTTAAACTAACACATTTATATGTTCTCTTGTTCTATTAAATTTCTAGAGAAAAGAAAAATTGGAATAAGTGAAGAGCAGGAGGTGATAGTTTTTACAGAAGAAGACGGGACAGAAATTGAAGTGCATTTGTTTGTGCTTTCGAAAACCAAAACTGGTTACCAAGATCGTCCACGGCCTCTTCAAGCAGAGTCAAAACAATTGAGAAGCTGGAAGCTGTCACTTCTGACAGCGGTACTCCCACCATGACACAGTCACAGTCTGCTAAAATTGGTGCGTACAAATTTAAATTAAGATTTTAGCTTATTGTATAAATGTATGAACAGCTCACCAATTTAGTTTTCCAAAGAGAATCAAACATTATTTAATTTTGTATTTAGCAATGATTTATATTTAAATTGGTGATCTCTGCAAATTTTTGGGTTTTAACAAAGATTGCAGTTGCTTGCCCCTTCAGTTTAATTTTCTTTTAGTATATTATTTGACTACAACATTTTTTATTCCACAGATTCATGATAAAGTGTGACAAGGATGGACCTAACTGTTACATTTGGTACCATGGACCGTGTATAAATAAAACTCAGTACAAAGAAAGTGGCAAAAATAGACAGATTTGTCTTTTTTTGTTAATAAAGGTATTTTGTCTTCATCTTAGCCCCTGGGGAGGGGAAATTAGTGTGAATTTTTGGCCCCATACCCCAGGGATTTAGAAGGTTTTTATTTGAGCCTGAAAACAAATTCCGGGGGTGTCCCTGGGGTCAACCCCGGGGAAAGCCAATGATAAGTGCATAATCCTGGACTTATTAGAAATTGATCTTGTGTTTAGAAGACAAAACGCAGCTCCTTTTGATGTTCGATCAGCAGATCGTGAATCAATTTGGTCGACATAAATAAGATTGTTTTGATTAACACCCATCGGACGAGTATAACAACAATCAAGATCATTGATCCATTCACACTCATCGGTTCATAATAATCTAGCATTCCAGTGAAAATCATCTCCCAAGGTGTTATTCCCACATTCAAAAGAGTCAGGTGGAACATGAATAATAAATCAATGACGATGTTGAATTTCTTCTTTTTCTTCTTTTAGTAGCCAGCATATATGTTTTCCTCTAAGTCTTAAAATACCACAGGCTTTAAGCTCCCTAAAACACTGGTCAATGGAGAATATCATCCAGTGGCCCTGATGCTCAAAAGTTGACTCCTGGAGTAGATGATGGAGGAATAATTTACATGAGAATGCAATGGTTGATGTATAGGCAGAGTCAAAGCTGACATGAAATCCAGCAATTTGGAGACCGGTCCTGGGTTAACTGAAAAATCCATAAAAATGATGATTTCAAAAGGAGGATCATGACCAGGAATAGCCAATGATATTAAAGCATGCTTAGTCATCTTAACAAATGCTTCAGCAGTTCGATAAAAGTCCCTTTCAGTATGCAATTTCCAGTGCATAGACGAACTGCATGGTCGATATAAATCTCAGCAAATCTGCATAAAATTCCATCACCGCCTTTCACAAAACCCATGTAGCATCCATTTAACACTAGTGATGTAGAAGGAACCATTGTGGATGTCGAAAAAGCAAAGCAAAGCCAAAAAAACATAAAATATAACGGAACTGAAGTTAACGTGGCTGCCATGATGGGGGCCTAATTGCTAATTAATCATTCAAAACATATGGGATTTTGGATGCTATCGACGGAACAAAAGACGACTCCATCTACGCTTATGAAATGCTGGAACAAACTGACGATGAGATACTATCATTTTCGAGCTACCATGAACTGCTAACATTTTCCTGTGTTGTCTCATGGGTAATATTTGTATGGAGAAATCGTCACGTTTGTGCATGAGCCAATTAATGTTTGGAGCATGAACATGTTAAGTCTTAACATCTCCCCCCTTTTGTTTCTGCATGTGAAACACAGGTTTTAAAAACAATGCGTTGTGATGAACATCAATAACAAATGGCGTCTCTATATTTCTGAAAAATCCTGTGAAAGCGATCTTAGATGGCTTATTATATCAAGGTGCTTAAGGCTTGGAGGTGATCCAGCGAACTCTCTTTTGCCCATTGCATTTAACACCTTAGCACAAGAAATGGGGGTTGCGACCAACACAGTAAGAAAGATTTGAAACAATTTTGCACAACCCGCACAGCAACTCCACTGTCGAAGGGCAGTGATTTTTGCAGCAAACTTTCTGCTGGAGATCTTGAACTGATTGAGAGACTAAAAACAATAAAAGGGTTTATGACACACCAAGGCCTTGAATTCAATTACTTTTGTGGAATTCTTCTCTAAAATTCCTTTTATTTGATGCTGAAAGTAAGGTGGCGATATATCCACTTGGTAGCCTTGATCCAATACTGTAAGCCGCAACATTTCCATGTCCCGTGTCCTTCTCAAATGCGGTATTACATTAATGATTTTGCTCTTGAATGAATCATAATAAAGTTCTAACAAATCTTCATTCCAAAAAATTGGAGTGACCCTTTTGGTTGAGTCATATGAGTATACGACCGACATTGTCTACAGCAAAGACACAGCAACAACCCTCTGTGAAGCTTAGCCAGTCTTGTCAGAGATAAAGCGATGTAGCGTAAGAAAAGTAAAATTAATTGATAACAGACAAAAACTAAAAGAAAAGAACTTAATCTGCTAAGAATTAACAGAAATGGGGTTCATTTTGACCCAACCATGCTAATCTGCTCTCTCATCATTAAAAAAATTGAGGAGCATTTTATTGAGGCTACGAGCTGAGTTTGCATTTGAACGGTTCTTGAATTAAAATCTTAAACAAAACAGACTATTTCAGTGCTTGAAAGAGAGCTGAAGGCTCAGTCGTAAGCATTTTCTAGTCATTATAAATCACCAAGAAAGATATATGTTTGAAAAAGTACAGTAAGTTTACCTTCCTTATTACTCTGTGTTATTATCATTGTCAATGATTTTACCTCGTTCTCTCCAGCGCTGAGGAATCTTATCAGGCAAATATCTTCTACAATTTATGATTAATCTATCTCCAATGAGGTTGGCTTTGTTTCCCTCTTCTTCTAGACCTTTCTTTAAAGCCGGTCTAAGAACTTTCTTCCTAATATCCCGGACAGCTTTTGGTAGGTCTTTGGATATCTTGATGTTGGCTTCGGTCTCCTTTAGTCCTTGTCTTTGCCCCTAGACAAAGTGACGGTCTGAGCAGTAGGTAAATCTTGCGTTGATCGGCCGAGGTTTACTCATACCACTACGCTTCTTTCCTAATCGGTGAACATCACAGAACATCATTGTCCATGATCTTTCGGGTGCAACTTTCAGCTTGGACGTCATCATTTGTCTTAATAATTCAGTACAGTTCTCTTCTTTTTATTGATAATCCCATGTATGATCAAGTTCCAGTGTCGGCTGTAGACCACACACATTCCCTGCAATGACTGCAGTTGGAACACATCAGAAACGTTAAATATTCAGGACAACTCGGATTAATATTAATCCGTGGATTATAATGATAATAGATTATAATAGGGTTATTATAGTCCGGTAATAGATTATTATAATCCAGTAATAGATTATTATAATCCAGTAATAGATTATTATAATCCAGTAATAGATTAAGGCACAGCAAAAAATTGGAAGGATTAGATTATTATTAATAATATCATCCGGATTAATATTAATCTCTATTATAATCTAGATAACATTCCCATGAATGTTCGGATATACAGCTTTGATGACAGACACACTGCAGACATAACACATGACTGACGGGACACTGATCACATCAGTCACATGACGATCACTTGCATATGCTAGAGCTGGTAGATACCACGATGTTGACCCAAGAAGTGAATGGGCCAGTGAATCCGTGCCGTGGGCATGTGCTTTTATAAAAAGGGGACCTTGAGAAAGGGAATAACTACCAGCTGCGTAGAAATAGCGACAATCCCAAAGACACAAACTGTTTCGAGGTTCGGAGTTGGCATACCACAATAGCAACTATGAACGTGAATTTCTCCCCTCTCTTGGCGCCTTTTGTGGATGAAAACATTATCGGGGAATTGACAGCTGTTTCAAGCAATTAATTATGGTGGGACATCATAGGTCATAGCTTTGTATTTATTCCTAGCTTAGTGCTTGAAGATGCAAAGTGGAGCAGGGGAGATACCGTACGATTACTAGGAATCCTATGTAGGGTTAATATATATCGGGATTAATATTAATATTAATATTAATCAGATTAATATTAATCCTACATAAGATTAATATTAATCCTAATAGATTAAGGCACGGCTCAAACCTCAGTAATAGATTATAATAATCTATTCCTGGATTATAATAATCTATTACTGGATTATAATAATCCATTACTGGATTATAATAATCATTAGGATTTATATTAATCCGATTAATATTAATCCGAGTTGTCCTGAATATTGTAACAAAGGATCGCACCTCGCAAACCATGCATGGATGAACGACGATCAAAATAATTTCAAAAATGCAAGTGTTATTGACAAAGGAGACTATCGCCTGTGAAGAACTTTTGAGTCATGGCGCACTGCCATGATAACTGAATGCTAGGTCATTAGCCCAACAACATTCTATTCTTTTAAAATAGTTTTCTTTATTCATCAGATTCTTTTTCTTCCCACCTTATTACACATTTTTATACTGTGATTTTCACACATTTTTACCCTATATATTTATTCATTTGCGCCATTTTTATCATTTTTTAAAGGCTGTACATGTAGTTTGGCCGCCGAAAGCTCATTTTTAACAAAACGTTTTAACCAGAGAACGCTTTAACTGTTACTTATCATGAACCCTGGTTACTCTTCCATTTTTAATCGGATCTGATCTTTTTTGCACTGCTCCATTCTCTCTTTCACCTCCTCTTGTTTTTTCTGGGTGTACTACAATGCTGTTTGTAGGTCCCTTACTTTTTTATTTAGTGCGTATACTTCGCTTTGTGATTGGTCAAGATGGCATTGAAGCTCTTTAACTTTCAAAGATTGTTCTTTTTCTTTGTCTTCCAGTGCTCTTATTCTATCTAAAAGTTTGAGGAGTAGTTCACCATCTGCGCCATGTTGGTTTTCATCACTCGTAGATCTTCCTGGATGCAGCCTCTTCTCCTGTCTGTCGGATTTGTCTTTCAAGGTAGATTTTCCTCCCACCATCGTTGCTAAGTGTGGCTGTTTGCTGTCAAGACTTTACAAGATTGTAGACAATTAAACTTTACAGTACTTTGGGTGATTTGGATGGAGCCTCAACTCTTGCGTCGTTCTTACACTCTCATGCCTAGTCTGTTAGGTGTAATGGGTAAAAGTAAGTCATTGGCCTTTTTGAGCTAAAATGCAATGAAAATACTTTAGTTGTAATTGCAGCCGGGCCCCTCTGGATACCATCCTTTGAGATGAATTGGTTACCCTGTGGGAATATGTTACTCAAAAAACTTAAGCTGGAATAGGGAAAAAATTGATGGAATTTTCAAGATAATTTCTATACATTTGTTACGAAGGGCTGTCAACATTGTCAAGTGACATTAATGTCATACATGGGTGGCAAGACACAAGCTCCTGTATAAAGCAAAATTAGAATCCTTCCAATTTTAATAGCATCATTTCTCATTACAGCTTTTGACAAGATATGAGAAAGTGGAAACAGTGCTAAGAATTGTGACCTACCTAAGCCTTAAAAAGAAAGCAAAGAAACAAAAGAAAGAGTAATGTGATAAAGTCTCTGGATATGGTATTTTAGAAGTTTCAGTCAGAAACTGATTTACTCAGGTATCAAGGCTAAAAATATTTAAAAAATCTAATTGTTGTAGAAGAGATTGCTATTGTGCTATTGCAGGTCCCATTTGTTAGGGCTTTGAAACAGGTCTATAAAGACCAAAAACAAAAAATGTTTAAGATTAACATGAGGCACTGTTAAAACATCCCAACCTTTACAAATATACATTTATTTTTTCAGACTTCATTAGTTGGAAGAGATCAGACTTAAAAAGGAGCGTGAATTCCAATTGCAGCAAACTATCAGTGCTGGAAAATCAAAGAAGACAACAAGAGAGGGAACATGAGATGCAAATGCTTCGCATGATGATGGGTTCTCCACCAGAAGCTCACACCCGTGTCCACACAGCTCATCAACAACAACAACAGCAACAATATTTATGCCTGTGAGACTAACCAGCATATTTCCTACGGTGAAAAATGCTCCTCAAGCAGTTTCTTTGGATTTGGTAGTGTGTTTCACTTAAAATGAACATGAAGGTTATCTTTGTAACTCTGAAATTCTCATACCATTGCTGTTTGTTGTATGACCTCATTACCATGTCGAACCAGGCATCTGATCGTAAACACATCCATACAACTGTTGGTTTTGGCTGATTTAAAACCGCGGGCTAAGCTTTGATGAACATTCTGCATCTTTTCATGTTTCCAATAAAAGGAGAAAATAAAAGCGTACCGTGTCCTTCCTTATCATATTTATGATATTTGATTTCTTTTCTTTTCTTTATCAAATAGAACCATAAAATACCACATTGTGTGATGTCCACCATCTTGCTTAACGCTGGCTTATTTGAAGCGCACACCTGAACGTGATTAACCACAGGATTAATTTGGGCGTGCCATTCCTACTTTTTTAGGGGTGCCCATAAGAAAATGACAAGTGCCTTAAACCAAGACAATTTTGTTGTGTAAATGGAAACGGACCATACTTAAACGCACGGGTATGGAAATTTAGGAGTGCCGTGCCTAAAATGCCTGTCATGTAAATCGGGTTTAAGTTCCTTGTTGGTGTTTTGCACCTTGTTTAGTGCCATCTTTGTTGTGAACAGTTTGCTTTCTTTTTTTCAAATGAAGACTTGAGTTGTCCCTCTAAGGTTGAGAGTTTCTTTTTTTCCTTAAGTATAGTATTTGTGGGTTTTTGAATGTAACTCTTGAAAGCCTAAAGCAAAAGAGGTTGTCAAACTGAAACATCATCAGAGACATGAGTATGAGCACAGGGAGACGGAGCATTGGCTTAACCATTGCAAACACCAGGAACATAAACTGCAGAAACTTAAAATTCTGAATAGTGGTGAGATAACAAACTTTGCACAAGCACAAGTTCAGGAAAGAGTTCCAATACTGACCAGTGCTGAGTACAGTATGGCCACCTCCTTATGACAGGTGATCAAGGTGACCAAGGTGATCCTCTTAATTTCAAAGCAACAACCGTTATCAAAATTTCCAGGCAATTGATATCAAGCACTCACAGAACAAAAAACAGCAGAAATACCGCTCATCACAGAGACCCCTACAGCAGTGCAAAATACAATAACGACAGCAGATGTTGGAGACATGAACAATGTTCTACCTCCGATAAATCCAGAGACAGTAGGATTTGACTGTAACTGGAAACAATTTCCTTTAGCATTACCTCCTCATATTTGATGTTGAGGTGACCGTGAGTGATGCTGAGTTAACAGTGTGGCCAAGACTGAAGGAAAATGACAGTGCTGGTAACTTTGGCCTCCTAAGAGACCTACAGCATTCAAGATCTTGTCCTTCTTATGAACCTGGCTGTACATGTCACTGGAATCTGGACATCCAGGAAATGCTGTCTTATGCTTTCTTTTGCAAAGCCTACAGACTCATAAGAACATGTAGGAGCAATCTCAGCAACAAGTTTGTTGAAATTCAACTGCCTCCATAGTTAAAGCTAATGAAAGCATTGAGCCAAATGAGAACGACTTGGAGCTAAATGTGATCGCTTACACATTTTCTAAGATCTTCTAACCTGAAATGTAGCAAACAAACTTTATGAAAAGTTCCCGCAGCGATCATGAACTCCTTTCTTTCGTCTGAACGAATTGCATTGATCCACAGTGAACACTTCTGTCACTTCTTGTGGCATTCAGAAACACAGCAACTCGTAGGAGCAGCGAAAAGAAACACACAAGATCAACGAATAAGCAAGACTTTTGTAGGAAAGCATTGTCAAAACAAAACACCAAAGCCTGACTAGCCTCTCTTTCATGCAGCTCGTCCCAGGCACCGACCGAGTGGTCCGCCATATTTGCATTCGGTGAATTGGATTCATATTTGGCTAGTTTGGCTAGTTTGGCCTTGATGTCACATCAAACCTTTTGTGATGAAGGAACAGTCGACTGATCGAACATTCAAAACTGGGATTGACAAGTGTTTGGAGTTAATGGGAATTTTAATTTTAGTGCAAATTATTTTTATGACTGGGTGCATGATATGTACTAAAGAAAATCAGCAATAAACCTTAATCTATTAGGCCTTACTTTGCTTTGTAGATTCATTGGTCCAATGTTGACATGGATTTCACCTCAAACACAATGGGTTTTTTGATGCGCCTGTAAGCAGCCACTGGAACTTCCACAGGTGGATAAACTAACTCTTTCAGAAGCAGTTGGTCTCCAACTGTCTCTAATCCACATGCTTCATACTGAGCTCTTGAACCCTCTCCAGCAAGAAGTTTTAACGCCTTGCCAGCTATTTTCTGTTCTGTACGATTAGAACGAAGACCAAAAATAAATTGATATAGATATGACAAAACAATGACATTTCAGAGCCTATTGTTAAGAAAAAATAAAGTCCTGTATCACAAACATTCGCAGGTTGAGAACGGCAAGAGTTTTGAGGAGAATTTTGGCGCCAAAACTTTTACCAAAATGCCAAAAGATGAATGAAACGATAGAAGATTCCTTTCAACGTTTAGTCTAAAGATTTATTTCACAGAATGAACAAAAATTTGTAAGGTTTAATTTATAAGCTTATCTGGGCACTTAACTTATCAGCAAATGCAACAAGCACAGAGACAAACTGATGATTAGCCTCCCTTCGTTTGTTGGTGACGCATGATAAAAGCTTACGTTCTTGCTGTGAAAATTCTCAATATTCAACGATCTGCTAAGCATGACGAGCTTTGGCCTTCAAAACAAATTATGCAAATTAGCTTAGTGGAGATTGAATCTCTGCTAAGGTAATTAAGATCAGTAATATAAGAACACAGTTCGCACGTTGAATTGCTGCAACGTGACAGTAAGGTGTCAGATATGTTATTCACGGCTTCCCTGGAGAGAGAGAAGAAAGAAACAGATATTAGTTGGTGCACGAGGTCAATTTTCCTCTTTTAAATATGATCAAGAGAGATTATCCAAGGAAAACAGCAAACACCGAAGCACAAGATTCTGCCCATGAAAGTGAAAAAAAAAGTGCGGGGTTAATATTCCGTCCACAGATAACAACAGTTCAATAAAGAACTGACTACCCAAGTAAAACGGCAAAAAGTTAGCGTAAGATTAATATTCTGCCCACAGATAACAACAGTTCAGTGAAGAACTGACTACCCAAGTAGGACAGAATAATTTAGCGCAAGATTAATATTCTGCTCACAGATAACAACGGTTCAATAAAGAACTGACTACCCAGGTAAGACAGAATAATTTAGCGCGAGGTTAATATTCTGCCCACAGATAACAACAGGTCAATAAAGAACTGACTACCCAAGTAAGACAGAATGATTTAGTGCGAGGTTAATATTCTGCCCACAGATAACAACAGCTCAATAAAGAACTGACTACCCAAGTAGAGCAAAATATAAATTAGCGCATGTTTAGCACAGGCCAAAGTCTATAATATTGCGCTTAGCATTAGGCAGCCAAAATAAAATTGACTATCCAAATTGAGGTTGATATTCCACAAACATTTTTATTAAGAAAAGCAAAATTAAAACGTATAACTTATAAATTTTCTGCTTCCATAACATCGTGGATGAGCAGCGAAGCCGCGAAGTTTGTGCAACCTCTATTTTCCCGCCAGAATTAATGTAACTGGTTACATTGATCAAAGACGAAAATGTTGAATGTCCTATTTTCATTAGACGAAACGCTTGCATATTCGTAGGCATTGCATTCGGGGTTCGCCCTCTGTTATACTTGCAATACAGTGAGGGATATAACACCAAGAAAATGCAATGAAGGTGGGGCATCAATACTCCTCTATTCAAGAAATAAATTACAGTCGAATCTATGAAAGTACTGCTCTTCATTTGTTCCTCCTGTTTCTGCATGTAGAAATTACTATTGATCTAGCTACTACTGATTTCAGTTTACTTCGCTCACATGCATGTATATACAGATGTAACTTACCAGAATCGATTTATACGTGCGGTTTTGTGATGGAAAATCAGTGACGTGCTTCTAGTCGCGCCATACACTGAAGTAGTGACTGTAGTGATACAAAAATGCCTTCTCAAACATGACGGTGTGGCCTGGAAGATCTTGTGAAAGAATAATCATCGCTTGCAGGTCTCATAAACACCTATATTGGCACTTCAGCAACAAAAATTCCATGAGAATACGAACTGAATACATTACTACCACACGGTGCCTTTCCCAAAACCGCGAATGTAGAAACTGTGTGACAAAAGAAACAGACCTTTGGTTCAGTTTCATGTCACATTTCCTGGCGTGCGGTGACAAGTCATGTACAAGATTAAAAGGCCTCCTGGAGAGATTTTTTTGGAGGCTAAAACTTGTCATGTCTGCTTGTAATGTTGCTAAACGTTACCCTGCCAAATAAACCAGCTGGAATGTTCATTAACTTTAGCTTATAAGAGCCTTCAGTGTGCATTTTTTATTTTTTTAAGTTTATATTTTTTTTATATTCTTTAAAACAGCAGCAGTACAGCAAAGGAACAGGAAACACTGGAAGACAATAATGGCGATGATTCAGATACTGATCATTCAGATACTGGTAATTCTGACATGTACAGCGATAGAGAGACCCCCTAGCTGTGTAAACATGGAGACAAACAAAGACTTTGGTAGAAGAGCATCTTTCAGCAGTCAGGAAACAAGTGACTGTTATCAGCATCCCAACAATAGCAGTAGTAATCTTGATTCAGTGGAGGAAAACAATGACAATTCAGATGAACCTTCAGCAGAAAAGCAGGATGTAATTCGTGCACTGGTGAAAGCTCTTATGCTTGTTGAGCAAATGGAAGGGTGACTTGCTGATTTTGAGGATGTTTTAGCATTTTTAAAAGAACTTTACTGTAAAAATGATGAACATCTGATGAAACTCTGGCAAAAAAAAACTGGAATGAAACTAAAACAATTCTCCGTGAATCCAAGAGAGCTATACATTGGTTTCGATGATTCCCATATCACCCAGTGGGATGTGATGGAAATACCAGATCCTCTTTGCAGGCACTGTGGAAAGAAAGGAGCAATTAAGTAATATTATCTGGTACTGCCAGAAAAGATTCAGCGTTTGTGTGAAGATCCGATAATGTGTCAAAAGATGATGGGTCACTGGCATGAAAGAGAGCATTGGATCAGAGGTGATCATGAGGGCCCACATAACACTTTCAAAGAGGTCTGAGATGGGTCCCGCTTTAATATATTAAAATGGTTTTGGGATCCAGCGTGTGAGTGGATGTTACCTGTTAGATCCGACTTTTGTACTGCAGTGATATCACCAGATGAAATACAATCCTCAACATACAATGAGGATGGATCTTATTCTGTGGATTGTGAGGAATGTGCCACAAGAGTACACCACCACCCACAGAATGCTCGGGGAGAACCACATAACCTTGCTTTGATTGGCCACTGGGATGGGTGGCAGCCATTTGGCTATCCTGGATCTCACAGTTGTGGTGAGTAACATAATTATTTGTAGTTCATATAGTGTGATTGTCCGTGTGAGAGTAGTTCTGAGAAGAGCTGTTGTTGGTGACTGATGTTTCGACAACCTGCCATCTGCAGTTAAAATTTAAAAATACAGAATAAAAGTTTGAAATCATATGAAAATTAATAATAAATTAGTATGAGTGAAAACAATTGAGCTAGGTAGAGTAGACATGTACCTTCTCCGAAGTTAACTTCCGCAATTGATCATGTCTAGCCTGTTGTTTGCCTCTGTATTGCTTCTGAATGTTGCAATGCTATTACTATTGCTCATTTTCTGCAGCCCTGCAGATGCATTTTCCCCCAATTAAAAAAAAGAAATTATCAGACATAGCTCCGTGAAAACAGTAAAAACAGTATTCTAGAAACAAGGAGTATGGGATAATTACAGTTATCAGTGTCATAATACTCTGGAAAGAGCAAGAAGGTAATAATTATTATAATGTAAACTGCAGTGCTTTAGCGAGTGGTAGCAAATCGAGAAAAATCGTATCCCACATGTGTGGATAAAAATGATATCCACACGTGTGATATCATTTTTGACCAATCAGCTTGCAGAGTTTGCCATGTTCCAATGCTGAATGAGCCAAAGTAAATCAATATTAAGTCGAAAAATCTTCGGATCTTCCTCGGCAATCTTCGGCAATCTTCGGCAATCTTCGGAAAACTTCGAAAATTCTCGGAAAATGTTCGGAAACATTCGTACAACCTTCGGACAACATTTTGAAAATTTTCGGAAATCTTCGGAAATGGTCGGAAATCTTCGGAAAATCGTCAAAAACATCGTAATTAGCAGGTTTATATAATAAAAAGAATAATACATGGTTTCTTGGAGATGTGAAATTTATCTTCTCGTGTTCAAATCCGATATCTCACTCATTCGCTGCGCTCACTCGTGAGCTATCGATTTGAACACTCGAAGATCAATTTCATATCTCCACAAAACCATGTATTATCCTCTATATAACACCTGAATCACATACCAATTTCAAGCACATTGATTTGTATGTATGAGAGACCAGAAATTGAATATCTAAAGCCCTGATTTGACTCAACAGCCAGCTGAAGGCTGTTTTATCTGAAATTAAATATCAGGCTGACCATTAATGCCTGGAAAAATATTTGGTTTTCAATAACACATATTCTTAGACAATAATACTTTCATTATTACATTCTCTGCATGGCCAACTCTCCACTAAAGTCTATCGCAAACCGACGCACACAGAAAGATATCTCTCATTTGATTCTCACCATCCGGTTGCTCACAAAAAGGCTGTGATCAAGTCTCTGACTGATCGTGCAAAAACGATTCCGTCTTCCGTTGACCAACAATCAAAGGAAATGAAACGTGATCGCGGCACTCAGCGCGAATGGCTACCCGAAACGCTTTGTTATTGATGCAAGTAAACAAAAACAGCCTTCTCCACAAACGCCTGCAACTGCACCGGATGACAAAAAAGGCTTTTGCATTTTACCGTATGTCAAGGGTACTACGGAACCGATCAAGCGAATCTTAAACAATTACAATATCAAAGTTGCTTTAAAGCCACACCATACCATCAGCAATTTATTTCCCAAACCAAAAGACCCAGTCCCGAAAGATCAAACTCGCAGCGCAATTTATTCCATTCCCTGCAAAGTTTGTGACAAAAGCTACATCGGGGAAACGAAACGGAAATTTTCCACCCGGCTGAAAGAACATCAGAAAGCGGTTGAAAAGAAACACTCGCACAAGTCAGCTTTAGCGGAACATTGTTTACATTCTGGCCACACCATCTCCTGGGAAGCGGCAAAGATCCTACGTACAAGCACTAATTGGCGCAACAGACGCATCTTAGAAGCATGGGAAATCAACACTTGCAGGAATCCGCTGAACCGTGACAATGGAATGCATTTGCCGTACGAGTTTTAAAATTTAGCCTTAAGGGACAGAACATAATTAGCTCCGAGTTGCTGATTTGCATAGTATGAGAACGTGCTTTTTAACGAATTCCTTTTCACTTTCCCCTGATGAAGGCTGAAGTTTCAGCCGAAACGTTGGGACTTTTACAAAAAATTTTACGAACATTTTACATTCTTAACCAGAGTAACGTTTTATTTTATTTTCAATCATGAGCTTTAAATGTACTGCAAAAAAACATACTGCAATAATCATTTACAGAGCACAAAAAGCCATGTGACAAATAAAGCCTACGGAAATGTATTGGTAGATTTATGGAAAACTAAAGTATTCTTCTCAGCTTATCATTTGTAATTATAATACCAGCTCTTTCATCAGTTGTCTTTATATTAGCTTACAGATCTTAAATTCTTCATATGAACCTTTTTCTTCTTGTTGTGTTTGCGTCACAGTAGTCTATTAAAACATCTAGCTGATAGCCATTTACCTAGTTTCTGAACAGATGAAGTAAAGGTTTCCTTTTTTTAAATAGTGTTAAGCCCAAACCTTTTCATCGAATCATCACTTTACACGTTTCGAGAGTAAGGTAGTTCCATTTATTTCTTCTTCGACAAATTTCTTGAGTTATTTTTTTCGAAAAAAATAACTCTTTAGTCAGCATGAAGATCAAGTGGATGGATGGATGTTGGTTGGGTGGATTATTCATGTATGTATTTCACACCAATCAGATTTGGGATTCTATCAAGGACCAATCAAATTGTGACTTGTATATATGGATCGTTTTTAGCGGAGCTCTCCAGCGGCCCAAAGGGCCGCAGAGCGGAGCCCCATAACTACCGTGCGAGGATAGAAATTGAGAAAACCATGCGTTTGAGTTTCATGGTCATCGTGGCTAGCGGCATGGCTCGCGGGCGCGTGGGCCTAGCGATGACGACGACGTTGCCCAAAATGGCGGCCATACTACAGAAAAAGCTTGGCCTGGGCATCTTAGGTGTTTGATATTGACCATCCACTTTTCGTTAAAAGTTACCTATCATAGAAGTTTGTAGGACACTGCACATTTTTTAAATCATGTTGAAAATCGACTAGGGATATTTCATTTCGCCTACACGAATCGATTGCATGAAAAGGCGACAAAATCTTCCCTCAACCGCGGGAATGAAAACTTGTGAAGAAAGTGAGCAATATTTCTTCGTTATTATTTTTCACCCCATCACTTCAGAGATTTTTTCCTGCATGAAAAAAATGATCTGGACATTTCACATCAACTTAAACAAAGCCATTGCATGAAAAGGTGCCAAAATCTTTGCCACGCTGTTCACGTTTAAAGCTGAATGAAACATGCGAAGAAAGCTGCTGAAGAACATAGATCTTTGTGGATATTTCTCGCTCTATTTACCCATCTACATCATGGAAACTTATTCCAAATCATTTAGGACAACCTTGAAACAGGAAGAACCGAAGTAATTGCGGACTTGAACATGATATATCGGACTACAAGTCAAAAGGGCGATCTCTACGGTTCGACCTGCGGCTGAGCAAGCCTGAAAATCCCTGAATTGAGCTCAAATAAAAGTGAACTCAAAGCCGATCAAGTTCACTGAAGTGAAGGATAAAAGACTGTTAAAGGCTACACCGATGGAAAGAGAGAAATTGATCTTGATAATTCATATAATGTATATGCCGGTGGTGTTGGAGAAAGCTTTACAAAATTGGCGTGTTTGTCTCCGATATTATTGAGCTGGTTTGGAAGCTTTGCCCTGCAGAATATACAAGCCTTGTCCAATAATGAGGTAACAAACGTAAATGTATGTACCAAGTATAAACCTAATTTTATATTGAGAGAATAATTATACTTCATTTATGAACAAATATGAAGTTGTGTCGCTTTTTAGATCTTTCGGTAAATATTTGTCAAACCTGTTCGTGTTTGTACATTTTATACAGACATTGTTTATCAAATATTTCGTTTAGACTAGTGATTTTCACTATCACAATTTCGGCTAGCTTGCATTTGTTTTGTTTCTCTTGTCCCTGCTTATCAGTGAGTGTGTTGAAACACTGGTTGAAATGTCTTCGATGCGTAAACGAATATTTCGCCAGTTTCGTTGCGAGTTTAATACCTGTGCTTGGCTGAGTGAGTTCAGACTTTACCTACCGCATATTTATACTTACCAGAAATGCAGAAAATTCATTCAGTTCTCTACATAAAATTCTCTAAGGTACTTAGCAACGCATTCGATAAAACAGGATTTAAGTTAATCATTCCACTAAACCGCAAGGAAAAGAAGATGGTTCAAACAGTCAAAACAACATTGTGAGCTCATTCTAAGTTAGCATGCACTACTTCCCAAATTACAAACTGCCACAATTCTTACGCAAAAGCTGCTTTAATATTACCTACATAACCGGCACCATAAATTTTCAGAGTTGTGGGGTGTACATGTTTTGCCGCCTCGATTTTCTCAGTTTGTCGTGGCGTGAGTTCATATTGTTTACTGTGTCTAGTAGCGAGTTCACTTTGGTTTTCTGTATTTCGTTTTTGCCTTGAGTTGATTTTCTTGCCCTGACAGTTTTGTAGTAATCAAAACAAGGTCAAGATTCTTTTTTCACTCAGAGGTCCTGGAGGTGTATTAGTTAGTGTACAGAAAACGTTATAAAAAGTTTAACTAAGATTTGTTTTGCGCTAACGTGCATACGTGAGGAACCCAATAAAATGCACTCCTCAAATTCAATTTTAGAACCTTTCAGTAACAGGCTGTCACAGGAAAGAAAATTGAGATGGGAGCAAGAAATATATTGATGTCGCTTTCGTCAACAAAAGCGATTAAAATTTATTTTTGGGCCACTGTATAAGCTAAGAAATATAGTGTGGCTACCTATTTAGTAATAAAATTAATAAATGAGAGCTCCACTTTTCAGGCCTGCCTAAATCTATATATTATGAATATTTGATTTCGGTTCAAGGTACGGCCATCTTTGTTTTGCTACAGATTCGACCTTATTGGGCCGTGTTGGTCTGAAGTCGCTATTCCAGTTCTTGATTTTTATGTAGCTTTGGGTGAGAACATTGTGTGTGGGTTCTGAAACTGAAATTTCATGGTGGTGAAGGTGATTCTCTTCGTTTATGGAATCAACTACTTCAGTTGACGACAGAATATGGGTATAGTATTTGTTGACCACTTTATTTTAAAATTTATGATGTTTTTGAGTAGAATAAATATGTGTATTGAGAATATATTAAATCTTGTGAGTTCCATTTTTAATGTCAGTGTTGTGTGTTTGCTCAACGTTTTGATTTGGTCCCCAAATGAGAACAAACTGACGCACTGTGGGTTGTTTGTAAGGGCGAGTGTTGAAGAAATTAAACGAGAAATCTTTGAGATTCTAGCCACACGGTGTTTAAACTGTTTTCTCTCGGTTAAAAGTATAGCATTAGTCGGAGCTTTGGCTAAGTAATAACACGAGCGACCATAAATCCCCCAAAGAATAATGTAACTGTAATAGGTTGAGGCATGTGGGTTTATTTGGGTTTGAGAGTTGCCAAATAATAGGTATTTTCTTGAGGTTGGAATGTGGTCAGAGAGGGTTCAACGTTTCCTGCTCAGGAATAGTAGGACTTCACGTGGGCGGTCATCAGTTATTTATTTATTTATTGTACGATTGTTTGAAAAGCTCATAACGTGATGATGTTACAAGGGCATGTTTTGTCTGCTTGGCAAATATTAAATTTCCCCTCAGGTGTCTTGACAATGTGGTTGGATGGCGCAGAAAGAGAAAATCATCATTTGTGCTGCTAGTGAGGGCCGTATGCCGGTATAGTAGCCGTTGTGTGAGTCTCTCATTTCAAGCTTAGCCATCAACAATCGGATGTGATCTTTAGTAGTACGGCGGTGTAATGCGGTTATTTCCGTACCGTACCGTAATGCTTGTTCAGATCTCTGAACTCACTTTGATGAAACAGCCAAAAGATTCACTTCAACTGGCTAAACCGACAAGAAATAGTCGCAAAATTGCAAACAAATTAACGGCCGTCCCTTCTGGCGAAATAAACATGCAAAGTAACCATAATCTTGTTTCTCACTTAGCGAAAGTGAAAGCTTCAACGTCAGCGCATTCCATGGCTGACGCAATACCTTTTTAGTGTATTTAATATTCCCTTGGAGTGCAAGGCTTCGAAAAAACGCAAAGCGGTTGCAGTTACGTTTACTCATAGGCAAAAGAAAAAAAAGACAGCCAGCTTTTTGGTAGTCTCCTTTGCAGCCGTTGTTTGGGCTCGTCACACAAAAAAGCAATGGCTGAAAAAAAAAAACTGGCTTTTGGGTGTGCAGTCAAGCGTGTCACACAAGTTCATCGACAGCTATTTTTAGCACGGCCGTGGGAATATTGGTACTGATGATGTTATGCTCACAAGTTAGGGCACGTTTCTGCTTCCGGTTGCGAAATTAATATTGTACCAGTCCAAGTAAAATTGTCACGTGGTTTGGCCGAAATGCAGTGGTGACTAGAGTTGTTTGTTTCTCATGTTTGTCGAAAGAAACTCGTCCTTGCTTGCAGAAAGGTTTCTGTTTTATATTGATGATGAAAATAATGTAGCCATTTCAGAAACCCAAGAATACTTTGTTCTTGTTCCATCTGGCTATTCGTTTGCAATTTCTGTGGTCAATTTGGCTTTCTTAGTGAGCGTTTTTTCGATTTTGTGATCATGTTTATGGTAAATGTTGTCAACAGTTTTCAATCGATGTTCTGATGTAGCTAGCGGTTAACTTTCGGATTGGAATGAAAGGGGATGGACAGTTAAACATCAAGGTAACCTTAAAAGTGACAACCAGATATTTTTTTCTGTTTATTTTTTAAGAAATTACTGACGTACTTTTTGTCTTCAACAGTATGGTTCGATCGATCGGTTGCACACCATAGTCATATTTGCAGTATTGTACAAAAGTAATGCAAACGAATTTTGCCAAAATTCGTGGCTTTTTGTGGCTTTTCGGGACGTTTCAAAGAAATTTCGCTCCGAGCGATATTTCTCCGCATTTTGGTGACACCTATTGTTTTGAGTCGCGCGAAAATTCGAATGATAATTCGCCGTCCATGATCAGCTGATCCATGATCGAGCAATAATTCACTCTCCCGATAATTCGCTGCGAACTTTCGAGCGACTTTTCGGCCTGTTGATCTTTACTTTTACTGCAAAGTACGCTGTGAGAGCACTGTAAGTAAAACACACAAATCTTCGTTCCGTAACTCTAGCGTAAAACAAAGCCGGAATAATTTTGTGGCTCGAGGTTACAATCAACACCAAAGGTTAAAATAATCTTACCTGGTTCTTCTCCCCCAAGTGTTAACTGTTAAAAAGATCCGTAAAGACAAAAGTATCGCAATTCTTGCTAAAATGTGTTCCTTATAACTCAAAAGGAAGCGTAAACACACACGCTGTTTCCCGATGTGATCCCAGTCTCTGCTCAGCCTCTTTGCAACAGCATCAGTTTCTTGGAAATCAGCGAATACTTTACATGTTATCCATCATGTCACGAGCGTGTTTTCATTCATTTTCTAGCAGTCTAACGAATAGCATACAATTCACGGCAGTCCCTTTCACACTCGCTAATAAGGAATGGAGATATGCGACCGCGCTTTGTAAGTTGGACGTGGAAAAGAGGACGGGGAAGGGGAGGGAGGGAAAACGAAAAGCGCGGAGGCGAAAAGAGGAGAGCGTGAAAGGAAAGGCATGCCATGGCTGCTGATATCCCAAGGATTCTAAAGCGAACTGGGCCGAAATGATATGCAGAGCTCTTATTTATACTCGCACTGTAAGGGACTGGCGCGAATAGCATACTATTCACGGCAGTCCCTTTCACGCTCGCTAATAAGGAATTGAGATATGCTCCCGCACTAAGAAGTCCAACGTTTAATACGGCTTAAGGCCCTAGAAGTCCGCCAATACTTAAACAACACACACGTGGAGTCCTACACTAAAACTCAGTAGAGAACCCCAACCAGCCAAAACTCAATCTAAGGTGAAGCGCTGGAGGGAAAGGCGACAGTAAAATGGACGAGGCTGTTCAAGTCAGTGTATGAATCTGCCAGTGTCTGGGCAGAGGAGAGGTGTCGAGACAATAACTCTGAAGGTCCTCCGGGACGTAAAACTTGCGCAACTTTCAAATAGTGAGACGCTGTAGGAGCGCGGCGCCAACCAACGTGTTCCATAATATCTGCAAGCTGACTACCCGAAAGGGCTAGAGTGATGGCTAAGCCGGCCCTAAAGCTGTGCAAAGTTTCTCCACTGTAAATCTTTGCTTCCTGTAGATAGCAGCGGAGTCGAGACTGGAAAGAGGAGTTAGCAATTTGCTTATTTTGGATCTTCCCGGTAGAGCTGAGAGGACGAAACAGGTAACCAGCCAATAGATCCACAGAAAGCGCGGAGGAGATGGCGACGTAAAGTTCTATGGCCTTAACAGGGCAAAGCGACAAATCGGAATGGCGACGCATGCCGAAATGATTAGCGGAGCCATCCCTGAGGGATTTACCCCAGACGTGATTGAACAGGAGACCATCGTTTGCCGGAAACCGCGTAATCTCTTGGGTCTTAACAAGGGTAAGGTCATTTCCTCGATCGCCGCTGAAAAAGAGCGCCTTAAACAAAGCAGCGTCTCTCGCATAAACAAATAGCTGGGAAGCAGTAATGCCAGGAACTGACATTTTAACCTGTATAAGACGGGACAGCTGGACAATTTTGACGAGGAAGAGCGGCGTTGCTTGCTTAGGAGTGACAGCAGCTTGCAACTGCTCAGACGTGAAGGCCTTCAGGTAGACTTTGACTTCAGCCGAAGCTGCAGGGTTTCCCAAGCCCAAAGCGGTGTTCCAATCACCCTCCCTGCCTGCTTCTTTAAAAATGGCCCTGAGCTTTCCAATGTAGGAATCGACCATCGCATAGGAAAGGGGAACAGGGCAGCCACAACTATGCACTTTATGCTTTCCTAGGTGTGGACAAGCGGTAACATGGACTTGTGTTTTCCCTCGGGAATCTTTCCAAGCAAGAAAACGACAAACATCTTTAGGGGTGGCGGAAAACAGGGTCTTATTGCCCGGCAGAGAAGCCAAAAAGGTGGAGAACTCCTTCTTCAGGGAGTTTTTTTGTTTGGCGTAAGCGGAGGACAAAGCAATGCCTTGCAGCTGGTCGAGACGGCTATCTATGACAGAAATATCCCGGGCAACCGAAAGAGGTTGGGAAACGGAAAGGGCAGGTCTCTTGAATCCGCACATCTGGCAAAATCGGAAATCCTGATCATTTGGATATTTGCACTCTGGACATTGGACAGCAGGAACAAAAATGCGGGCAACTGGGGGAAGGCCGTACAGAAAAAAGAGCGGGAAAAAATTAATGTGTTTAAGGGAAAATTACGGGCAAAAAACAACAGACAAAATGAAGACTTCAAATAATTTATTAACAAAGACCGAAGGTCCGATCCTCGAAATTCCAACTATCAGAAACGTCTGAAGACTTCTTTACATAGGGTCGATACGAAAGGCCCATAAATCCCAAGGCAGAGGCCAGAAATCTTGATAGCCACTCTTAGAAGGAGGGTGCAAAATACCCACTTTGCCCTCACGTGCCAGAAGTAGACTAGAAGGAGGATAATGTGGGAGAAGAGCCCACCAAAAACGACGAGGTCGAACATCTGGAACCACTATGGTAAACGAGACGCGAAAGGAGGACAAGAAGTGGAGAACATTGGGAATCAGGCATATGGGCGGAAAAATGTACGGATTGGAGAGCAGGAGAGGTGGGTGAATGTTGGGTGATTGGCTAAACAGGTTAACACCAGAGCAACCAGGGGTAGGGTGCGCAGAAAAGAACGGCAGCGTTACACCAGTCGAAGAGCGCATGACGTTGGATGGAAGACTCATCAGATCAACTGAGTGACCAATTGGACCACCAAACGCATCTTGTACTCGGTTCCAACAGCCAACAGACAGACGGGATTCTGCCAGGGAGAGAGAGCGAGAAGGTTGGTCGGCAAGGTTGTTGGCAGAAGGAACGTGGAAGAGGCGAAGAATGCAGTTAGTGGACATCAGGGCCTCGAAGATAGACTTCAACGCGTCCGACAAGGCATGGGACCTAGCGGATTGGCTGTTCCAGACATGAAATAACGCAGTACTGTCAACATAAACATCAACTCTCGAGTCCTTGATAGTTGCAGCAAAAGATGAGAGTGCATTGCTAAGAGCCAGAGCTTCCTTGCCTGCAATATCAGACAATAAAATCTCCACAGGCCAGTAGTCAGAAGCATAGAGGGAAACTGCGGATGGATTTAGCACGCAAGCCCAGCGGTAGGAAGAGGCATCAGAAAACATGACAAATTGGTGGTGCCGCTCCAAACGCCAAGGAAGAAACCCCGACCAGGACTTGAGGAAAAGCCAGTGCTCAATTTCACGGCGCAGCGGAACTGACAAAGGGAGCGGCCTAGAAGAGCGGGAGGCACGCGAGATAGCCAAGTTGATCTCGTTCGTGAATAACCTGGCGCCCGGCATTGCCATAGCCATTGACACACACTTTCCTGCTAATCTTTGTAAGACAGTTATAGAAACGTGGCTGGAATCCAGGATCCCTTCGACAAGAGAAATAAACTTCTGCTTCTTATCTGGAAGAAGACGAAATGCCTGCAAGCGGGAGTCGCACTCAAACCCAAGAAAAGGAACCGATTGTGATGGCTGAAAGATGGATTTCTGAAGCCCAATACAGTAACCCACTTTGATTAACGTTTAACAGACCAAAAAGGACGCAATATGGGCACTGACGAGGTTCAGCTTGTCTGGATCAAGGAACTTCACAAGATTGGAATCATGCGGCAAACGAATCTGCGAGGAATGACGGTCATCAATGTACAAAGAACAGGGGATGTGAATGGAACGAAAGTAGTGAGAAAGAAGAAGGCCAGTGGAGTGGTACACGAAGGCAGATAACTTCAAACCAAAAGGGATGGTATTACTGGTGAAGTACCACCCGTTCCACTCCAATCCAAAGTACGTCCTGCTGGATGGGGCAAGGAGGATGTGATCATATCCGGATTTATCATCGCACACAGTTTGATACGTGTCCTTACTGACATACATGGGAAGTTGATGAAGGTGGTCGAGAGAAAACGGCCGATCATCCATCCATAGATTTAAAAACTTATTGTCATTACAAAGTCTAGGCTTCAAGGGCTCAACCGTGAGGGGCATGAAGAGATGAGGAGGGTTAACCTCGCCCACCTTGCCCCAAACCGAAATGGCACTGATGGAGAGACGTTGCAATATCGTGTCAGCAATGAACTTGGCAAAAGGTGCACAAGACTTGTGATTGTAAAAGATCCTCTGGGGAGGGAAGGCCGAGTCAAAATGTTCGCCCTTGAAATTGCCTTTAAAGTGTCTGAAGAAGGGCTGTACTTGCACCTTATTTTCCAGCCAATCCAGAACATCCCGGGATAGACAGGACAAGGTTGAAGCAGCTATATTTTTCCAATCCTGGAGATGGCGATGCAACTGACCGGCAAGAAAACTAGCAGGGTCTGGGAAGGCCAGCATAGAGACGTCGGCTGAAACGTCACCATGGGAAACACTATCTACCCAAACCGAAGCCAAGTGAGAATTATAAGGCCGAGGGGACTGAAGCCCGGGCTGTAGGGGCTTGCCATTGTGATGCACCCATGAAATACTATGCTGTTTGACGGATAGTGGGTCAAAAGAATCCGAGGACTCCCATGCCGGGACGGTGTAGGAGAATTTGAAATGCTTGGAGGGAGGCTGGAAAAAAGAAAAGTACTCATAATATAGCGCGAAAAACAAACTGAACAAAAACAATTCAAAGGAATCGCTTTATTAATTCCACACCGTAACGAATGTGGTACAAGCATTATTCATCAAGCATACAAGCAAAAAACACAATCAAACGCAACAGATCCAAATTCTATTGCCCTCCAGGAGGCGGCAGAAGGGGACGAGGACGCGACTAAACCCCTTAAAACACCGTGAAGCCAGGTGGCCAGGCATTACATAAGTGTAGCAAAAGACCCTCTGACGTCTGCCGGTTGGACGAGCAGATGCCTGACCGGAGGTTCCGCTGGAGCCAGAAGCTGGACCGGAGACAGAAGACTTAAAGGACTTATCCACTTTGGCCACGGCTTCAAGAACTTTCGCATACTCCTTATCCGCCAAAAGGGCTACAAAATACGCTTTAAATTGCTTTTTTGAGACTAGTAACTTCTCTCTAAGCGTACAGGCTATGGCGTCAAAGGTTGGAGCCTTCTCGTGCCCTGACAGTTTTGCGGCTGTAGCTAGCTGCTCTGCCGTAGCCAAGGCTTCATATTTGTCAAAATCCTCCTCCCTTCTTAATCCATATTGGGTAATTCTAGACAGGCGAGCTGGGACATCAGTGAGACTGCCAGCATCCTCTAGGGTTTTAATTCTGGCGGAAAGTTGCTCAAGGAGGTCATTCTGAAAAACCGAGAGGAGGGCATGAACAAAATATCTACAGGCTGCCAGCCCTCGAGTGGGAAAAACGGTCAACAAAAAAATAAAGGAAAAACACGGAAAGAAAAAGACAAACGCCGCAGAAAACGCGCAGGAACCCACCCAAGGGATGGCAGCCTGAGTGTCAGTAATCCTGAGACACCCTTTCAGGCTACCATAGGGAAAGGATATTTAAACAAAATTCACTGTAAAGAACAAATAAAGTATAAAAGCGTACAAATCCGAAGGTGCCGAGAAAACACCACAGCGCAAGCCCGGAGTTTGCTAGGCGAGACACATTGACAAAACAAACCAACCTGTGCAAAAGGGGCGAGGCAAAGCACACCAACATAACAAATAAACGTCTGCAAAATACGAGGAAGGGAGCCGAAGGGAAAAGCACTACACAAACCCAAAGTTTGCAAGGCGAAGCACACCAATATAACAAACAAGCGTGTGCAAACGGGGAAGGGAGCCGAAGGGAAAAGCACTACACAAACCCGTTGTTTGCGAGGCGAAGCACACCAACATAACAAATAAACGTGTGCAAACGGGGAAAGGAACCGAAGGGAAAAGCACTACACAAACCAGATGTTTGCAAGGCGAAGTACGCACAACATAAACTTGACAGCCAAATGGCTCAAGCAAAACATAAGCGTACAAACTAGGAAAAAACGAGGGAACGATAATACCAAAAACGGACCTACATGACCGTGGAAGACTATAAAGCGGCCACGTGAAATAAAAAAGAAGAGGGAAATGCGCCAACGTATAGCAACAAGAAAAAAAAATTATACCTGCAAGGGCGCTGGATTTTGCTGAGGATTCAGGATTTCAGCTGCAGCAACTGGAGGCACAAGGGCTTGGGTGACGGGAACCGCGGCCTCGGCAGGAACTTGTGCGTCGGCCATAACTAAATGAAACGGAAATGTTCACAGAGGATTCTAACGCGAACTGGGCTGAAATGATATGCGGAGCTCTTATTTATACCCGCACTGTAAGAGACTGGTGGGAATAGCACGATTAAAACGATCATGGAGTACAGATTGTTTAAAACTTGTTCAGGATGGATTCATCTTCCTTCGATCTTCCTGCTCCTGCCGTGGAGACACGGTGTCATGGCACTTCGAAATGCGTTTTGAATGCAAATCACGGACCTGTGCATGGACTTAATGCAGCTTCTCAAGACCTTTGAAACAAATATGGTAATACACAGTATTGCTTTGAATATGGTGGAATTTTCAGAGGGACAGTTGACCCATTGAGTGAAGACTTGACCGCAAAAGCCATCGGCTAAAATTAAAACTTTCGCTTTCAGCATGAACATGTGAATAATTTACTCTTGCGTGCAGAATTACACGGCTTTGTAATTTGCAATGTTTTGACGCTTTTGAATACATTTCTTGGCTTCATCTTAAATGAAATTTAATTCAAAACAAAGTTTCTTTCAAGTTTCTTTGATTTATCAATCCTTCGTTCGGAATTTTAGGCTTTTCAAGCGAACAGATTTGATGCAAACGTGTTGTTATCTGATACGCATGTTTTTCCGAGACTTCCTTCAGTGTGTACAGCTGCTTTGTTTTGAGTTCTGTTCATAGCTTAAGAAAATTACTAATAGAAAGGAAAATAGAAAAGGAAGACCTCAACTAGAAAAATAGAAAAGAAAGACCTCAACCGTGTTGAGCAGTGGTTGGTGAACAGTAAGCTAATACTAAACCAGAGCAAAACCAAAGGGTTACTCTTTGGAACAAGACAATTGCTGCAAACCACCTCAGACTTTGTCCTGCAGATTCAAAGCAAGGACATAGAGAGAGTGACGAAGTTCACTTACCTTGGGACTATGCTCGATGAACAGCTTCACTGGAAAGAGCATATAGACACTACTTGTAAAAAAGTTAATAAGCGTCTAGGACTTCTAGCACGCATACGATCGTGCCTCACTCTTAAAGCAGCGAAGTGTGTCTACAATACCCTTATTGAGCCAATCTTAAGCTATACTGACACTGCTTGGGGTGAACTGTCTGTTGGCTCCAGCAAAAGTCTGCAGCGGTTGCAAAACCGTGCTGCCCGTATCATTCTCAAGCGTGACTCTTCTAGAGATACTTTTAATGTTTTAGGGTGGACTGACTTAGAAACAAACCGTAAAATACACAAATGTGTTTTAGTTTTTAAATGTTTGCATAACTTAGTTCCTCAGTATTTAAGTAACTATTTCATTAGGAACTACAATGTACATGGTTACAACACTCGAAGGAAGGCTGACCTCCATCTACCAAAACCCAAACTTAGTCTTGGCAAACGGACTTTTAGATTTTCTGGCACAGCCCTTTTTAATTCACTACCTTGTAAAATCCAACAAGCTGTATCACTCTCCTCTTTTAAAAATCTTGTCAAAGCCCATTTTATTTATAGCACCTAATTTATGATATCTATTTTTTTCCCTACCAGTTCATGCTTGTAACTCGTTTCAATTTTTTTAAACTTTTTTTATATAACTATTTTAATCACTAGACATTAGTTTTTTTAACTCTATTTTTATAACTATTTTAAACTATTAGACATTTTATATTTTTAGAAATTGTATTTAGCAGGGCCCCTCTGGATACCAGCCACTGTGCTGAATGGGCCACCCTGCATAAATAAAGTTTTACCTACCTAAAAAAAAAAAAAAAAAAAGGGAAGGCGCAGAAAGCGTGGTTTGAATTCTGTAGTTTTGAAAGCGATTTTACGCTGTTTCACGCTGCCGTCATATGTTGATATAAGTGTCATTGCAAATTGCCACTTCCCTCATGTTTTCTGCACAAAGAAAATACCTTAGTACTGTGTATCCACTCAATCAATCTTTCAATGATCGATACCGGTATGTAAATATCATTAGCTTCAGGTTTGTCAGGCATTGAAGCACGCAGTTCCGCCAAAAAATTCTAAGCTATTTTTCGTGTAAGTTACATAACCAGGAGGTCGTATCAATCGCGTGTTGAAGACTCACAAACAACCATTTAGTGCGTAGCGAATTTCGTAACTGGACTTGCGAATTAGCGCTATTGATCGCGCATTTCGTTTGCATTACTTTTGCACAATACTGTACAAGGGAAAGCGGCCTAATGTTTAGAACATTTGCACAATTTCTTTTTAAATTGTTTTTGAGTTATTTTTCCAAAAGTAGCTCTTAGTCGGCGTGATGGACCGTGCACAAATAGCTCAACCCATGAAATAAACCATCCCAACAGGACTAACACCCAGTTCTACCCCAAGCCACCCAATCAATTGAAAAAATAACGCCTGCACGCTTAGCGTGCCTATGTTTTGCAATGCTGTCGTTAAAGGTGCTCTTAACCCAGCTTCTAACTTCGTCAGCATATCAACTGTTATTTTTTTTTTAAAATTCAATCAATTGATAATTAGGGTTGAGAATCATTCCACACTAGTCTACCGGAGACATCATCTGTCATAACAAGATCTTGATCGTCACTGATTTCCTCGTGAACACTGACTGGAACTGCAAGCTTCTTTGACCAAACGTTTACCTTGCCAGAATGTACCTGTGTTTCTATGTCTTTGTTTCACTTAATACATCAGTGTTTACACTGTCTAAGCTGTCTTGGTGATCCATAAGGGAAGGAAAACAGTGAAAACTGTTGGGAGAGGAAATCTGTGGTGTTAGTAAAGCACAAGAAAATACTCTACTTTGCTCGCCGACCACTTTCTGCCAATGGAACGAAAAGCGCTCAATTACATTTCTTTTTATATTCCTTCTCTTGAGTGGCTAATATTCCCGCCTCTGTCCTTTGAAGGTTTTTCATTTGTTGTAGTCAGAAGTCAGGTTTTGTGTAAAATACAGTTCAGCTGACATTTTCACTGTCAGCTGGTATGGTGGACGTGCAGGCAGCGTGATTGAGTACAAAAAAGTACATAATTCGCAAGTCAATAGGAACCTCCTTTCACACAAGAAGCATTGATTAAAAGGCAAAAATAGGGGAGCTCAAAGTTGGACAAATATGGCATTTTATGTGGAAACAACTTGGGACATCTTGACTTGTACCTGTGCCAATTATCAATCAGAGCATGATTATTGTGCTTTGAATGATTGCAAGAGCATGCCTGTGTGAAGAGCTACTGGATTCAGACATCATAAGCGTAGCAGTTCAAGGCCAACTGAACATTTAAACTTACTCGAAAAGGAAATAGCAGGCCAGGTACAACATTCTGACGAGTCATTATCTAGTGAAGTTTTAATTGCAGTGTACCAACAGATGTTTCTTTGCTCAGATTCATCAATAAACACCCATGATTCCAACACCCTCAAGAAAATGAATCGACTGATTTACATGCACATAATCCAGACCCAACCAGTAGTAACTGAGAAAATAATAGATGCAATTCTTAACGCTCTTAAATTGCAGCTTGAACTGAAATTATGAAACACTGGATTTGATAATATCTTAGACTGGGAAAAAGAATATTCATGATGGGAATTAGTGAGCAGTATGAACATTTCTGGCCAAAATGTTGGAAGGATGCAGAGCTGCTACTGCATTCTGTTGGCTACAGTGATGCTAAAAAGTACGCAATTTGTCTTGATGAGAGCCACAGAAGATGATCTGTGCCCTCACTGCAACAACAAGGGAACTATTCCATACCATTATCTTGGTTTAGGTCCTGCGTTTAACCTCTGGGCAAGTGATTCCATGTATGTAAAAAAATGTTGTCACACTAGTTGGAAAAAGATTATAGGCTTCATCAAGAAAATCAGAGTGGTTGGGGTTTTGAAAGGAACACTGAGACATGGGAACAAAGACGTGTCTCAGAACTCCAGTGGTTTTGGAATCGTGAAGAGTTGCAAGTGCCTGCCAAATGTGCTAATTGTGATGTGATTATCCCAGTCCAAGATGTCAATTCATCTCTCAATGGATATGATGGACAAAAGCCGATAACATGTTTATCCTGTGCAGCCACTTTTCCCCATGTTATTCAGAAAGTCATTGGAGATCCAAGAAACATAGCCTACATTCTTCATTGGTATGGATTTCAGCCATTTGATTGTAAATACAATCACAGCTCTCGAGCTATTGAAGTTCAGATAGCTAATATGTGCAAGGAAGATAGACATAAACAATCTGAGGTATTTGTTGTTGTTTTTTTTTCCTGCATACTTGTTTCCAGAAAGAAGACCAACATCCTTGGATCTATTTTTGTCACCCCTTCTTGAGGAAATTGGAGGTCTAATTCTGCCATGGATTACATCTACCGATATGTTATCCAATACTTCACCCCTTTAGATGTTTATTATCGTGTGAATCCTTTTGAGAATAGATTAGCATTGGTTAAATGATGAATGTAGGGACATTTGGAGCATCCACTGACTAACTGATCACTAAATTTACTTATGGTATGAATAGGTATATCTGTGCCTGGTAGAAGAGTGGAATAAATGAATTTTCTACTATTAGGGGACTTAGTTAATGCGTCCATAACTAAAACAGACATGTCAAAGATGAAAGTATCTATCAGAGTTGTTGGCGCAGGGTTCTTTGACCCTGTATGAATTTAATTTGACAATTTAGGGTGTTCTTGTAGTTAGTTTTTTAAAGCATCTCTTGCATGTTTGATCTTGGGACACCAGAAGTATTTGAGTTCTTGCTTTGGTTTAAACAGTTTCATCTTGTTAAGGAAGTTTCTGTTTGAGTCATGTAGAACTGGCTTCTGTGATCAAAGAAGTAATTATTTCCCAGTTGGCTTTTACAAGGGAGCTTTCCATTAGGGTCAATGTTTTCTTTTGTGGGAGTACCTTGTAAAGTTTGTTTCCTTTGTTGGCTCTGAGGTGTGAGGATCTTTGGCAACTGTTTCCAACTTATCAAGTGTATCTGAAGGTTTCACCCACAACTTCTGTTAAAAGGTCATTGTGTTTCTCTTTAAAAGCCAAACAGGATTCTAACATTATAGCCTACTTCTTTTGAAGAGCCTGGTTTTCTTATTGAAGCTTTTTAATAAGAGTGGATTGCTGGGATAACATGTCCTGAAGTGATTTAACTTGCAATTAAAGGTCAAGTGAAATTTCATCATTTCCTTTTTTTTGCAGTTTGAAGAGGTAATTGTGTTGAACTATTCACTGAAGGTTCAAGGCTGGTCAATAAGGTTGAGAGCAGTAATGAGATTTCCACCAAAAAGCCAATACCTTTAAAACTTATTTAACTTCTCAAGATATGCCAACAAACCAGCCAGACTAGTGATCATTTTATAATGCTGGTGGCATTAGTGTTTGGCTGGCAAGATGCCAGTCAGAACACTATGTCAGCAGATGAAAATGGAATGTGAATAATGGTAGAATGTGATCATTGGAAATTTATGTGTAACAACAGGGGAATTAGAACCAATCAAAGAATTGCAACAAATCAACACAAGCTTGTTGTATGATCCAAACCAATGAATGCAGCTTATTGTACGTTCTGAGGGCTGATCTACTCCACTTTGCATAAAATTCTTCACATGACTCAAATAACAGTGCTAACTAATGATCCAAGCAAGTATAACGAGTTTATATCACAATGATAGGAGTTTATTTAAAAACATACCCCAGAATAGTCTTGAAACTATCCGTTGGTTGTGGAATCGATCGATGTGTTCAAATAGCCGTAGCAAGTGCTGATCACCACGATTCAAAGACTTTGCGACCAAAAAAGCTCGCCATAAATGTAAATCAAAACCCCAAGACTTTCCTTGATTAAACTGAAATCTTTAGGGGCCAAATGCAAATTTCTGTCTATTAAAGAAAATTAACCATTTCATAAACATTTCAGCGACTTCAGTGTGACATCGATTAAATGGATGAAATATCATTTTGTTTTGAAATGTAACATCGCTGACCAATATTGTGGCATTATAGCTTTCCATGAATTTCCGGTTTCTGTAATCAATAACTTTTTACGGGATGGGGGGATTGGCCCCATGCCCAACCCCCAACCTGGAGGGCCAGGGTTTTCTGTCAGGGTGTCCTTCCCTTAGCCACAATATCCCGTTATTTGAAAGGCGCCGGATACCCGAAGTTTTGAATCGTCCAGCACCTGAAGATACAGGAGAGGTTGATGATGGCAACAAGGTTTATTTGAACTGCAAATTACTAGTAAGAACTTAAACAATAAATAAATTAAAAATACATTCAGTTGCTGGTCACCCAAAATAACTAAAGAGCTAAACTAGTTGGGTGATGAGATCCCTGAATCTGAAATCGATGTTGATGCACCAACAAAGGCTGAAATCTACGCAGCTCTCAAAGAGATGAAGAGTGGAATGGCTGGGGGAGTCGATAGTCTTATGGTTGAGATACTAAAGACAGACTTAGAGATATGTGTGGATGTCTTATATTACTTCTTGCATAAGGTGTGGGAGAAAGAGCAAATACCGGAGGACTGGCAGCGGGGATTGATAGTGAAACTTCCAAAGAAAGGTGATTTAACCAAATGTAACAATTGGAGGGGTGTAACGCTTATGGTGGTTGCAGCAAAAGTTCTGGGCAAAATCATAATCACACGAATACGGGATGGAATTGATAATAAACTGCATCAAGAGCAGGCAGGCTTCAGAAAGGGCCGCAGCACAACGGAACAAATATTTATACTGCGCAATATCATTGAACAGTGTATTGAATGGAACGCCAACCTTTATGTGTGCTTCGTTGACTTTGAGAAGGCATTTGATTCTGTAGATTGTTCTGTACTCTGAAGGATTATGAGCCGCTACAGCATTCCTGAGAAGATTGTGAAGATGGTGAAAGTGATGTACAGTGGAAGTGAGTGTGCGGTAATTGAATGGGTCAGGTGTGTATGATTGGTTCGAGATGAAAACCGGTGTTAAACAGGGTTGCTGTATGTCTGGGTTTCTTTTCCTGCTTGTTGTGGACTGAGTTATGAGGAGGACCACCAAGCATGGGAACACAGGCATCAGATGGAACTTCAACAACTTCCTAGAAGATCTTGACTTTGCCGACGACCTAGCCCTGATCTCAAGCAGTGGAAGGCATATCCAGACTAAAGTCAGCAACCTGGGACGATATGCAAAAATGACAGGCCTCAGAATCAATACGGCAAAGATCATGATCATGAGCTGGAACAACCCCGCAGGCAGAAAGGTCCAGGTCGATGGAGAAGAGCTAGAAGTGGTGGCGAAATTTGTTTATCTAGGGGGAACAGTGACCCAGGAAAGGGGTTCAGACGAAGACGTCAAAAGCAGACTTGGAAAAGCCAGAGCAGCATTCAGCAAGCTTAGAAACATATGGAAGAGCAGCCAGCTGAAACTGAAAACTAAGCTGAAGATCTTTCAGTCCAATGTTGTAGCTGTCCTGTTATATCGATGTGAAACTTGGCATATGACCAAACGGGATGCAGCCAAGCTGGATGTATTTCTGCATAAAAGTCTGAGAAGGATTATGAAGATCTATTGGCCTATGAAAACATCAAATGAGGAGATTTGAAACCAGGCGAACATCAGCACCATCAGTGAACAAATCTTCTGGTGGCGCTGGAAGTTCATTGGCCACATCCTCAGAATGGATCCCGGCAATCATCCCAAGACGGCATTCACATGGGCCCTGGAGGGAAGGCGAAGGCGTGGTAGACCGAAGGAGACTTGGCACAGAACTGCAGAGAAAGAAAAAACAGCTTTGGGTTTCAGTTCGTGGAGCGAGGCAACAGTGGCTGCTCGGGACCGTGTGGCATGGGGAAAGAGAGTGTCCGGCCCTATACCCACCTAGGGTTATGGCCATGTGATGTGATGATAGCCTTCCATGAGTGGGAGAGGGAGGTTAAATGATACCCATTGATTTACTTCTTCTTAACTTTGTTTTCTTTTTGTCCCATGGCAGCTGCTGTCTGGCGTCTGATAAAATAATGCACAATACCACGAAAATCTAAGTTGTTTATGCACACAAAACAGAACAAAGTAAAAACGTAATTTTCGCACCAGCTGTGGGAACTAAGGTTTACACTAATGTATGTTACCTATATTAACACGTGAAGGCCTTTGTCATCGTATGTGAAGTTATGGAGCTTGCTAAAGCCATCAATTTTGTTGACATTAGAGTTTTCTTTTTCTCGTCAATGGCACATACAGATGCGGTTACTCCTTGGACTGGGCGCTCTAGTAGGGGAGTGCGCATGTCTGCCGCATAGTTTATGTCATGGCCTTCATCGCAGTAGCAACAAATTAAGCTCTTCATGGGACACAAAATTCGGTTGCACACATCCTTACCATAGGCAGGCTCGGAGTAGTCATAGCCTTTCACCTGAACTGCAAGTCTCAGTCCAACATCTTTCAGAGATGCAATGAGGGCTCCCATGAGAGGGCCTGTTTTTACTTTGCTTGCTCTGATTTATCACTGATTTATTGTTTGGACACTCGCCAATTCCTGCGATATTTTGCAGATTTATCAGTGATAAATTGCAACAACAAATCGTGATATCCAGCGATTATCACTTGCATTACTTTTGGACAATACTGTATGATGTGGGCCTTTCTTTCCACAAAATCCCACACCTTATCAGCGTCTAGCTTGTACTTGGGCCGAGGGATGATTGCTGACTCGTCTTCTGCTTTGATCTAGAGAATTGGTGTGTTACTGAGAGACATCATCTCCTTAGCATTTTCATCCAATTTGGCAATAGCTTCAATGTTTTGCTTGTGACTTCCCAACACGTATGTGATTGCATGCTTGTTTCTCCGAACCATTGCAGAATGGACATGTGACCATCAAGGTTTTGAGAGACGAAATTGCACAGACAGGGCCCTCTCATCATCACCAAGACTTCATAGAAACCTTTAGTTGTTGTACTAAATCTTTTGCCCTTTTCTTCTTGCACAGGTTTTTTGAAATGGTGCTGAGAATGTTCATCAGCCCAGCTATTTCTTTCAATTTCCCTTATTTGTGAGCCCTGGCAATGCGCTTACGTTGCCTCTTTTGGCAAACTCTTTCATTTTGTCTCGTAAGGAATGGACTCTTTGTCTCACACGTGTGAGCTCACTACTTAACAAAATGTTGACCAGTGAGGAAAGTTCATGATAACACAACATTTAATAATTCTGCAAACGGCCAAACACACTTAATTCAGTCTTGAGATACAGGTGTCTACCAGCTGACTAGACACATTCCACTGGCTGTATTAAACTACAATAACATCGTTGAAGTAATGCAATAACTTGAACTGACTAGAAGGTGTGATCATAAACATCTCCAAAACCGTAACACTGATCAATGTTTCTAAACACAGCGTTTCAAATAAATATATATATAAAAAAAACTTGCAACAACTTATCCGAAAAATATGAAGCTATAAATACCTAACTTGTATCGGTAGATTTCAGTCAAAATAACAAGTTCAAACATGTCAACTTCCCTCCTACAACTGTAGAAAACAAATTTACAAATTGCGTAACACAACAGCCAGGCTACAAAAGAGAATTTGAGAAAGAGATTGCAAAATTGCAAAAAAGGACAGTACGTTACAAGTTTTGTTCCCTTTTGTAACTATGTTCCCCAATGTAACATAAAAAATGTTACAAAAGGGAACAAAATTCCCTTTTGTAACATAAAAATGTTACAAAAGGGAACAGAAAACTGTTCCCTTTTGTAACATGAATCTAATCATTCATTCATTCATTCATTCATTCATTCATGCATGCATGCATTCACTGATTTATTCTTTCATTTATTCATTCATTCGTTCATTCTGCCACTAGGAGGAAAAGTTTTAGGCTATGAAAAATCCTCAATAACACCCTACATCCACATCATGGTGTATCACCTGCCCAAGTTTCTCAAGGATGACATCCCATTTAAAGCCTCCACTAATATTGCTCTATTTTTTTCTATTAGTCCAAGTGAACACTGACTCACCTGGCAAAACAGTTTTCAAAGTCCCTGATTTCATTTTTTTACACGGACTCCAGACTACATGCCCTCTTCACAAAGTGGATTTTTAACTTCTTAATTGGCACTCCAGGTTCGAGCCCTGGCTGGGGTCACTGTGTTTTGTTCTTGGTCAAGACACTTTACTCTCATAGTGCCTCTCTCCACCCAGGTGTATAAATGGGTGCTGCAAATTGCTGGGGGTAACCCTGCGATGGACTAGCATCCCATCCAGCAGGGAATAGCAGTACTCCTGGTCACTTAATGCTACGGAAACCGGGATAAGCTCCGGCCTGATGGGCCACTTGGCTCAATGCAGACTTGTCCTTACTATAGAAAGTTTAGTCACTATTTCACTGATTAAATAAAACCACACTAAACTTATAAAGTATAAAAGTTAAAAATTACTTATATCACAGGCCATTTTTGAGAAAGAAAAAACTATTTTTTTCCACTGGTACTCTTGGTGCCTGGACCAAATCCAAATCCCGTCCAGACACACAATAGTGATTTGCAGACCATGTTAGAAGGGGTTTTGCCTTTAGAGGGAAATCCACTGCCATGCCTTGGCCATGGACATCTAGCCAATAATACCAATGGCATAGCAGTGAAAACCTTGAAAAGTCTCCTTTCTCCAACATCAGGTGGCCCTTGTGGTTTGATGGGACTCCTCTCTGGCGAATGCCCCATCTCCAAATATCCAGATCCATCTCGATGAGTGACGGTGCCATACTGGCACTCCTCAGGGAGAACAAAATACCGCAATGACAATTGCGGCATGCAGCCTCAAGCCTTACATCTGGTGGCATTGGTGGGTTTTCATAACTTCTGTAAAAAAAAAATTGTGACTGTTAATGAGTCTGAGGAACATTTCTGCATTATTATTAAATTATTGTTATTGTTATTATTACTATTATGTACAGTGTTTTTCTAAGCTTAAACTCTGTAATATGATAGGACAAAACAACTCAGTTATTTCATAACTATATGAAAATATATAACCATAAAAAAATCATTAGCAAGCTTTTAGAATTTACTGACATATTTACGCATGCTTGATATGTTTATATCTTTTAAATTTCTAAAGAAAATTTTATATACTACATGTATATTGTTTGTTTAGTATAATTTTGTTGTAATTAAGAGTCTTGAAATAGTTGACACCATGGGCATTCTGATAAAGTACATAGTACAAAGCTTTGTTTTGCATCGTTTGTTTGTTGTTAGAAATCATTTACTGTCACAGTCACCAGTTACCCACCTCTGGCTCCCATGAGCACACATAAAAGGGTCATCCCTCCCACTTTAATAAATACTTAAATCCCTATGCAATAAAAAGATATAAGTTAATTGATGTAATCAGTGAATTGCAAAATTTCCAATTAAATGCGTAATATTACACATTCAATTATTCTTTATCCTTTAGAGATCGCTGAGGGATGAGCTAATCAAAAGGGTTTAATGCTGTGCAAATACTCACATTTGACACTTCCCTTCTCTCCAAAATCTGCTCTACTTCGAACAGCTGGGATCTGCTCTTGGCTGGCCGAGAATCATACAGCAAAACTGATGAAATGGCTTTTAATTGTTTGTAGTCAATGACCACATGAATGTGAGCATCTGGCTTGTTCAGCCACCATCTTGTTTTGTGTTGGGTTTCCATAGGGATGATGGCTAACAGCGCTCGGGCACGTGTCTGAGATTTCTGGAGATGAACTGTCATGTCCACTTTTATGACACTATCCTGTCTTGTAAAGTATTAGTTACCGTCAAAATAATATTGTGCCTGTTCTAGGAATACCGCTTGTTCTCATTACAACACAGGCACGGTTAAATGTGTTGTTCAGAAATGGGGTATACCGCTGGCTAATTGTCACGGAAGGCTCGTAAATTTACCTGTCGGCAAGCTTCGAGTTATTGTCGAGTTCACTCCGATGAAAGGGCTGAGTATCTTCGGAATTATTAGGCTCAGACGAATGAATAGGACTTGTGACTTCTGGGCGGCGATTCAGTGGATGTATTTCAAAAGAATTCAACAATGGGGCTTAATTATTCTCCCTCAAGTGCGTATCCTTTTGTTCTGTGAAGCGTGGTGATTGCGAAAAATATGTCACCTCGGGTTTTCATCTCTTTCCACCGAAAAACGTTTCGCTCATAAGAGGCAAAGGTAATATCGGTTTATTATTGATATTCCTTTTACAAGCTTAAAAATGAGCGTTTAAACGAAAATTTTGGTTCAGTATTAGCAGAGAACCGCTTTGTTTTGCAAATTACAACGCAATTTGCCGCCGGCAGTGAGAACGGCATCGACATGTCATCGGTCACGTCTGAATGAATTTGCTCTCATTTGCGAGATGGAAGTCGATTTGTTATTGAAAAAAATATATTTGAAGTGATTTGTTACCAACCGATCTCCAAGTATGAGCTTTTCGTTGGATTAGTTTATTTAAGATTAACAATCAGATACTATTAAACGACAAAGAAATACATAAGAGTTTGTTTGGATTTGATTGACCGTGCGCTTGTCAAAACAACAGACGATATATTCGTATGCAAATACAAACCATTACGCGGGCTTATAAATAACAAAGTCATTCGCGTGGCTACTCACTTCTCAACACTGTAAACACACTTGGCCATCACGTTACCTAGTTTATTAGCTGTGAGCCGTGATACATGATGGAGTTTGCCGTTGGTGCTTCTGTGGAAGCTGTCAATCAGCTTGGTATTTGGTCCAAAGCCAAAGTTACTTCAGCATCCGAAAATTCAGTTGTTGTGACCTTTCCTCCATGGAGATTGGAGTGGGACCGAGAGATAAGTGACCTTTCCGAAATCAGAAAGGAAACGATCGAAGAAACGCTGATCCCGCGCCGTCTTGCACAAAAAAAGGTAAGAAGTTATTTAATGTTTATTTTGAGTTTTATCATTTACTTTTCTTTTTTGTCGCTTGTAAGTTGCTTACACAAGTTACTTTTTATCATCAGAACCTGAACCTCAAGAAATTGTTCAACGGGGACATTGTTTACTTGAATGGCAAAGTAGCAAATGTTCTGCAGTCAGATGCTATCAGGAAATCGGTGAGTTTCAACTCTCTGTATCAACGGATTTACAATTTAGATAGCTTTACATCGTGTCAGTCGTCATGATCATACTACTAATTCTCCTTACCAGTCTCGATACAACACTTATAGAAGTAGTTTGGAGTATTTGCAACCGATTTAAGGCAAACATTTTGATCATTGATTCTCACAAGTGCCCCTAGTAGTGGTTTTATTACTGCTTCCATCTTGTCATCTAATGATACTGTTAAAAAGTCTCAACCCTCTTAAGACCATTTTAGTCACCATGGCGACTAAAATTTTGGAGCTGGCAACTAAATTGGAACCGAAGTCGCCAGCCTGGCGACTAAAATTGAGAAGAAGGATTGAAAGCATGCGTTTAATTTAGCGACAAATTTTTTTGTACTGGCAACCAAACTTGAGCAGTCGGTGGCCAAATGGTCACTAAGGAAAAAATAAACTTGGAGGGTCGAGTCTGCATTCTCAAAATGTCAGGCACTGCTCTATGGCTAAGAGAAAATTAAAATTACCACAAATACACTAATTGGCTTCAGAACATGTTTTTTCTTTTGAGTACCTGTACGTTGCATATATTTTTTCATGGCGAAGTACAATTAACTCATTATCTTTCAGAATCCTTTAAGTACTCTCTTCTCTTTAATTGATTGTTATTCAAGGAATTTTTCTAGGTCTACATGTTTACTGTGTGGCCATCCAATCATGTCTACAGTGTATAATATTAAAATTTATGTGCCTATAGTCTGAAGCCTAAAATTAATACCAAGCTTTTTTATTTAAGGTAACTTTGCAACTGGTTGAAAGCGGAGAACGAAAGTCTGTTAAAGTTTGGGAGGTGGAAGAAGCCATTGCTCTGGAACAAGTTGAGCAGACAAGGAAGAGGCAGAGAAGAACGGTGATCCCAGATCAAGAAAAGAGAGAAACACACACACTAATACAACAAAGGGGCCAAACAACTAAGTGAGCTCAAACCTGGAGATATAGTAAGAATGAATAATAATAATAATAATATATTTATTTAGCGCCAATATCCTAAAAGTACAAAAGCGCTTTACAGTTAGAAATATTAAAAACACTTGAAAAATATTAAAAATTGTAAAATAGTTATAAAAAATGCCTTAAGACTAATAAAAAAAATAAAAATGTCGCTAAAAAGTTATAAAAATGCTTTTTTAAAGAGGAACGTTCTTAGTTTATGTTTAAAAAGAGACACTGAGGAGCTGTTCTTGATGTCAGATGGAAGAGTGTTCCAGAGTGTAGGAGCTGCTACAGAGAAAGATCTATCGTAAGATCTTTCTATCGTAAGAAAGATCTATCTAAGAATGAAGCCAGATCCAAAAGATTGAAAAAAGGTATGGAAGAAAGAACATGTCTCCAGGAAGTTGCACCAAGATCCTATGAAGTTGAGATCGAAGGGAAGAGATAGAGGAGAAACAGGAAGGATTTGATAGCCATACAGGAGGCTCCTGCAATGGATAGCCATGTGGAGAAACCAGATGAGCCACCTCTGTCAGATGACCAGTCCCAAAGAGTTGTTGACCCAGTTCAGCTGGCCATGCCTTTATTTGAGGACATGGCTCCAGGATGACCAGAGACCCCTCAATCAACTGAAAGAAGGTCTACCAGAGGACGCGTAATTAGGACCCCGATCCGTTTCAAAGACTACTACCAGCCTTGAGGGCTGCAGTCAAGCAGAACCGATACTGTTACAGAACTGTTATATTTTCATGTTATGTTAGGATGGACATTGTGCAGGGCAGTTAAATTTGCCTTTGTGGACTTCTTTCATTCTTTGTTTTTGACAGTTTAATTATTATGTTGTTTTATTTGTTTCCCACTTGGAATTTGTCATGTTGTGTTTTGAGAAAAAGGAGGATGTAACGATATTGTGTAATATATAGCTGGCCTGGTTACCCAGGAAGTAGCCACGAGCTGTGAGAATGTTTTGATGTGACTTCTTTGAGCTACGAAAATATAAAGAGCCTTCAGCCTTCACAAAGCTATAGGTGTTGTGGTTATTTTAAAGATCCCAAGATCTTTACAATAATAATCTATTTTTAAATGAAGCAGACCATGTAGATTGTTGGATCTTGGGTTCCATCACGCAAGGAGATTGGTGGTAAAGAATTAACCACTGAATTAAGGGCAGTGTGGTAACACTGTGTTTACCAGTTTTCTATGTGCAATTCTAACTTCCTGTTCAGATCTCTAAGCAGCACAATAAATGCGTATGTTTGTAACCTTTCTTCGGCTTCAACTTCAACTGCTAACGAAAATATAGCTTTGTTACGCCAGTTTACAGTGTAGAACTACTGCCTAGCATCACCACCAGGAGATCGAAGGAAACAAGAAGTTGCTATAGCAACTTAAAACCGCGCTTATATTTTTGGCTAATTAACAGTTTTCTTTCCTAAAAGTCACGGTTAAATTCAATCTGGTTGCATTATGAGTAAAGGACTAGCAAAGTAGTCACGTTAGTCACACAATCCGAAGTTTACGTTGTCCCCGGCTATCTTTAGCTTGGGGGTTTTTCCCTTCTAATGATGTAACCCCTGCACGTTCGGGCACGCTCAATTGTTTACTTAAGCAAATATTTTATTTCCTTTCAAATATTTGAACTCATTTCAAGGAAATAGCCAAAGAATTCACTTCGATTGCCTAAACCGACAAGAAATACTCGCAGAAGAGGAAACAAATTAAATTAATGACCGTCGCTCCTGCCGACATAAACATGCAAATGAAACACAATGTTATTTGTCACGTAACGAAAGTGAAACCTGCAACATCAGCGCATTCCATGGCTGACGTAATACCTTTTTCAGTGTATTCAACTTTTGCTTTGAATCGAACGCTTCGATAAAAACCAAAAGAAAATATACTTTATACACAATAAAGAAAACAATATCCACAACATTTTCCGTACATTCATGTTTCAACAGCTTTTGGCGAAAAAACATCACAGGTTGCGTGATTCACGATTTGGCCGAGTGGAGGTTTGCGTCTAGTCACCGACAAAAAAAAAAAAAAAATCCCGTGCAAAGAAAGAACCGCGCTCGGCCCATGGCCGCGCGGTTAATAATAATAAATCCCGTGTAAAGCAAGAACCGCGCTCGGCCCATGGCCGCGCGGTTAATAAATCCCGTGTAAAACAAGAACCGCGCTCGGCCCATGGCCGCGCGGTTAAAAAAATATTAATAATAATAAATCCCGTGTAAAGCAAGAACCGCGCTCGGCCCATGGCCGCACGGTTAATAAATCCCGTGTAAAACAAGAACCGCGCTCGGCCCATGGCCGCGCGGTTAAAAAAATAATAATAATAAATCCCGTGTAAAGCAAGAACCGCGCTCGGCCCATGGCCGCGCGGTTAATTAACAGCTTTCTTTCTCAAATGTCACGGTTAAATTTAATCCGTTTGTATTATGAGTAAAGGACTAGCAAAGTAGTCACGTTAGTCACACAATCCGAGGTTTATGTTGTCACCGGCTATCTTTAGCTTGGGGGTTTTTCCCTTCAAATGACGTAGCCCCTGCACGTTCGGGCACGCTCAATTGTTTACTTAATTACTCAATTGGTTACACAATAAAGAAAACAATATCCGCAACATTTTCAACAGCTTTTGGCGAATAAACATCACACATTGCGTGATTAAAAGTCACGATCACGATTTGGCCGAGTGGAGGTTCGGGTCTGGTCACCGACAAAAACAAAAAACAAAAAAAAAATCCCGTGCAGAGCAAGAACCGCGCTCGGCCCATGGCCGCGCGGTTAATAAGGCTCTCTTCATTGCACTACCAAAAATCTTGTGCATATTGTTGAACACGCACCCTTTTCTGAATAATTTTAGGGCCAATTATGTCAAAACCAGAAATGCAAAAACTCACCTTTTGTGCCTATTTTGCCATTTTTAAATATGCAATACTTCCAGAATGAAATAGGTCGCCAGAATTTGGATATACCTAATTGAAGAAATGTTGACCATGCGTAAAGCCTAAACCATGTACAATTTGACCAAATGCTATTCTGGGTAGGCAGCATTGGTAGGTTGGGTGATATTCCTTTTATTGATAATATATTTTCGTTCTTTGAGAGCCTTAAGGGCATGATTTTTGCAACCTTCCAGACAATTCTGGTGTTGTCCCAGCATGATCAGACTCATAGCCCTTATAGGAAAATGCAATTGGGAATTACTTTTCAAAGAATTTATTTCAGATTTGTTAAATCTTTTGGACCTTTTTTTAATTTTAAAATGTTTAAAAAAGTTTAACAGCCAATTTTTTCTAATTATTGCTAAACCATGCCAACTTCTCTCATTGAACAGCCACACTCCCACTGAAGGGATCTTTTGATTCAATGTGGCAGTTCATAAAGCATTTTATGGAGCTAGTTGAAACAGTAAGAATATCCAATATTTTTGGAACACATTGCCTGTTTGTGGAGGCCCGTCTTGAATAGCGAGAAGACTTTCGGACAAAAGTTTAATAGCTTTTCTCAGCAGTTTGACTTACAAATGAGCCAAAGGCCCGGGGGGGCACTTCCTATAAATGGGCTAATGGGGATGTGCCGCTGGATGGGGTCGCATTTTCACGACAGGACTGACTATAATGGGGCCGCTTTTTCAAGCACTTTTTATAGGGTGACTAGAATGGGGTCACACTTTTCTGGGATTTTGAGGGTAAGAAAATTCTGGCAAGTTGTGATTTATAAACGGAAAGATTCGCCAAAAAGAAAAAGTTACCGTATTCATTGCTGTTGTTTAATATTTGACAAACGGCTCCCATTACGTGACTAAGTTGGGGTCATGAAAATTACATTTACCCAAAAGTGACTAAGATGGGGTCTATAATTGGCCATAGAATATGACTATAATGGGGTAGGGGTTCTGAGAGGCTAGCGGCACATACCCAGCAAAGATTGGCCCAAGTAACCCCCCCGGGGCAAAAGGGTCATTCTGTATTGTTTTAATCAATGTGTTGACCCTTCCACCTTGTTCCCATGCTTACTAAACAAAAGAATATATTGTTTTTGGCTCAACTGTAATAACAGCTATTGTGCCCTTTAGGATATACTGTTTAAACGTTCCATTGAGTTGGGACATAATAATAGAGCCTGCATTTTATGGTCTTTTGGGATGGACTATTATATATTTGGAGGTAGATGGGCAGTTTCTCAGGATTTTTCTTAGCAAAAATCTTTTCAGCTTCAGACTGCATGAATTTGCTTTTTTTCTTGAACAGTGTTTCTTTTCTGATACGCCCCGTCTGATACGCCCCGTCAAAGGTATAATGGCCCATCCCTTGAAAAATGCTGTGTTCAAGGGTGACGCCTTACCCCTCCCCATCATCACTCAGCATCTTTGCTCAATATGATTTCCAACAACATTATAACAACAAACTTTATTACTGTTTTCTTCTGTTATGAATATTGTATATGCAGAACAGAACAATCAAAACAAGTACAAAAAACTAGAATTTCATACATGTCAAATGATGGGAAAATAGGAAAACTATAAACTGCTGTCTGTAGGTTAACAGGTTATAACCACTGAGAAATGAGGCGATGACTGCCCAGATTTGGTTGTAGCTTAGTTGGGTGTTGTCTAATTTCCCTTAAGGTTACACTGCTTCTACACAGGAAGTTGAAAAATTCTTGTATGGTTTCGGCTTTTACATCCATTTCTCTGATCAATCTTTTGTTTGTATCTTCTCTTTCTCTTGTCACGGAGCCCGTTCTATGGAAGAGCAAACAACCTCCTCAAAGCGAACAAGATCCATAAGAAGCAGCTCAAGCTCGACTGAATTGTGCTCACCAACAGAAAAGCATTCTTTAAGTAACAAAGTTGACTTCGGAAGGTGTGAAGTTCAAGGTGAGGTTGAGCAAGAAATTGTTTTCGTTATGGCCAACAAGTTGAATGATCCAGACACCAAACCGGACAAGATTCTAAAGAAATTAGAGAAATTAGATGCCATTGAGTCAACATGTGGGACATGTCCTCTAGACTTATGAGGACTGAAACAGTGATGGAGAAATTGCAAAGCGAGGCACGTAAAAGGGATTCGTCGATTAAAGAGATGGATGCTGGGCTCACAACTTTAAGAGTCTCTGACTGAGTAATCCGGGCAAAATCAAAAAATGTCGGAAGAAGGGGGTCGGCCGATCTCCACCATATTTATGTTGCATACAGGTCTTACCCAACTAGTAAACATGACAACATTTTTTTGTTGATTGACTTCATTGTTTCGGAGATCAGACCACCCCCCCAAAAATTGCCCCAGTGGCGTGACAAAAGTTGTGATTTTGGGCCAACTTTAGCAGTGTTTATCTCTGAACTTTTTCAAGCAACAGATTTAATTTTACATCAACATAACACTTATCCTTTGGTGGTTTAAATGCATACAAGAACAAATGTTTACTATACATCATTTACATTCTGCATGCAATCTTAGAAGGCATACTTCGCGACGTTTTCAAAAGTCGCAAAACTAGGCATTTTAAAATTCCTGTTTCTCGAGGGTCCGGGAAGATACAAATATCAAACTAATTGCAAGTTACTCACCACATATAGGAGAATGTTTTAAGCCAGTGTTAAAATTGGGCCAGCGAATTTGAATTCTTTTAACGGTTCACTGTTTTACCACTTCGACGACTTTCATTTACCCAAGCAAATCCTGCTACTCTCGATCGGTTGATCCGGATTTGGCCGTGTAAATGTCCCCTAACAGCTGTAAACAATCAATAACTTTTTTTCCTGTCTTCCTATTTTTGTTTACCCCGTAAAACATATTCATTTTGAGCGAGAGACAGAAATGCTTAAAAAGTACGGCTATTACGATTATGCTGGAGATTGCGTGACAACAGTTGAACACGAAGCTTTCAGCGTGGCCATCAAAGGACATCAAGCCAAAGCAAAATGTTTCCAGTTGATTAGAAGAATGCTTTCTTTTATCCCTGAATACTTGATCTTGATTCCTAAAAAGCTTTCAAACATCCATAAATGGGCTGTGTGGGTCTTGTATAAGCTCGCCAGGAAGCTCGCTAGAAAGTCGGTACGGTAGGCATGGAATAAACTGGCACCGCTGATGTCATCTTCACAAGTTTGTTAAATGTTCAGCTATTCCCACTTACTTCTGTCGTCTCGAGGCTTAGTTATGGTTCGTTTATTCGTCAGACAAGGCCATGGAACTAAGTTGCAGAGGCGAATGATGTTTGCTTGGTAAATTCTGACATAAATTCATAGTGCTTAGTAACCTGGCATGGAATGGACTTGCGGAAAACGCCTGGAATCCGGGTAAGGAATGGCTCGATCTCCATCCATTCTTGGAGTCCGGTGTGCCATTCTCCTCCCAAGGAACGCAGACTTACAAAACGGCTGGAAATCAAGCCTAGGGTAACGAACAATCAAGTTAAATAAGTTGGATTGGATTTTCAGTACATCGTCAATTAGATTGGTCAGTACAAAACACAGACTGTGGAATAAGGACTGTGCAGAAAAATGTTTTTCACCTGTTTTTTTTTTTATTTTTTTTTTTATTTTTATGAAAATGTGTTTTAATGCACGATGTCTTTCAAATTCTCGCGTGTCTATCGCGCGAGCCAGACATGATGAAATCAACATCAGGCAGTATAACAAACACGCATAAAGCAGCGTGAAGGAGCTCAGGGAATCCTAGACTGACCTGTGAAGCAGCATTGAAATATTCGCTTCAGAAATGGAAATTTGAAGCGAGGAAAAAAAATCAATTTGCCTGTTCCTCACCCTTGGGAAGAAGCTTTCGACTGTTTTGACTGAAAGACAAGCTTACTTTTCCGAGTTACCTCAGAATTTTAACAGCCTTGGTTATCCTTTTATACTCAGTTCCCGTTAATTCGCAGTCAGTACGCATTTTAATATCATATCCGTATTTTATACCCCAGACCGTATTACATACATAGTCAAATAAATCGCACTACTGAGAGTCAATCAGATTGCAAGGATCACCAGTGATTTCACGTGCGAAGATATCGATTTCGTCCTGTTTGCTGACGAGAATTTGCCATGTTTCAATGGTGAATGAGACAAAAGAAATCGATATTAAGTCGAAATATCTTCGGACCGTCCTCGGCAATCTTCGGCAATCTTCGGAAAATGTTAGGAAACATTCGTATGACCATCGGACAACGTTTTGAAAATCATCGGAAATCTTCAGAAAATCGTAAAAAAAAACTCGTTATTAGTGTTATTAGTAGGTTAATAAAATAAACCAAATAATACATGGTTGCTTGGAGATATGAAATTTCTCTTCTCGTGTTCAACTCGATGTCTCACAGTTGAACACTCGAAGATAAATTTCATATCTTCGCGCAACCACGGTAGTATCCTCTATTAGTTGAAGCTCATTTAAGCGCTCAACAAAAATATTTTCCATTGTAACTTGCAACCAATGCAATGATGTTTTAATCGGTGTGATTTATCGACTATGCCTTCCCACTTGGCTAGCAAGGACAGCAGGTTCCGGAGGAATAATATTTTTTTTACACCGGTAACAATATAATATGACATAAACCCCATAGGGTAGCGACTAGTAACGGCACGCTCTTTTCCTTCGATCCCACGCCCTGGATTCATTTGTCAATTTTAAAATCAAGGGGAAGCAATATCTAAGCGATATCTATCTCTTCTACTTCCACCCTCTGTTTTTCTGATACATCACTTTCTTTGGCCCAATAAGAAAAAAAGAAACAGAAAAACGCAGAAGAAAAAATAAACCACGAAACAAAAAACAACAGTTGGGGACTACAAAAACCGTTGGTTGTATTTACAAGGTGGTGGAATGAATAGATTTTGTAGATACGAAATTTATGTACGGAAATGCAGACATCAGCCATGATAGCTAGGTTAATGGAATTTCATGGAAATAGTCCTTTTTGTTATTTCTTAGTCATCGGTATGCAAACAGACCAACCAATTAATAGACAGAGGATGTTAACGGTTGAAAGATGGCGATCGACAGAAAAATTAGGTTCACTGAAGCTGACATATAAAAAATGTTCACTAAGGTACAAACATGAAGAAGGAAACTTCAGGACTTAAAACAATTCAAGGACTGTTTCTTGCAAAGTAGACCAAGGGCAAGATATTTAAGAAATTCCAGCCACCGAGTTGCAAGAGTTTACGTATTAAAGGTTTGTGCTTTCGACTCGCTTCTCTAGTGTTTGTATATATAATAAAAAGAACATTACACGTTGGCTAAGATATGAATTTTACGTTCTCATGACAAAACAATATCTCACTCGTGAGATGTTGTTTTTCCCACTAGAACATAAAATTCATATCTTTGCCCCATGGCGTTTGACACCGTTTGGCAGCAGTACAATGGCGCGAAATGACGTCATTGTTATCCTCACCAGATAGGATATGGAAAATACGCCACTACGGTTCCGGATGTAATTTCGTATACATTTTATCAGTGTTCTATTTTCTAGTAAAACATTCGCATCTATGTTAATAATTAAGTGTACTTCTGTTAAAAGCCTCGTGCGTGTCGCCTGCGCGTTCCACTGAGCCCAAATGAACGCAAATACAGTGTACCCACTAACGTTTTCCTTGCAGCTAAAGAGAGGAATTGACACCGCATTCCTGTTATCTGTTTTGACACCTCCACGGATCTGGAGTCAGCTCAGAGTGAACCACAGTCGAAAATCAGCAAGCCTTCTCTACGTTACTGACTACCCACTGCCTTCCGTTAGATGGAAAATGTAGCCAATTAAAGTAACAAAACAGAGCAGCAAAATTTGCAGTATGGACGTTCCACTTTGGAATTGCAAAAAAACTGTCTAAACACCTGTGAAACTCACCAGTGACGCAAAGCAAAGAACAAAGAACTTCGAAACAATACAGAGTAGGAAAACAAGAACTCTAAAACAAAGAAAAATGTCCCCAGGATTCTAGGGGAAATTTGACACTATTCCAGAGTCAAACCTGAAATAAAATATACCCTGTTCCAGAGAGAAAGGGCGATTTTTATACCCTGTTCCAGAGTCAGAGAAGCAAAAAACATACCCTGTTGAGCGGCACATACCCGTATAGCCCATATATGGGGTTCCCCCCCCCCACCCCCCCTGATAAACTGTCACAGGCTTGGTATGGAGGTATGGAACCCGATCAGGGACGAATGTGAACTTTGATATATTCTATTTTTTAGGTAAAGTAGATACTGTAAATTACTTGCATCCGCGTTGTGAGAAACAGCTGTTGTAAACACGTTGCTTACCCAACTTGTTGCTCATTTGTCAATTCCATGAAGGAAATTAGTTTTTTGTCAATGGAGGTCGTCAGACGATTGTCAGACGTCAAAGCGGCATTCATGTTTCTACTAAACGCCAAGAAACCAAAAATATTCTACAAACTATTCGGATACATTTGTCAGTGAAGCCATTTCTAGGGAAACAAATTAAAAAAGCACTTTTCCAACTTGTTAACACCTGTACCTTGCCTTATTATCTTCTTGAAGCCAGACAAAATGTCTTCTTCCCATGATGAAATATACAGGGTTTTTTGAATTTAGGTAATTGAATTATCACTCCATCACGAATGTTGCGAAGCAGTTAGATGATGGCAAAAACAAAAGAAGCTTTACCATCGCTCACAAATATTAGGGTAGCCGCACACGTACTAAAAATCCCTTATAAAAAGCTAGGTATCGCTGTGTGTAAAGTCGGGACTTTATAGAAAACTCTTCCTAGGGTTCTTCGTAACAATGAGACGGACTGGGATCTGACTACGATGTATGGCGAGCGAATCAAAGACAACGTGTGCAGAAGAAAAAACAAGATAAACAACAGAACACAAATTTTCGAAAACGTTAGAAATTGTTATTGGTATTTGAATTTTCCTAACAAGCCTCCCTCGCCCAGTAAGCAGTCGAAGTAACACCAAACGACCCCCTCCCCACCCCCCACCTTTCTGATACCCAGTCCACTCGCAAGGTTTCATGTTGTGAACCGTCCCAACGAAGTTCATTTTGCAGTCATTTTGCCAACGGTTGTGCAAATGTCATCCACCTCTTATGCACCTTATTATTCGTTCCGTGGACAGAAATTGTACGACGAATAAACAGACTAACACCAAGCCTCAAAAGGTGATGGAAGTCAGTGGAAATGTCCGTACATTTTACATACCAACGACAGTCTTACACGGAGATCAACATTATTTTATCTGCTGTCTACTGGATTTGGAACTAGCCTATAGGATATCTTAAAGCTATTTATGAGTTTGGATCACGTATTCAAGAAGAAAAGATAGCATTCTGTTCATCTACGTGGACGCTTTGGCTTTGGTGGCCACGCTGAAAGAAACATGTTGATCTGGTGTCACGCAATCCCCAGATACATTTACTTGAGTCTCTCGTTTGAAATAAATGCGTTCTTCAGCGAAATCATAAATAATATGACAAGAAGCCATACCTGTTGGTTGTTCATGCCTGTCAGGGACGCTTTCAAGGCGAAATTCGGATAATACGATCGACAGCAGCATGGAAGCCGTAAATGTTCAGAATTTGCTTGGGTAAATGAAAGTCGTCAAAGTGGTAAATAGTGAACTGTTAAAAAAATAGAAATTCATTGGCCCAATTTTAACACTGGCTTAAAACATTCTCCTATATGTGGTGAGTAACTTGCAATTAGTTTGATATTTGTATCTTCCCGGACCCTCGAGAAACATGAATTTTAAAATGCCTAGTTTTGCGATTTTTGAAAACGTCGCGAAGTATGCCTTCTAAGATTGCATGCAGAACTTGAATGATGTATAGTAAACATTTGTTCTTGTATGCATTTAAACCACCAAAGGATAAGTGTTATGTTGACGTAAAATTAAATCTGTTAGTTGAAAACGTTCCGAGATACATACTGCTAAAGTTGGCCGAAAATCACAACTTTTGTCACGCCATTGTGCCAATTTGTGGGGGGGGTGGTCTGATCTCCGAGACAATGAAGTCAATCAACAAAAAAATGTTGTCATGGTTACTAGTTGGGTAAGACCTGTATGCAACATAAATATGGTGGAGATCGGCCGACCCCCTTCTTCCGACCCCTGCCCGGATTATTCAGTCATAGACTCTAAGAACCGTTCTCTGAGAGAGTGAAGAAAAGTTGGAAATGAAAATTTTCAACCCCCCTTCATTTTTTGAGTGGAGGTAGGATACCTTGGGGGATTAACAAAATCGAGCATATTTTGTTTGGCAGATTATTGTTTCCATGGTAACCGCACTTGGTCATGCAACCCTCAGGTTCATGTTTTGAGCTAAAATTTCACTTTAAAAAAGTAAAAATATACGAGTCTAGTTCTCGGGTAAATGTAAACCAAATCAAACGAAATTCCAGCAGAAGGTAGAGTCATTCTTCTAGTTTATAAAATTTATTATACAATATTTTGAGGTCTATGAACAAGGAAAAAATTGATGCTGTGTAATAAAGCCTCTTGGCCATTTTGACAAGCGGGAAAATCAAGCAAAACCAATTTCGCTATTTTTCCCAAAGTACTCAGTTTTTTTAAACCAAATTAGCAGCAGAGCTAATACGGATATTGTAGTTTCGAAATATCATAACATCTTTTTGGGAAAGTTATATTTTGTCCATAGGCATTCAAGACATACAAGACAAATTGCAAAAAATTGCGAGATTGGTCATTTTGAGACACTATTTGGCCTAAAAAGGCTTAAGAGAGATGAAATCAGCTTGGAAATAATTTTATATCACCTGGTCTGTTACGTAAATGTGATTAATAAGGTTTTGGTTCGCGAATTTGGTGAAATTAAAATTAATGCTAAAGCATACCTTGCAAGTTTTTGGCAATTTCTTCAAGACGATTTGTTGTGCGAGGCTCGCCTTCGCTCCCTCCAATTTCTTCACCAAATTAAGCACAGATACCACCAGAAAGGCCAAATCTAACAGTTTTCCACATCAAAATCCATTTCAGACCACAAATGATACATTATTAATCCGCATACTTGATAAACAACAGTTCGCCGCCATGTCAAAACACATCCATAACTTTGTGATTTCTTCTGTCGAGTGCCAAACCTCTTCCGTACAATTCATCTGGAAAGGTAGATAAATGATCACTGCATTAAGCAAATGCCTGTGAACATTACAGAGTAACGTCAGTGATGAATTTGGCAGCAATCGAGGCACGCGTTCAAAAGTCAGAATAGATAGATTTATTAAGAGAACGGGAACGTCATTTGACGACAGCGCGCGCATAGTAAATGACCAGTTAGGACTGGGTCTACAACGCCGTCCCGTTTCGAGCCGAAAATGTTTTAGCTCCTCGAAAAGTCAGGATGACGCCGAAATGTGTATGTTCTCGAATATTTACTTTCTCCTCGAAGAAGTCCAGGAAAGGGAAAGGGAAAGGGAAATGTGGAAAGGGAAATGTGGAACCGGATTCTAATAATTCTATGCTGGAAAGAAAGAAATCTTCAGATTTAAATCGAAGGACGTTTGTACGGCTTGTAAACAACAACTATAAAGTGGCTTGGGCTTATTTTGTACGTAAGTAAAAAATAACAAGCACCATTGTTTTGAGGGAAATTTTGTACTGTATATGTGTGTTACGACATTAAAACCTTGCTTGCTATCGATTTTGTGTCGTCGTGTCCATCGCAAGCGAAATTGCACATGTATCAGCACAAAAAAGTTTGCCTTTTGGTTTATTTGTGCAGGATGTCTAGTCTAGCTGCTGTGTGTGAAGTGTTGTTAATTTCGTATTCTCTTAACATTATTGATGAAGTAGAATTTGCATTACTGTATGATGCCAACCAGTCGAAACCAATTTTTCCGTATTCAAAATTTGAACGATTCAACATTAATGATTAGGATGAGGAAGAGTGCTGGACTGAGTTGAGATTCGGCAAGGATGACCTTGAGTTACTCTTAAACAACTTACAAATCCCAGCGGACATTGTTTGTTCGCAAAGAACGGTATGCGGTGGCATGGAAGGCATGTCATTGTCCTGAAAAGGTTGGCCTATCGGTGTAGGTACACCGACATAGTACCACGCTTAGAAAATATTAATAAAAAAAAAGCCTGGAAAGCACTTTCCTCTTCTTGTATAATTAATGTTGATATTAAAATGTCAACAAAAATACCATTACATGTGCAGTATCTGTTGGAGTCTAAATCCAGCCAAGAACTCATTTTATTACATGGCTTGCCCTGCGAGTGGGCAAGACGAGGTAAACCCTGTGTTATGATTGGCTACCAGAGGAGGCCTATCTTGCCTGTTTGGGTTGCCCATAATTTTTATGCAAATGTGTTGTTGTAATCGCTGCCATTGTTGCCATAAAATAAATCCTTATTGACCAAGCTCATTTGGTCAAGATGGCCACATGTTCTTGGCCCACAAACCTTAAGAGAAAGAACTTGGCCAACATCTCACCATATTGTCCTGATTCTTGGTCAATGACCCACATTATATTAGCTGATTGATTCAATACTAGCCATAATTATGAGAAGGGTCTGGTGAATTTCTATCGCTGTAGGCTGAGGAAGGTGGAATAACAGCATCCATGGGCCCAGCTTGTGTTGTTATTTTTTCCTGGGTTAAAGCTGGGGTGAACTAGTAATCCTAATGTTGACACTATTAAGTTACAAAAGAAAGTCAGGAGCTCAAAAGCTGAAATTTTTATTGTAATTATTGTGGAAATCCATTTGAAATGTTCAGACTGAATATCAGTGTATCTTAAAAAACTATCTTCATTGTATGCAGATTGAGAATGCCACTGCTGCTATTTGGTACATGTAATGACAACAATAACATTACAACAACATGAAGTACAATAATATTTAGGATTTAATGCATACAAGAACAGCAGTAATTTTTGTTTGGTGACTGCATGCAAAATACCTAATTTAATCAATTTGCTTAAAAATACTTAAAGGTTGTTGGCAAAGCCATAAAAGTCACTTCATCTGACAGTTGTTTTCAACCACTCACTAAGAACAGTCCAAAAGGTCTCTCATGTTAATGTAAAGCTTCTAAAACCATGATCAGGATAACAAAAACCTTCAAAAATACACATGCCACTTGAAATTGAAATGTGCACATAAAAATAATGGTTAATTCTTATAGTAAAAAATTATTTCCCACTCTTTAGTGACCCTTTAGTTCTTACTCTTTTTAATGTAAGAGGTTAAATAAGGCTTGCACTTGTTGCTGTTGCTGCTGAATAAGTGCCAACATTTGCTGTTGCATCAGTGCAAATTGTTGTTGCTGCTACTGCTGCTGCTGTTGCTGTATAAGTTGCAACATCTGCTGCTGAGCCATGGCTACTTGAGTTAGGCCTCTAGACGCAGAGCGAACTAGACCGACACCATGTTGTGTGAAAACTACAGCAATCTTTATTGTCCCTCCCATGATGGATTGCGCACCGCAACATCCTCCCCTCTCCGTTTTTTCTATTTTTTTTTCTTTTTTTTTTTTGCGGAGCACAGCAATTACGGCTCCATAACAACAACAGCAATGAAATGTACTGCAAAGTGGGCTGGAGCACCGAGTTGGCCCTCAACCAGAAAGGTAGTGTATACAACAGTCTAACAGTACACAGGCCTAGCAGGCAACTGAGAAAGAAAAAAAATGAACTAAAAATTAATAAAGTCAAAATAAAAGAAAGTTTTTTTTAACAATGTTGTGATCCTGTAATGTCATTATAACATGTTGAGTTCAACATGGCTCCCCGGGGAGGAGACAGTTCACAAGTCCAGACGTGCCGCTGGTTTGGACACCCGACCCGATCTGGTCTTTGTCACAATTCCTTCTTTCAAGGGTAGGTGGGTGTTTAATCCAGTCCAAGGGTGTGACACCAACTCCAATGGGTTAGATTTACCCTGTGGAACATTTGGAGATGAAGTTGGCATTGGTGCAGAGGGTGTGTCAGTGGAACTTGGCTGAGTTGGCTTGGCAGAAGTGCTTGGTTTTGACCCTTTGAGTGTGGAAGATGGCGGAACAGGCTCGGTTTGCTCTGAGGGGTTGACAGCAGGTGGGGGTGTATTGGCAGACAGTTGCTTCAACCAGGACCGTGGAATTAGAGCCTCTGGGGGTGGAGGTGCAGCTGGTCACAGGTGCCTGCGGTTCCTTCTGGTTAGTCTGGTGGGGGTCTCAATAATGTAGGACCGGGGAGCTAGTACTGAGGCGACGAGGCCATAGAGCCAAGGCCCTGACTTATGGTGTGGTGATGGCTTGGCGTAAACAAAATCACCGATTGCCAATGAGGGTAGGGTGCTGCTTGCGGTTGCATCATAGTATTGTTTGGCCTTTGCATGCTTTGAGGCAATGCTTTCTTGTACGGCTTGAGCAGTGTTGTCACTTGGGAGTAGGAGCTCTCTAGATACTGGGAGTAGTCCACAAGTGCGGCGCCCCATACTCTGTTGTGCTGGGCTCAAGACGTGTCCTTCCTGGGGGGTGTTTCTGTATGTGAGAAGTGCCTCTTGAAGATTGCATTTTCCCGACTTTTTGAGAATACGCTTGAAAAATTTTAACCGCTGCTTCTGCTTTCCCGTTACCTTTAGGCCAATATGGTGAGCTTGTGATGTGTTGAATTTGGTATTTTTCACAAAATGCTTTGAATTCAGAAGCGATGAATTAAGATCCATTGTCAGATAAGATGGCCTCAGGTACCCCATGATGAGCAATGTGAGCTTCTGTTTTGGCTACGATTGTGCTGGACAGAGTGTTTTCAACCTCGTCAACTTCAATAAAGTCAGAGTAATGATCTACGGTTACGAGATAGGTGTGCGACTCAAACATGCAGAGATCTTGGCTGACAAATTGCCAGGGATATTGTGGGATGGGTTGGCTCTTCATGGGTTCCTTTGAGTTCCGTGCCTGAAACTGTGCGCATTTTCCACAGGATTGGCAGGCATTCCGAATGTCACTTTGCATACCAGGCCAAAATATGATATCCCTGCACAACCGCGTGTTAGATTCTGGGCCAAAGTGTGCAACGTGGGCCTTCTGAAGCATATAGTTCCTTTTAGCCAAGGGGATAACCACTTGTTGTCCCTTATAGATGATCCCATCTTGAGAGGTGAGTTCGTCTCGATAGGTGCAGAATGGTTGTAGGCTCTTAGGTAGTTGGGACTTCTGTGAAGGCCAGCCATTGATGATGATCTTGTTTAAAGTGTACATAGACGGATCATTCACTGTGGAGGCCTTGATGTCTGCGAGTGTTTGGGAGCTGATTCGTGGGTTTTCAGGATGGTTATCTATGTCAGTTCTGAAGACCTCAAAGTTGGTTTGCTTGGAGTCATTGGTAGTAGGCAGTCGGGCTCTGGAGAGTGTGTCGGCCAAAAGGAGTGATGTGCCTTTCTTGTAGCTGACTTTGATATTGTATCGTTGTAGGCGCATCATCATTTTCTGTAGGCGACGAGGAGCTGCATGAAGTGGTTTTTTGAAGATAGTTTCCAAGGGCTGGTGGTCTGTGTGCACATTAACTTGGCAACCATAGATCCACAGGTCCCACTTATCACAGGCTGACACTATGGCGAGACATTCTTTCTCTATTTGAGCCCACATTTCTTCATTTGGTCGCATTTTGCAAGAGGTGTAGGCCACAGGTTGAAGATCACCAGAGTCATTTGGTTGCAAGAGGGCAGCTCCAAGGCCTCCTTGGGAAGCGTCCACTTGGAGGGTGACAGGCCTGGTGTGGTCGAAATAGGCTAGGCATGGAGCTGTCGCGATGAGCTGCTTTGCGGCGAGGAAAGCTGATTGGTGAGTTTCCGACCAAATGAATTCATGGTCTTTCATTGTGAGTTCAAAGAGAGGTCTAATCGTCTGTGACAGGTGAGGGCAGAAGGTGTTCAAGTAGTTGATCATACCACAAAATCTCATTACTCCCTGCTTGTCGACTGGGCCAGGCATGTCATTTATGGCTTTCACCTTGCTGGGGTCTGGTTCCACACCCTGGTCAGAGATCACGTGGCCCATGAAGGTTATCTTTGGTAATTTAAACTGGATCTTCTGTGGAATAAATTTGAGGTTCCTCTCCTGGGCACGTTTCATTAAGGCAAAGACATTGAGGTCGTGCTGTTTGTTTGCCTCTTCTCTTGTCTCTCCTTGGCCCACAACAAGAATGTCATCCGCTATGCAGTAAACATCTTGTAGTCCCTCAAGTGCCTCATGCATTCGCAGCTGGAATTCCTCGGGGGCGCTGCTGATGCCGTAAGGGAGGCGCAGCCACCCGATACCTGCCCCAAGGTGTGTGCATGGTAGTGAATAGGCTGGATTCATTGGTCAGTGCTATTTGGGTGAACCCATCCAGTGCGTCAAAGATAGAGAAGGTCTTGTATTTCTTGCCTGATAGTCTGGGCAGTATCTCCTGAATGGTGGGAATTTGGTAGTGCGGAATGACAATGGCTTTGTTTAGTGTTTGGCTCGGGTCCAGGCAGAGGCGCACTTTGGTGTTACCGTCTGGAAGGACTTTCTCTCGGACTGTCATGTTGCTGCACCAGCTGGTAGGTTCATCTACTTTCGTGAGCTTTTCGCTTGTCACCATGTCATCCAGCTTTTCTTTTACTTTCTCAAGTTTGGCGACTGGTATTCTGTGGACCCCTGCGTGACGCGGGGTGACACTGGGCAGCTGTTAAAGCTACTCTACAAGCTGTTAAAGCTACTCTAGCTGTTAAAGCTACTTTACAATCCGAGGGTAAATAAAGTATTCACTGGGGTCAAGGGTCAGGCTGACTGGCTGACCCACATTTCCTAGGGCCGTAAAGTTGTCCTTGTACACTGATATCAGTTCGTCTTTCTGGAGGAGGCCTGGTTGCAAGTCTGCCGTAGGGAATGGCTGTTGGGTATTCAGGTGACGTGAGGTAGCCATATGGACGTGGGTTTCCTTAGGCTTGAAGTCCATTGTTGTGGAGGAGAATACCCTGTTTCTCTGGAATGTAATCAGACCTAGGCGTTCGCTGTCTTTTCCACTGATCAGTGCTGGTTTTCCAGGAATGTCCTTGGTGTCTATTACTTTGAATTCTAGTGTTTCAAAATGGGTTACGCCTTCACAGGCCAGGCTGACCCGGCCAACAGGGTGAATGGCTTTCCCAGAATAAGGGAAGATCTTTGCACGAGAAGGCTTCAACGGGGTGGCGTCTGATATTTTACTGTAGATGGATGATGGGAGAGTGTTACATGTGGCTGCTGAATCTACCTGTATTAACACTTTGACACTCCTATTGGGACTGATGGACACAGGAAGCCAGGTGAAGTATTTGTCATCCTTCGGCGAGTCGCTGTGATGGTGGTGAGCGAACACAGAGAAGGAATGCACGACGTAGTCGTCATCATCATCATCAGACAAGCAGGTGTCTGCTGTGAACTGGAGGACATCACTTCCACGCTTTGAGGGTGGGCGTCTGTTGGATTTTTTTGGCTTCTTTCAAATTCTGCTTTGAACCTGTCTTTGGGAGATCTGCAAACTTTTGCCAGGTGGTTTTCCATCATGTAGCAATTGGTGCAAAAGTTGCCTGGCTTAGTGGCTGGACAGTCCTTGCGGGGATGTCTGGCGCCTCCACACCACCTACATTTTGCCTGCGGAAGTGAGGGTTTGTTAGTCAATTGATTGACCTGTTCTTCCACTTGAGAAGTAGCAGAATGCATGATGGTAATGTTAGTGTTGTGTGCTGCCTCCCAGGATTTTGCTCGGGCAAGCTGTTCTTCAAATGTGTAGGGGGTTTTCCCATCTTCTTTGTAGTGGTGAAGGAGTTCTCTCAAATCCTTATTGTGGACACCGGTGCATAGACGATCACGCATTAATTCTTGTAAAGGGTTAGTCATCTCTGCATAATTTGTCTTTCTCGCTGTACTTCTTATGCGAGTCTCAAAATCGGTTACGGACTCCGCTGGCTTTTGAGTGCAGTTAAAGAAAGCGAGGCGTTGTGGCATTACATCGTCCTGCCCCACAAAATGTTCCTCTAGACGCAGTTGATACACCCATGGTTGACTCGTTTCTTCCTGAGTTAATTTCTCAAGGATTGTAGTGTCGAAGATGTTCAGCACATCGTCTGGGAGAGCTAAGTAGAATACGGCGATTTCACATTGAGCTTTGTCCTTGACCCAATGTTCGGGGGAAGTCGGATTCTTGCTTGGGTCCCGCCAGGACCGCTGGAGTAGGCACCAGGCATTGAATTTCCGATGCCAGATTCGCACACTGGCTGCCTTGTCGTCACTGAGGGTGAGTTTTGGCGGTTTGCTGTCAGCCATGTGCTCGAAGGATGTGAGTGTGTTAATCGACTTAAGCGTGTTTAGTTCGCCTTAATTGTGTTTAGTTTAGTTTCAGACTTAGTTCGCCAAGGTCCTTCTGGTTTTTCGGGGTTGTTTTGATCCCACTTCTGACACCAAGTTAGGCCTCTAGACGCAGAGCGAACTAGACCGACGCCATGTTGTGTGAAAACTACAGCAATCTTTATTGTCCTTCCCATGATGCATTGCGCACCGCCACACTTGCTCCCCCTGCTGTTGGCGTGTCGCTTCTAATTCTTCTCGTCTTTTTGTCTTCTCCTCAAGCTCCTCTTTCATTTCAGTTTCAGCAACAGCCTGTTCCCGTAACCATTCCAGCGTGTCGCCTCCCGATCTTCATCTTCTTTTCTCTGCCTTGGCTGGCTGCCCCTCTTTCTCCTGACGCCTCTTTCTTTTCGCTCCCATACTTTCCATCACTCTTTTGCTCATCTCAATGGCCTGCTGTCTTTCTTTTTCAACGGTCTCCTTTTTGGCCTCAGTCTTCTCCTGTGCTTTCTTCTCTGACTCTTCACTCAGTTCAAGAAGTTCTTCTAGCAATGCCTCCAGTTTGGTTGGCTCCTCCATTGGCCTCTCTTGTTAGTTTTGCTTTCAATTTTCGCCCGATGGTGTTGAAACGATCCCTGACTGCTCGGCTATTCACAGTGAAATTTGGCAAACTGTTGAGTTTGTTGGCGACATTTTGCAAGGCGGTACCCTCTCTCTGCTCTCGGGTTTGCTGTCAAACACTCCCAAACCAGCCACCTCTTTCAGCATCACAAAGTCTTTTCATTACAGAGTAATGTCAGCGATGCATTTGGCAGAAATCGAGCGTTCTAAGTCAGAATGTTGAATAGCATCAATCAGAAACAAGCAGATTTCACATCAACATACTCACGGCGATCCTCGTTAAATAAAGGCTTTGCCTTTTTTGTGGCTAAATCCCAAACAACAACAATGATATAAAAAACCTCAACTGTGCAGGATAGAATACGAGTCGCATTTAACCCTTTTTCATTACGGCTTCTCCTCATTTCTAATAGAATGGAGGGAATGAGTTAAATCGTGTTAATCCCCGGTGGGTACAACCACTGGTTGGGTACTCTTCAAATTATTAGTTTTGGTGTTTCCCGCTGGGACACTGAGACGTGCTTCGTTGGGATTCATATCAAAAAATCCTATTAAAAAAAGAAACGTTTTCGCAGATGTTCATCAGTGCCTTTTCGTTAACAGACTTAGAAAAAGCACAACACCCAGTGTGAGAATGTAAATGAGAATGAATAGCTAAATAATGGCAAATGCCAATGTTTTTTTATTTATTTAGAAACCATCACAGCAAAGAATCAGAGCCACCTCATCGCGGACTTTCATGTGCCTTGATAAACCGTAAGATTCCAGTTATAAGCCCTGGGCTTACACAACTTCCTAAGGTGTTTTAGGTGGGCTTATAAACGGAGAAGCTTATATTCTGGGGGGAGGGCTTATTTGCGGAATAAAATAAAGGTTCAAAACGAGCCATCGCAGTGTTGATCGAAATACGTTTTTAAGTTAAAAAGTCGTATTAAAGCAACATTTAGCCCTGTTTGAGTACTATCATCCAACAGAGGGAGGATTATATCCATGGGGGGGGCGCTTATAGCCGGATATATCTTTTTTTCCAGGTAGATGGGGGGGGCTTATAACCCGAATTTTGCGGTATCCTTGTTGCCCGGGCCTTGTTGCATTTGCTGAGTGTTACATTGTTTCCAGTGCACCCAGAAACCTCCCCTTTGTGATTTGGAAATGAAAAACTTTCCATGTTGATCACCCCCTATTTACCTGCACTTCGTGATGTGCAAATTCCGCACTTCTGGTCAGCATTTTTTCAAACACTCCCTCTCCAAAAAAAAAAACAAAAGACAAATGCTTATTTATTTCAACCTGGAGAATAAAAATCTGTGTCTTGACAAGTTCACTGCCTTTTTAGTGCAGAATGCACTATTGTGATGGTTGTGTGGTGCTGTCGTCCGCTAACACACTAACACACTAAAGCGCTAGCGTGTAAACTTTGATAATCAATTAATTAATATCAATTAATTATTCTTGTAAAGGTGGTAAGGGCTGGGGAGTACCTAACTGTGTGCACTAGGTAAAACGTGCAGTGTATCGATGTTACTTGTATATGAACACAAAGACTATATTTTTGTTTCGGAAGACTATCTTCTTTCCTTGTGGTGTTATTCTTCCTTGAGCAGAAAACTTTGCACCAAACGCATGCGCAGAAGATAAATCTATTGCGTGCTTGAATTCACTAATGTCATGAGCTTTTCTTTGTGGTACGATTCTAGTAGACTCCATGGCGCCAAATCAAAACCGCAAATTAATTAAATTGGAGTTAAGGCGTGACAGTGCTTCAAGTAAAAAAATTCTTGATATGGTACATTATTCATAGATTAAAAGACATTGTTTCGATTAATAGATAACATCAGTGCCATGACTGGTTTTATTAAAGCAAAGCAACTACTACCGATGACGCCGTGTTCGCAATAAAGCCTTTTCATCTCATAGCTGTGGTAATTTCTTAACAACCACAAAACAAAGGGCGTGATCCATTCAGCCAAAAATTTCAGTTTGAGTTTCCGAAATCTTCCCGTGCCAAAAGGAACGGTACTTTCCACTTGACTGAACCGGTGACGTCAAAATGGCGGGTTTGCCGTTTGAGTTGTTTGTTACTCAAGTACGATTTCAAGTAAACAGACATTTTTAATCTTGCGAAGCAACAAGGAGATGATAATTACTTTTTAACTTGTTCCAGAGAAGAGGTAAATTTACCCGTAGTGACATCTATGACTATTTTGAACTCAATCTTTCGAGATATCTGTCTGTATGCCCGCTGTATGATTTATTTCCATTTATGATACGATTACATGGCATTGCACTTGACAAGATCAAGAACTTCTCTTCCAAGAATTGTACGAAACGTGTTGTCGCATCGCTGACATTGAAATGTGTTATGAGAATTATTCTATATCGTGTAAAACGAAGAAACATACATATGGCTGGTGAAAACACCTGCCACCGCCATCTTTTAGGTCTTGAAGAGGACGAAACGGAGTGAAAATGTCCAATGGGACAAGAAATTCCCAGAATTTCCAAATTTCCCGGAAAAAAGGACAACCTCTGGAGGCTGTCCAAAATTTTCGAAATGAGTTTCCAGAAACTTTCTGTTCCATTCAATTTTGTACCTCAATTTCCGGAAATTTTGGTCCAATGGATCGCGCCCAAATACTCCAGGTGTACTGCGCTTTGAAAACCCTTCCACTTATTCCTTTAGGAAAAACGACTTCCGTGATGGATTGTTTTGTCATTATGGATTGTGCTGATTGGCCAAAATTTGACACATTGGACAACCAGAAGTAGCGTAGATTTTGAGGCATTTCAGAAGTATATGTTGCGAAGCTAATTTAAAGAAGATGCGATTTCAATTCACAGGGCAGGTGCTGGGTAAACTTTTCTGAATCCGTAGACACAATAATTCCATAGTTAAAACTACGATGAATAGCAAAACAGGAAGAAAAAAACTGAAAGTATCACGTTACATACGCTGAAGAGAGAAACAAGTGTCATGTTACAAACGAATAAAAGTATCGTGTTACGATTGCAAAGAAAAACGTAAGTATAACGTCTAGTTTTTGCCACGTCTTATTGAAAGTGAAATGAGGCAAACAAACAAAAAATGAAACATAATACTTTTATTTTATCGGCCCCTTTGCATTCTGCACTATCCTTTGAGACTCTGAGTTAATTTCTAGGTGACTAACAGAAAATTCCAACGTCGTAATTTCTGATGTGTATGCTAGTGTCCAGATCAGACATATCGGAACATGCACTGTACCATGTGTATTGGAAAAAAATGAATAAGCAACAAAACAAACCCAGGAACGATTACAAACAACTCTTGCCTTGTGAACACGTCATAGAGGTTTGAATGGAAATGACTCCCGCTTACGGACTCTCCCTATTACGGAATTACGGACACTTTTGTGGTACAAAAATAACAATATTTTTTACCCTTGATAAAGCGTACACCATCAATGTCTCACATAGCATTATTATAACATAGAATTGCAGTCTGTTGCTCATTATTTGTCACACTTAAAAAATCTTTTGGAATATTTACTTTTTTATGAATTGGTTTGGTACAAAAGACTTTGCTTTGTCACTTCAGTTCACGCCTTTTCCTTCCAGACTCTTTGGGAGAGATCAAACTTGTATCCTCTATTCCCAACAACTACCTAGCATTTTCACCACTGTTGATAAGCTTGTCATAGTCTTTATTATTTAAGATATATTAACGACACTTTTTTTCTCACTCCCCGTTATAACGAGAGTTGTCTGTATAGGGTTGTGCAATAAAAAAAAAACATCAAAGTACATTTCAAATATTATGTAATTTCTTTTGTACTCATCCTTGTAAAAAAAAGTTTAATTACCAGATTTAAATTTTGCAAATACAGCGAAAAAAGGCATCAAATTAGTTGCTTTCTGGAAAGCTGCAAAACCAAGCAAAAACTACATTTTCAAAGTGCATCCGCTCAGCAGTCTTGTTACTCGCATTTCCGGTGTACAATCTTCGAGGTTGTCAACTTAGCTTCACTTTCCAGACTTTCTATGCGTACGTCTCGATTTTAGCCAAGCACATTGCTCTGGATTGTTTACAGGCATGCATTTGCTAAGTACAGTAATCTTGATGCGTTTATCTAACTCTCTGGATGGATGATATTGATGAATTTTGGTACTCGGCGGTAAGCATCACAAACATAACGGATGTGTTTTGACATTGCAGCGAATTGTTGTTTATCAAGTATGCGGATTAATGTGTCAAAATTTGTGGTGGCAGGAAAATGGACTTTGATGTGGGAAACTGTTAGATTTGGCCTTTCTGCTAGTATCTGTGCTTAATTTAGTCAAGAAATTGGAGGGAGCAAAAGCAAGCCTCACACGACAAATCGTCTTGAAGAAATTGCCAAAACTTGCAAGGTAGGCTTTAGTATTAATTCAAATTTCACCAAATTCGCCAAGCCAAACCTTATTAATCACATTTACGTAACAGACCAGGTGATATAAAATTATTTCCAAGCTGATTTCATCTATCTGAAGCCTTTTTAGGCCAAATAGTGCAGCTCTCAAAATGACCAATCTCGCAATTTTTTGCAATTTACCTTTTATGTCTTGAACACCTATAGACAAAATATAACTTTCCCCAAAAAGATGTTATGATATTTCAAAACTACAATATCCGTATTAGCTCTGCTGCTAATTTGGTTTCAAAAAACTTAGCACTTTGGGAAAAATAGCAAAATTGGTTTTAAAAATGGTCCTGTAACCAGGTGGTTGATTCATGATTGAAAATAAAATAAAACGCTACTCTGGTTAAAAATGTAAAATGTTCGTAAAATTTTTTTTTGTAAAAGTCCCAACGTTTCGGCTGAAACTTCAGCCTTCATCAGGGGAAAGTGAAAAGGAATTCGTTAAAAAGCACGTTCTTATACTATGCAAATCAGCAACTCGGAGCTAATTATGTTCTGTCCCTTAAGGCTAAATTTAAAAACTCGTGCGGCAAATGCATTCCATCATCACGGTTCAGCGGATTCCTGCAAGTGTTGATTTCCCATGCTTCTAAGATGCGCCTGTCGTGCCAATTAGTGCTTGTACGTAGGATCTTTGCCGATTCCCAGGAGATGGTGTGGCCAGAATGTAAACAATGTTCCGCTAAAGCTGACTTGTGCGAGTGTTTCTTTTCAACCGCTTTTTGATGTTCTTTCAGCCGGGTGGAAAATTTCCGTTTCGTTTCCCCGATGTAGCTTTTGTCACAAACTTCGCAGGGAATGGAATAAATTGCGCCGCGAGTTTGATCTTTCGGGACTGGGTCATTTGGTTTGGGAAATAAATTGCCGATGGTATGGTGTGGCTTTAAAGCAACTTTGATATTGTAATTGTTTAAGATTCGCTTGATCGGTTCCGTAGTACCCTTGACATACGGTAAGATGCAGAAGCCTCTTTTGTCATCCAGTGCAGTTGCAGGCGTTTGTGGAGAAGGCTGTTTTGGTTTACTTGCATCAATAACAAAGCGTTTCGGGTAGCCATTCGCGCTGAGTGCCGCGATCACATGTTTCATTTCCTTTGATTGTTGGTCAACGGAAGACAGAATCGTTTTTGCATGATCAGTCAGAGACTTGATCACAGCCTTTTTGTGAGCAACCGGATGGTGAGAATCAAATGAGAGATATCTTTCTGTGTGCGTCGGTTTGCGATAGACTTTAGTGGAGAGTTGGCCATCGTCTTGGCGACAGACAGTGACGTCAAGAAAGGATATTTTCTGTTCTGTTTCTCTTTCAACCGTAAATTGGATCGACGGCTCAATATTGTTCAAATGATTCTGTAAGGTTAGCACCAGGTTGGACTTAACAGCGGCACACACATCATCTACATGTCGTTTCCAAAAACACGGTTGGGAAAGGGAGGTGGATAGTGCTCGTTTTTCAAGGTCTTCCATGACCAGGTTTGCCATAACAGCTGACACTGGAGAGCCCATGGCGGTACCGAAGATCTGTTGGTAGTGATTGTTGTTGTACTTGAAATTTGTTGTCGACAAACAGAAATCCAACAGGTCAACAATGTCATCAACAGGAATGGTGGTTCTATCCTGTAAGGTGTCATCATTGGAAAGCAAATCTTTAGCAACTTGAATGGCGAGTTTCACAGGAATAGACGTGAACAAAGAGACAATGTCAAAAGACACCAGCTCTTCATCTTCTTTGAGAGAGACATTTTTCATCTGTTCACAAAATTCCACACTGTTCTTGACTGTGAAATCTGTGTTGCCCATCATAGGACTCAGGATCTGCGCCAGATGTTTCGATAACATGTAAGTTGGAGAGTCTATGAACGAAACAATAGGTCTTAAGGGGAAACCAGGTTTATGAATCTTTGGTAAACCATAAAAACGAGGAGGCAGTCCATCAGAACTGCAAAGTCTTTTGTAAAGGCTGTCACTGATCTTGTTCTCTCGTTTAAGATTGGCCAATTTTTCATTGAGCTTCCTCTCCGTTCGCTGTGTAGGGTCTTTATCTAACACCTTGTAGGTTCTTTGATCATTGAGCATTTGCTGTACCTTATCGTCGTAGTCCTTGCGATCCATGACAACAGTACAGTTACCCTTATCTGCAGGGATAACGAGTCAATCTTGGTCTTTGCGGAGATTGTGCAAAGCTCTGAGCTCGGCTTGTGGCAAGTTTGGAGGTGGTACGGTGGCTCTTTGTAAAACCTGTGAAACTTGGGATCTTAGCACAAGTTTCTCGTCTTCCGGTAGTCCAGAAATACCGTCTTCAATACCAGCTACAATTTCCGCTGTTGGTATTTTCTTTGGAGCTAAGGCGAAGTTCGTGCCCTTCTGAAGTGCAGTCGTTTCGGTGTTGTTCAACGGCTTGCTAGAGATGTTTAGCACCCATTTGTCGCGATTAACTGTATCATCGGGCAATGAGATATTTGACTTCGAGGTGAGGACTTGAAGTTTCTTCGAATGCACAGATCTAATCCTGCTGTACTCCTCATCCTGCTGTTCATAAACTAAGGCCTCGAGGTGTTCAAGGTCAGAGGTGGTTAAACGTAAAAACGAGCACTATCCACCTCCCTTTCCCAACCGTGTTTTTGGAAACGATATGTAGATGATGTGTGTGCCGCTGTTAAGTCCAACCTGGTGCTAACCTTACAGAATCATTTGAACAATATTGAGCCGTCGATCCAATTTACGGTTGAAAGAGAAACAGAACGGAAAATATCCTTTCTTGACGTCACTGTCTGTCGCCAAGACGATGGCCAACTCTCCACTAAAGTCTATCGCAAACCGACGCACACAGAAAGATATCTCTCATTTGATTCTCACCATCCGGTTGCTCACAAAAAGGCTGTGATCAAGTCTCTGACTGATCGTGCAAAAACGATTCCGTCTTCCGTTGACCAACAATCAAAGGAAATGAAACATGTGATCGCGGCACTCAGCGCGAATGGCTACCCAAAACGCTTTGTTATTGATGCAAGTAAACCAAAACGGCCTTCTCCACAAACGCCTGCAACTGCACTGGATGACAAAAGAGGCTTCTGCATTTTACCGTATGTCAAGGGTACTACGGAACCGATCAAGCGAATCTTAAACAATTACAATATCAAAGTTGCTTTAAAGCCACACCATACCATCGGCAATTTATTTCCCAAACCAAATGACCCAGTCCCGAAAGATCAAACTCGCGGCGCAATTTATTCCATTCCCTGCGAAGTTTGTGACAAAAGCTACATCGGGGAAACGAAACGGAAATTTTCCACCCGGCTGAAAGAACATCAAAAAGCGGTTGAAAAGAAACACTCGCACAAGTCAGCTTTAGCGGAACATTGTTTACATTCTGGCCACACCATCTCCTGGGAATCGGCAAAGATCCTACGTACAAGCACTAATTGGCGCGACAGGCGCATCTTAGAAGCATGGGAAATCAACACTTGCAGGAATCCGCTGAACCGTGATGATGGAATGCATTTGCCGCACGAGTTTTTAAATTTAGCCTTAAGGGACAGAACATAATTAGCTCCGAGTTGCTGATTTGCATAGTATAAGAACGTGCTTTTTAACGAATTCCTTTTCACTTTCCCCTGATGAAGGCTGAAGTTTCAGCCGAAACGTTGGGACTTTCACAAAAAATTTTACGAACATTTTACATTTTTAACCAGAGTAGCGTTTTATTTTATTTTCAATCATGAAAATTGGTTTTGCTTGATTTTCCCACTTGTCAAAATGGCCGAGAGGCTTTATTACACAGCATCAATTTTTTCCTTGTTCATAGACCTCAAAATATTGTTACAATAATTTTTATAAACTAGAAGAATGACTCTACCTTCTGCTGGAATTTCGTTTGATTTGGTTTACATTTACCCGAGAAGTAGACTCATATATTTTTACTTTTTGAGAGTGAAATTTTAGGTCAAAACATGAACCTGAGGCTTGCGTGACCAAGTGCGGTTACCATGGAAACAATACATCTGCCAATCAAAATATGCTCGTTTTTGTTCATCCTCCAAGGTAACGTACCGCCACACAAAAAAATGAAGGGGGTTTAACTACTCAGCTCATTTAGTTTATTTCTATTCTGGGTAGTTTTTTCCCTATTTTAGTTAATTTATATTCTGCTGTAATTTTTTCTCAATTTAATTTGGCAAAATAAAATGGTTGTTGTTGTTAAAAATTTTCATTTCCAACTTTGCTTCACTCTCTCAGAGAACGGTTCTTAAATAAGTATCTGGGCTACAAGGGCACATCAATAATTTACACATGAAACATCTTTACCTTGAATCGTATAGCCGACATGAGAACCTAAAATTTTTCGGCATAGAGGAGAGAGCCATTGACACATTGGCAGTCTTATACGAGTTCTTGGAAATGGCACTCGGCTTTCAAGATCCAAGACATATCAAGATTCAGCGTGTCCACTGGGTTGGTAAATCCATCAATGAAAAACCTAGGCCAATTCTAGCACGTTTTTTTTGCGATTCCCTGATCAGGAAAGGATTCTACAGCAGGGCTTCAAACTCAAAGATACCAAGTTCATGATACACAGGAAATAATTGAGGAACGATGCAAGATGATGGTGAAGCTCAAAGAAGCCAGAAAGAAAGGGTTAGGAGTATCCTTTAGCAAATCTGAACCCGACAAGCTGATAATTAATGGAAAGGTCATTTCATAAACATTGTTCTGTTATTGCTTTTATATTATGTACATTTTTTGAATTATTCTTGAAGAAAGCTGCAGTTCAGTAAACCACTATTGATTTGATAATAAGGAATGGTGGAGCCTCACTTATTAAGCAGCCATGAGTGATCGAGGCATGCTTTACTTTCGATGTGAGTTCCATTCTCGAGGGTAGCAATTGGGATCTTGTTGACCTTTTAAATTTTGTTTGTTGTGTAATTCGTTATGATTATATCTGCTTCTGTGTTCTCTTTTCATTTCTGTTTTTAAAGATGGCTATTCGGGCATGTTAAGATCTGACTTATATCTATTCCTAGTTTTCATTGATACTTCATTAGTGTTTCTTGATAACTTTTTATACTTTTTGTTTAGCTTCTTCTACCCTACTATTGTCCTTTTTTCCTGGTGACATGGAGCCCAACAACGTTAATTATAAATTATTGTCCTTAAATGCTCGAGGGATTCGAACTTTTGAAAAGCGGAAAGCAATATTTAATTGACTTAGTAAATCTGGCGGAGATATTTGTTTTCTGCAGCAAACTTATAGCACTCATGAAGTAGAAAATATTTGGAAGAAACAATGGAGGGGTGACTTGTATTTTTCTCATGGAACTTGCCATAGCAAGGGAGGTTTGGTACTTGTTAAGGGTGATTTGGATTACAGTCTGCAAAAGGTTATGACAGACCCCGAAGGTCGTTACATTATCTTGGACACAATTATTCAGGATTCACGTTATTGTCTTTTAAATACTTATGCTCCAAATAAGCCAAGGGAACAAATTCAGTTTTTCCAAAATATCTCAGAACAAATCAAGGCTTTCACAGCAGAGTGTGATTCATCTATTTTTGTTGGTGACTTTAATGTCATTCTTGACGAGGCTTAAGACGGACAGGGAGGTAACAAAAAGAGGAAAGGATCTGCTAAACTTGTTAAAGAAATGTGTGTGGAGCACGATTTGATAGATATTTGGTGCATTCGTAATCCTACAGAAATACGCTTCACATGGCGCCAAAAAACCCCAATTATACAAAGGTGTCTGGATTAGTGGCTTGTCAGCGATTGTCTACAAGTTGACATTGACAATGTGGATAATATAGCAGCAATTAAATCAGATCATTCCGCAATAACTCTTTCTATAAATGGTTTGGATGAAGGTATGCGAGGACCTTACTTTTGGAAATTCAACTCAAATTTAGTGAACGACCCAGATTACTGTCAGCTAATTAGCACAAATTATAATGTCTGGTTAGAGGAATTTCATGAGGTTCAGGATAAACATGTCTTATGGGACTTAATTGGAAAATTAAACGAGACTTACCTGTAAGTTGAAGTTTGATATGGATTCTATCCCATCATCACGAAGTGTAAAGGCATCACATGAGATTGCACCATTCAAAATTGAGAGAGTGAACAAATGCGACACATAACTGGTCATAAAACCCTGGGTGGGTCCAGACAGAAATATATAGGGTGGGCATGTGATCCCTTTTCACTTTGTGATGATGGGATAGAATCCATATCACACTTCAACTTACAGGTAGGTCTCGTTAAATTTTCCAATTTTATCCCATCATCCTCAGTGTAGGGATCCCATGAGATGTTGAGCAGCCGCATTTGTGAACCCACATAATTGAACTCAACAAGTTCAATGACCAAGAGAACTATCAAAACAGTAAAGACTGTATGATCATACATGACATAGAACTACAGTGTTGACAATGAACTATCTAAAATAGTAGTAGCATAAGTGCCCTGTTTGTGCACTTCCTTCTAATAATACTGTGCAAAGGTACAATAATAATAACAATCTTTTATTAGGAAACTCCATCACTAGAAGTGGTTTACATGAAGGTCCTAACACTAGATATATATTATACAATAATACAAATAAAAATCTCTAAATTAGAGCTAAAAACCGAATCAATATTTACAATAAAATTAGATACACTACAAGGATTAAAATACTTAATTATAAAAAGCAGAAAAAAGACACTTCTTAAAAATTGGCAAACTTGCTGAGTTTCTTACAGTTCTCTCTTTACAGTCTTTGAAACAGTGGTACCGCGAACGATGTTTTCCCCAATTGTATTTGATTTTGGGGAGCTTTATAGTATCTTTATTGCGAGTATTGTAGGAGTGCATATCACTCTTTCTTACAATGTCCAAAGAATGATTAAGTTGGCCATTAATACACTTGTATGCATATATACATTGATGACATTTCCTACGTTCTTCGAGATTCGGCCATCTCGAGATTGTTAATGCATCAGTGGATGAGGAGTAAGGTGGTCTATCTAATATCAACTTAGCTGCTTTGTTTTGCAGAATTTGCAATTCATTCATTAGTGAGATTTTGTCCTTGTCTCCCCAGACTAAATCAGCATAATCAAAAATAGGTAACACTAAGCTGTTATAAAAAAGTAACCGGGCATCATAAGGCAAATAATACTTAATCCTACGTAAAAGACCAAGGTTCTTATTAACCTTAGATGAAATATACTCAACATGGTCGGACCATGTAAAAGTTGAGGACAACATAACTCCCAAATATTTAAAACTAGTTACAGAATTTATATCAGTGTCAAAAATAGATAATAAGAGAGAGGAAATACCAACAAGTTTCCTCTTACTGCCTATAATCATGGATTTCGTCTTAGTAAGATTCAAAGTTAGCTTATTTCCATGTAGCCACTGAGCAACTTTCAAGAGATCATCATTCAGTGCATCTGCCAAATGATGTGGCTCCTTAGCAAAATAGTACAGGACCGTGTCATCAGCATACAGAGTCACCTCACAATTCTTTATAGCCAGAGGAAGATCATTAATATAAACCAAAAAGAGAAGCGGTCCCAGGATACTCCCCTGAGGCACCCCAAAGGTCATCGGAAGAGGGTCAGACACAGCATTACTACAGGCAGTCCGCTGTTTACGATGACTCAGGTAAGACTTGAACCACTGTAGGGTACTGTGCGAGACACCGATAGCCGACAACTTCGACAGCAAGATGTTATGGTCAACAGTATCGAATGCCTTGGTCAAATCTAAGAACACTGCACCGCACAGTTCTCCACTCTCCATATGCAATAGGACCTCATCTGCAAAACTGGTGAGAGCTGAAGTTGTAGACAGCTTAGGACGGAAGCCAAATTGTTTGGTGGAAATGAGGTTATTTGAATTTAGAAGGTCATAGAATTGAGAGTGGACGACTTTTTCCAGTATTTTACTCATTGTTGGCAGAATAGAAATTGGGCGATAATTTGACGCATTTGTCCTATCTACAGCTTTGAAAAGTGCAGCCACTTTCGAGCATTTCCATATTTCAGGAAAATTGCCAGTGCGAATAGAGAGATTCAGTAACTTGGTGATCGAGGGACAAATAACACGCGTGCCACACTTTAAAAGTCTCGCACTGATGTTGTCCAAGCCAATAGCTTTATTTGTCTTCAGAGAAAGCAGATACTTGACAACTGTTTCCTCATCAACTTCGTAGAGTGAAAAAGACTGTAATTTCGCGGCCGATCTGACTGGGAACATAGCAGCAGCTGATATTTTATTTGCAAGACTTCGGCCAATTGATGCGAAAAAACAGTTGAGCACGGATGCAATAGAGGCTGGAGTGGTGTGTTCAACACCATCAGCTACAATACATTGTGGGGTGGAGGATTTAGTCTTACGCGAAGACACCTCATTTACCGCCTGCCAGATCTTCCCCGAATCCCCTTTAGCCTCTAGAATCAAGTCACGATAATACCTGGATTTTGCTGCCTTGACTCCGTGATTGACCCTATTTCTTAGCTTCCTATAACAAGCCCAGTGAAAAACAGAATTGGTCTTCACAGCTTTACAATCGTGAAAATCACGATCCTTCATCGCCTCGCTGATTTTATCATTCAACCACGGCAAGGGAACACCCCGTATTCTTCGCCTTTTAACAGGCGCATGCAGGTCAGCTATTTCAGAGGACAATTGATTCCAGATAAACACAGCGTCGTCGATGTCTTCCTCGTTTTCAATAATGTGCCATGGAACGCTATTCAAGTCCGCTAGAAAGGTGTTTACATCAAAGTTCTTATAAGAGCGGTATTCAATTGTTTTTGGAGGTGCCTTTATTACACCTGCTTTTAAAACACAATAGACGAGATAGTGATCACTCAGCGAAACAGGAACAACACCGGAATCAGTGATGCGATGATCATTGAAGATGATATGTGATCTTCGCAGTGAATTTCCAATTTTAAGCAATTGGAATAAAGAAGCCTGAAAAAAAAATTCAGGGCTTCAACGGGATTCGAACCCGTGACCTCCGCGATACCAGTGCGATGCTCTACCAACTGAGCTATGAAGCCACACATTGGGAGCGAGGTCAATTGTGAGTTCATATTTTCCTGTGAAAGGAGTGAAATGATGTAATGTATATGAAATGATTCATATGTGAACTGCGGATATATATGAAGATGATATGTGATCTTCGCAGTGAATTTCAAATTTTAAGCAATTGGAATAAAGAAGCCTGAAAAAAAAATTCAGGGCTTCAACGGGATTCGAACCCGTGACCTCCGCGATACCGGTGCGACCAATGGGAGCGCTCCCAATGTGTGGCTTCATAGCTCAGTTGGTAGAGCATCGCACCGGTATCGCGGAGGTCACGGGTTCGAATCTCAAATTGCAATAACAAGAAATACCACGCAATGCATGCAGAAGCGATGACGTTTCACAAGGGGTCTTAAATAATTTTCAGGACATTTGTCAAAATATTAAGGTAAATAAAAGTAGCTGACAACTTCTGTGCTGAGTGATTGTTCAACAAAAGTTGTGTTATCTTGGCGTGTCATCCAATAAAATTATACGGCATATGATGCAAGGTCAAACGCTGCCTTGAAATTGCTTACACCTTTTGTTTTAAAAGAATGGATAGATTTCTGCTAAGTCTTATAGAATGCATCAAATATAATTTGTCTCTTTCGTTAATTTTTTTTATTTGTTTAACAATAGACAGTTTTTTACAAAAAAAAATAATAATAGTAATAAATAAATAAATAAATAGATAAATAAATAAAAATAATAATAATAATACAAATTGAAAAACTTCCAGAAATAAAGTAACTAGGTAAAGTAAACTATAAAGTAACTAGGTCTCGAATCTTCTGTTTGTCTATCCCGAGCTTGTTTTTCAAAAACTTTAGAAAAGCAGTGAAACAAAAAGGGTCCTCATTTTTCGTGGCAAAATAGATGTACTGTCTGGCCTCAAGCAAACAATAATTAATACCCAAAAAAGTCTACTTTTCAGGGTGAAGAGCAAATAGAATATCGCGTTGTTGGAGGTTATTAACTTGTGGATTGTTTTTTGAATCCCACCAAGAAGTAAACTTGATCCAAAATACTTTACTTGAATCACATTCAACAAAAAGATGCGTTAGTGTTTGTCTGCCATTGCAAAGGTAGCATTTGTCATTTTCTGCTAACTTATCTCTAAAAAGTCTACTTTTTGTGTACAGAATGTTGTGATTGATCTTAAATTGAAAAACAGACATTCTGACGTCGAGAGTTTGCTTAAAGGGAAGCTCATAAATATATGCAATTTACTTGGCAGAAAAACCTGCCTTACATGTATCAGCTTGCCCTGTGAGTTAGGTTTCTCAAAAATTTGCTTTGTTAGTAGTTGTCTTAGCATCTTGCTTGAAATACTTTGTATGTCAGTAATCTTCTCTTTGCAGTTGTTAGTTTCGGTTTCCCGGTAAGTAGCCTTGAGCAACTTTTTCCAGCTCGTGGGGATAGCATTTAAAAGCCCTCAATATTGCAAGAAGTGTGTTTTAATACCAAATTTACACTGGAACTCATTAAACGTCAATAAATTTCCGTCCTCAGACATCAAATCTTTTATGTATTTAACTCCGGCTAAATACCACGGCCTAAAGAATACAGATTTTCCCACAATTGTAATAAATCGGTTGTTCCAAATGACCTCATTTTCCACATCGTTTTTGCTTAAGGGAGTATGAGCCACAATCCTCTGCCATGCATCGAGCACGTCTTTGTAAAATAATGGTAAATAAGAAAGCTGCCTAAGAGTTTTTAGTGAAAAATTGCAATCGAAAATAAGTTTTCCGCCAATGTCTCTCAGATAATCAAGTGGCAGTGATTTCCACATAGTGTACTCAGGAGCGGATAGTCTTTTAACCCAAGCTGCTTTAAGTGATTTGTTGATGATATCAAAATCAGGCATACCTAAACCCCCTTCTTTTCTTTCGCCTATCATTGTTGTCTTTTTAATCTTTGAGTTCTTGTGACTCCAGATAAAATCAACAATTTTCTTATTAACTCTTTTTACAAAATCTTCGGAAATGGGAAGAACAGCTGAGACAAAGGTTAATTTAGAGGGTGCTAAGGATTTTACTATGTTGATTTTCCCATACAGAGTCAAGTCTCTGGACGACCAAACGCTAAGGCATTTTTCCAAGGAACTCAGTCTTGTTTCTAAGTTTTTGCTATCAGAGATGTTCTGGTCTATTGTAAAACAGACACCAAGAGCATTAACATAATTCTCTGGCCAGCATATACCAAAGGGTGTGTCGGTTCTGTTCTTGTTTGAACCTAACCATAATGCCTCCGTTTTTGACCTATTTAGCTCGAGCCCCAAACACAGTCTAAACAAATCCAGCTTTTTGAACAGGTTGCTGGCTGATGTACCGGTAGTATCTTCAACAAGGCAAGTAGTATCATCAGCGTATTGGGATAATTTAAATTCCTTTGAGTTAAGCGATAAGCCCTTTATCGATTTTTTGCTTCTAATAGCGCCTGCTAGAAGCTCCACCCCAATAACAAAAAGAATTCCAGAATGGGGGCACCCCTGTCTAACACCACGCTCCAGAGAAAAAAAGGGTGTTGCAAAGCCATTGTTGGTAACACAGCTTTGTGGGTTAGTGTAAAATGTTTTGATCCATTTAACTAGCATATCTCCAAAACCAAAAGTTTTTAATGCTCTGAATAAAAAAGACCATTCAATGCTGTCAAAAGCCTTCCTGAAATCTAAAAAAAGTGCAATGCCAGGAGTTCTCGTGTATTGACAAAGGTCCAAAAACATCTGAAATTAGGCGAATATTTTGTCCAATAAAACGCTTTTTCACATAACTCGTTTGATCACTGTGAATAATGTTTGGCAATATTTTAGATATTCTCGAAGCTATGGCTCTAGTAGCGATTTTGTAATCAGTGTTCAGCAGCGAGATTGGTCTCCAGTTGTCGAGGAGCCTTTTGTCTTTATTTTTCTTCGGAATAAGAGTGATTATCCCTCTTCTTTGTGAAATAGTTAATTCCCACATTCAAAAGTGTAATTTAGGCTATCAACTAATTCTTGCCCTACACTTTCTCAGAAAGCTCAGTAGAACTCAGCGGAGAGACCATCCGAGCTGGGAGATTTTCCTTTTGCCATTTGCTTCAGAGACGTGAAGCACTCATCTTTTGTTAATAAGCCTTCGCATGATTGCTTCTGGTCCGCAGATATTTCCGGTATAACTGGGTTATTAACAAAGGTGTCGAAGCGCTGGTCATCTGAATTTGCACCAGTGGAAGTGTACAGCTCCTTATAGAACTGATGCACTTCATTTAAAATCTCTTTTGGTCTAGAAATAGTGGTTTTATCCGGAAGTTTCAGTTCAGTTATATAATTAGTATTGTAATTTCTTTTCTCCAGGCGGTAGAAATACTTAGAATTGCGCTCACCATATTCGCACCAGCAAGCTTTACTTCGCGCTATGGCCCCCCGGGTTCTGAGCAATGATAACTGGTTCAATTTAAATTTTACATTATGAAACTCGGACACGTTTTCCTCTGATGGATCCTCGCCAACTTTTCTTTGCAGATTGCATAGTTCACTTTGAAGCAATTCTTCCTCGTTTCTGCGCTGTTTTGATCGCCTTCTGGAAAAGAATATTATGTTCTAATTCGCTGCGCTCAACCGAACGTAAATAATTTTACACTTACATCCCTGTAAACAATCAAACAGACAAGAAATATGGTAGGATACGCTAGCGGATCCAAAACACAAAACGCAGTAAGCTGGGTGGGAGGGAGGGGTGTGTAGCGACATATAAACTGCGTGGATTGCAATCGTGAGTGGAAAATTAACGGTCAAAGAAAACATAAATAACAGAAACTAACCAATCACAGGTCTTGTGGACGGAACGCACATAAACGTGCGACAACAAGTGTGACAGCATTCAACAGAACTAATTAAGTGGAATACCAGCGGAAAATACATTTACGTTCTAATTCGCTGCGCTCAACCGAACGTAAATAATTTTACACTTAAATCCCCATAAACAATCAAACAGACAAGAAATATGGTAGGATACGCAAGCGGATCCAAAATCATTATGAAACACAAAGTAAACGAGGCATTCGAGAAATAAAACCTCACCGCAAAGAAGCTGATTGTCAGGACTAGAGCCACGACGCTGTTTCTTTTGCTGATCACCGCCAGCCTGTTCTTTTTGGCGGCGCTTGCGACCTGCCGCTTCCCACGCCTTGTCGTCTGATCCCGACGCCAACTCGTCAGACTCATATTCCGCAACAACTTGCCAGCCATCCTTGCTTTTGTCAGCAATCTTGATCAGCTTCTGCCTCTTTCGAATTAGCAGTCTGCCATTCTTTGCAAGCTTTTGGATACGCTCTTGGTTAGGCTGGGCTCGCTGGCTTTCCGTTTCGATAATTTCCAAGATGGAATCTATCTCAGCATTGAGTTCGAACTGTTTTTGATTCCCTTTAAACTTCAACTGGACGACCTCTTTGTCGATCCTAGACTTCTGTTCAATCTCTTTAGTCTTGGTTTCAAGTTGATCTTGGAGGTAGTCTTTGAATAAAGAAAATACCTGGTTTACAACTGTCAGAAGTTCCTTCCCCTGGCTGGGAAGAAGGAACGCAAGGTGCAGGAGATTCTTCTTCAAGATTCATCAGGCAGATAGATTGCGATGTAGCGACGTATAAATTGTGTGGATCTCAAGCGTGAGTGGAAAATTAACGGTCGAAGAAAATATAAGTAACAGAAAACGTACGACAACAAGTGTGACAGAATTCAACAGAACTAATTAACTGGAATACCAGCGGAAAATCCATAAGTAAAGCTTCTGATTTCCATCTTAATCATTTCCCAGTAAAGTCTTTTGTCGTCCAAATAGCCGTATTTTTCTTTATATTTCTCTATGTTTTCCTTGAGCTCTTCAACAAAATTTTTATCTTCTAGAAGAGAATTATTGAATATAAAAAACAAGGTCCACGCTTTTCATAATCTTTAGACAAAAAAGAGAAAGAGACTGCCGCACAATATGAGAAAGGCACTGGAATTATCTTGCATTCTTTTATCCGATTAATAATGGCAGTAGAAACCAAAAAATAATCCAATCTACAGTGAATTTTTAAAGACTTATGGTGCCAAGTGAACAAAGTCTCCTTGGATGCATGTATCGCCAAGCGTCTTTTAAATCTAGAGTTCTACAGAAATTGCAAATAGCTTGAGCAACTGCCTCTTTTCTCCCAATGGAGCTGCCACCACTTTTGTCACTTGAAGTCAGTGGACAGTTAATTAACATCGCCTCCAACAATGATATTCTCATTTGCATATTTTATGAGCATACCCTTGAGGTTGTCAAAAAATTTTACTTGTTGTGCTAGACCATTCGGAGCGTAAATGTTTACAAAAACAAACGTCGTGTTATCAATTCGGACTTCCAATATTATTATTCTACCTTTACCGCTCATTTCACATTCGATAATTTCGGCGTCTAGAGAAGGATTAAACATGATCACTCTTCCTTTGCTATGTCTCGAGCCGTTACAGAAAAACATTTTGCCTCCCCACTCCACCGACCAGAGTTTTTGAATTTCACTAGAGCAATACCTTTCTTGCAAAAAAATTTATTTCTTGCAAGACACATTCCAAATTGGGACGCCTGACTTGACCAGATAAAGATAAATACTTGTTACAAGACCCGTATAAACAGGCACCACGTCCAAACTCAAGAGCAAGCTCAAGAGACACTACAAACCAGAGTCTTATGTATATAATTGTTTCAATGCAAAACTGTTTATCGGTTTTCCTGAAAGAGCTGACCATCGATATACAACTTGTCATAAACCAACTTCGCTGTGCATCCACATTTCCTTGGAGCTTTTAGATGTGGTAAGAGCGATTTCCTGATATCCACGATTTCCTTCGGGAAGTCCGGAGACACTCCAAAATTTGTTCCAGCGAGGATTGAAGCTTTGGACAGGACAAAGTCCTTGTTCTTCAAGAAACTAAATTTGGCAATGATAGGTCTAGGTTTGCCATCTGAATGCGGCTTTCCTACTCTGTGAGCTCTTTCGATGGAAATTTCCTTCCCGTTCTCAAATCTGAGCTCTTTGTCCATAAAGTTGGAAGAATATACTCTTTTTTTGCAAAAGATTCCTCTGCTACTTCAGGGATGCTAAAGAAATTCAACTTATTTCTTCGGCTATGGCTTTCAAGGTGAATAGGACGTTGCTTCTCCGACTTAACTAACTTAACTAATCTTTCTGTAAACCACTGACACCTTTTTGAAGCGCTTGGATTGTTCCCTCTTGGGCTGCGATAGCTTTTTTAAACTCAGCAATCTCTGTGTGCGCGTTGGAGAGACTGTCTTTTAAATCGTTTTCTTTCTGAAGGTCCGTTAGCTTCTCTTTTAGATCATCAATATCTTGGAACCTAGATAAAGCCAGTAAACAAGATGCAAATTCCATCACAGGATGTCAAGGCCATTCAATTCGAAAGGGTACACAGAATTCCTACAGCAAAAGCAAAACAAGGATCACAACGCAGCCCTCGACCAATTATAGTCAGATTCAGCCACTTTCAAGATAAGGAACATGTTCGTTCCTTTGTGAAGAACCTGAAAGGTTCAGACATAGGAATTTATTTTTCAGTGTAATTACGCAATGAAAGCTCTCTTAATGACTTCTCTGTTTTACAGGGAACTTCTACACTGGTGGGCGGAATTTCGTGATCTCTGCTCGTACGAAAAAGATTGGATTTCGGTAATTTGAAGTAATTTAAAAGCCTGGACCTTTTTATTTCATTTACTGTTAGTCATTAATTTTACGTACTAGAAGATATGTTACAATTTCTGCGAAGTGTTATTTCAGAATTTCAAGTCTCACGCACGCAACGGCACTGTAAATAAAAATTGCAACTTACAACATTCCTTGCTGGCCCGGTTATATATCTAAAACTCTGTCTTACAATCTACTAAGGCTTTGTTTTTAGGATTCCAGCAACTTCATAAACGGCCGCCTTCAATATCGTATCGTAAATATCTTTCACGTGCGTCCAAAGAGTCCAAAGTAATTTCACTAGCTTAGCAGCCAGGCCTTCTGAGACAAGACACCAGTGGGAGTCTGGGACGAGTTTCTGCTGTCACGTCCGCCATTTTGACTCGGTCGCGAAGAAAGAAGCATCTTTGTACGCGCTAGCAAGCGCTAGGAAACTCAAATGAAAAACAGAAACATTAAAGCTTATGATGTAAACCCCATCTCAATGGAAAGGAGCTTTATTTTTTGTTTTAAAACAATGTACGTAAGTATTTCTTTGTGCTTCGGATCGATCGTGTGTTGTTTATTTTTTTCATGTTTCTTCACCCCGTCTGGAAAAGGAGCTGCCCGTGAACCCCCTCTACCCCTCGGAAATTTCTGGGTTTAACCCTCCCCCTTGGAATTTCCAGTGACCTTTTGTGGGGGGGGGGGGGGGGGGGGGGTATGGATATTTTCTGGAACCACACATTGGAGAATTGTGCAGTTCCCAAATTGGGTGATAATATTTATCTGTGGGAATTCTTTGGAATACTTTGGAGAGTTCCCAGTGGCAATTTGCTGACACTTAACATCCCAGACAGTGATCCTGCAAAAATAAACTGACAAAGCCAGATCAAACTCAACTTTAATTCGGTGTATAACAAATGTGTTTTACTTACAGCAGCAAACTAAACACATTCAATCATTACATGTAACATCCTAATGGAAATCTTTGTTGTTAACATCACAATATAATTCAAATAACATGACCTGCCAGTGTTTGTACAGATTAGTAAACCTTAAAGACAGAAATGTTCCAAACAACTAGTTAAACAGGTAGAAGAAATGAAATTTGAGAAGCAAACAACTATTTCACCAACAAGTAAAAGTACTCTTAGCAAAATTAATCCCATCCAAACTTTAGCAGTCTGGAAAAAACTATTCAGGAAACTTTACCTTTAAGAATTCAAGAATCTGTACAAACCCAGAAATTGTAAACTCAAATTTGCTAAGGAGAAATAAAACACCAACATTTATCATTTATACACCTACAAAACTTCTTAGCAAAATGCCAGTTCTACAGACATGTATAGGGTAGCAATAATTAAGACAAATTAATTAGTTAATTAATGACAAGTACAATGTTAACTTCAGTCAGTGTTGCAAATGCATCCCTATTTGTTTTTGACAGGTATGATGCAACTTGACATGCTTTACCAAATACAAAAGTAGTTCCACTTCCCATCTGTGGATGGGAGTGAGTGTCAACAAGCAGTATTGAGCCAGTTCCATCACTGACAATTAATCTAGACTTCTTGCTACATACAAATACAGCCGAATTTTTTCCTTTCTTTCTTGAAAACTTATCAAGCTGAAAATGTAATGTACATGAAATGGGTTGTGTAAACGCACATAGCCAAACTGGCAGTGTCTCAGAGGCAGAAATATTTACTTTACAATCATTTGCATTCAAGAAGAAGTACACCAGGTTTGGAAATATTAGTATCGTAAATGTGATTACCTTCAACTATTGCATTAGCTACAGCATGAAACCAAGCCCTACTTAGGCTTCTATTGTGAGGCAAAGGTAATTGTGATCCTGAAAATGCTTTTGCCAATAAAACAGCGATGACTGTGCAAGAACTGCTCCCATTTCTCCCACCTAGCCTCCCTTGACTTAATTGTACATGGGCTGTCCAAATGCAAACTACAAGAAAAATTGAAATGCTCATGTTACTGAAAGTGGTTTTGTTTGCAAACTTAACTAACATTACTGTTATACCTTGCATATACCTGGTGTGCCTCATGTTAAGTACATGAATTAATCACTCAATGTAATCTTCCCTTGCTTGGAACGAGCCATTTCTTTGATGTCTTCTTTAACGTCTTTGTCTGAAGAGACATATACATCACTTATTTGCAAATTTGCAAGATTTTCGGAACTAATGACTACATATCCATGATCGATAAGAGCTTTGGCAAGTTTTTTCGTGACCATCGGTTTTGAATGACCCCGCACACCCGAAACTTTTAGAAACCTGCAAGCAGGCAAAATCTGTTGATGGAGCTTGACATCTCTAAGTGTTCTTTCCTCAAAGACAGTCATCAGAATGACTTCAGCACTTTTAAGTGTTAAGCTTTTTTTTAAGTGTTCTCCTGAAATTTCTAAAATGAAACAAATGGTTTGGTGAATAGAAATAATGGAGCTAACACAAGCACTGCACAGTGCTACAGATGTACACTGGGAATAGCACTGATACTTGGAAAATAATGATAATTTATTACATTCTATAATAAAGTAGTTAATCTTCACCTTCTTCCTGGCCACCATCACTTGGAGCACTCCCGCTTGATGCATCTGAGTTTGGGGTCTCATTTTCACTGTCACTTCCTGTATTCTTTCTTTTACCCTGTTAGAAAAAAGAGAAGCCGACAAGTGTATCACATATTTTGTGAATTTTAGGGACTATGTTAAGCTCACAAAATTAATGTATCTATCAGTTAGGATCAACAGACTCAGTCAGAGAAATCGTACCTCATAACTATGCCCCAGGTTTACCATTCGCCTTCTCTCATTTAAAACTGCCATAACATGAGAACAGATTCCCTCTGAAAATGGAATGGTTACATAGAATCAATTAACTGTTCTTAAAAATGTACAGTTTATTTTATATGGAAACTGGTCCACTGTAAACAGAGGCTTAATGATTGGTTCTTCATATGAGACAATTATTTCAACAAAATTAAAATGAACATTAGGGTGGTTTACACTAGACAATGATTGCTGCAATTTGTCATGTGACAAACAGCAACACAAGTTGCATTGGTTACCCCACAGCAGACAGTTAAATCTTGCATATTCTTTCAAGAAAACCAGGTTACACTAGACATTGACCAGTTGAAAACTCACAACCCAGATTTGCCAACACACCCCATAAAGTCACCTAAAAAATTTTATGGAGTGGTCCTAAGCTAGGAAAGGCACACTGTTACTATAACATGATTTGATGGAAACTGCAAGCCCTACAGTATTTATAAATTAAGTCTTTTGTTTAACCTTCTAAGTCCTAAGAAACTGGGTAGAAGATGGTTCTAAAGTGGTTAATTAGAATACATCATCCAGCATACCTTCATCAAAATCAAGTTGTTTGACTGTACATGTTTCAGAACGTCGCTTCACCAGATCTTCAAGTCTTCTCTTTGCATCAGGATTACTTCTAAAAGTGGGAATTTTATTCCCAGGAAACTCTTCTTCTGCTGCTTTACGTATTTACTGTTTAGAACCTGTAATGCATGGCTCTGATGCAGTAATTCACCAATGGGGCAAGCATGCCTTACTGAGGCCAGCTGGTGTTGAAATTACAATACCTTCATCTTGCATTCAGCGGAAGGTTATGCTTTATCCAGAACCTGACAATCTTACTGATCCTAGCTTTTATGTTTGCATTGATTATAAGAGACCACACTTCCCAATCACCGATGTTATCGTTCCTAGCTACCCAGAAGTTGGGGATATGCTTCTGGTGAAGGGAGATGACCCAGAGCCTTGGAGAGCATTAGCTCTCACTGTTCAGCAAAGAAACAATGTCATTCAAGTACATTTCTATGTTCCTCACCCTCGCTGGGGTAGACAGTTGGGTTGCTGGGTTCGAGAGGGGACACGATCTCAGCAAGTTCACTTTAAGAGCGTCATTGGTATCTCTTCAAAAACCTGGCGGTCTGGCAGAAGTATATACAAGGAGGATTAAAGAAGCATACCAAGGTCAAAAACGTTGAAAAACGGTTAGCGTGGTATTGAATATTTTCCAACAAGAAAACTGTTACAGTATTGATTTCTCATGAAAATATCCCAAAGAAGTCCCAGCAATTTCTCACAATATTTTCCAACATTGGGAAAAACATTCCCAACATATTACATTGATTTCCCAAGGTCAAAATAGTGAGAAGACTTCCAGAAAAATCCCAAACATGTCCCAACAATTTCCCACAGTGTTTTCCAATATTGGGTAAAACATTCCCAAGGTATAAAACTGATTTCCCAACATGGAAAATATATTCTAATTTTCCAATGAAATCCCAATGAAACTCCAATGATTTCCCAAATCAGGGTACTTAATTCCATAGGGTTAGCAACTTGGGAATTTGATTAAAATTCCCCATTTGGGAACTCGGCATTTTTTCCTGTGTAAGAACTGCAGTTGTTACAGATGCAACAAATACAAATTTTAAACTTTTAGTTAGTGAAAGCTAACCTACCCTTTTCTGAAGTACAATAAACTCACTGAATTCAGTATTGATATGGGCACAGAATTAATGGCATTGGATTGCTTCAGTGCTCAGAGGAGTTTGTGCTAAGAGTCAAGAACTATTGTATGAGCTGAAATATATATTTGTAAAAACTTCAGTTCGGGTGAAACTGATTGAATGAAAGGGATTTATAAACAACAACAACAACACTCAGGTCTGCGAGAAAAGTCTCAAATTGCAATAACAAGAAATGCCACGCAATGCATGCAGAAGCGATGACGTTTCACAAGGGGTCTTAAATAATTTTCAGGACATTTGTCAAAAAATTAAGGTAAATAAAAGTAGCTGACAACTTCTGTGCTGAGTGATTGTTCAACAAAAGTTGTGTTATCTTGGCGTGTCATCCAATAAAATTATACGGCATATGATGCAAGGTCAAACGCTGCCTTGAAATTGCTTACACCTTTTGTTTTAAAAGAATGGATAGATTTCTGCTAAGTCTTATAGAATGCATCAAATATAATTTGTCTCTTTCGTTAATTTTTTTTATTTGTTTAACAATAGACAGGTTTTTACAAAAAAAAATAATAATAGTAATAAATAAATAAATAGATAAATAAATGAAAATAATAATAATAATACAAATTGAAAAACTTCCAGAAATAAAGTAACTAGGTAAAGTAAACTATAAAGTAACTAGGTCTCGAATCTTCTGTTTGTCTATCCCGAGCTTGTTTTTCAAAAACTTTAGAAAAGCAGTGAAACAAAAAGGGTCCTCATTTTTCGCGGCAAAATAGATGTACTGTCTGGCCTCAAGCAAACAATAATTAATACCCAAAAAAGTCTACTTTTCAGGGTGAAGAGCAAATAGAATATCGCGTTGTTGGAGGTTATTAACTTGTGGATTGTTTTTTGAATTCCACCAAGAAGTAAACTTGATCCAAAATACTTTACTTGAATCACATTCAACAAAAAGATGCGTTAGTGTTTGTCTGCCATTGCAAAGGTAGCATTTGTCATTTTCTGCTAACTTATCTCTAAAAAGTCTACTTTTTGTGTACAGAATGTTGTGATTGATCTTAAATTGAAAAACAGACATTCTGACGTCGAGAGTTTGCTTAAAGGGAAGCTCATAAATATATGCAATTTACTTGGCAGAAAAACCTGCCTTACATGTATCAGCTTGCCCTGTGAGTTAGGTTTCTCAAAAATTTGCTTTGTTAGTAGTTGTCTTAGCATCTTGCTTGAAATACTTTGTATGTCAGTAATCTTCTCTTTGCAGTTGTTAGTTTCGGTTTCCCGGTAAGTAGCCTTGAGCAACTTTTTCCAGCTCGTGGGGATAGCATTTAAAAGCCCTAAATATCGCAAGAAGTGTGTTTTAATACCAAATTTACACTGGAACTCATTAAACGTCAATAAATTTCCGTCCTCAGACATCAAATCTATTATGTATTTAACTCCGGCTAAATACCACGGCCTAAAGAATACAGATTTTCCCACAATTGTAATAAATCGGTTGTTCCAAATGACCTCATTTTCCACATCGTTTTTGCTTAAGGGAGTATGAGCCACAATCCTCTGCCATGCATCGAGCACGTCTTTGTAAAATAATGGTAAATAAGAAAGCTGCCTAAGAGTTTTTAGTGAAAAATTGCAATCGAAAATAAGTTTTCCGCCAATGTCTCTCAGATAATCAAGTGGCAGTGATTTCCACATAGTGTACTCAGGAGCGGATAGTCTTTTAACCCAAGCTGCTTTAAGTGATTTGTTGATGATATCAAAATCAGGCATACCTAAACCCCCTTCTTTTCTTTCGCCTATCATTGTTGTCTTTTTAATCTTTGAGTTCTTGTGACTCCAGATAAAATCAACAATTTTCTTATTAACTCTTTTTACAAAATCTTCGGAAATGGGAAGAACAGCTGAGACAAAGGTTAATTTAGAGGGTGCTAAGGATTTTACTATGTTGATTTTCCCATACAGAGTCAAGTCTCTGGACGACCAAACGCTAAGGCATTTTTCCAAAGAACTCAGTCTTGTTTCTAAGTTTTTGCTATCAGAGATGTTCTGGTCTATTGTAAAACAGACACCAAGAGCATTAACATAATTCTCTGGCCAGCATATACCAAAGGGTGTGTCGGTTCTGTTCTTGTTTGAACCTAACCATAATGCCTCCGTTTTTGACCTATTTAGCTCGAGCCCCAAACACAGTCTAAACAAATCCAGCTTTTTGAACAGGTTGCTGGCTGATGTACCGGTAGTATCTTCAACAAGGCAAGTAGTATCATCAGCGTATTGGGATAATTTAAATTCCTTTGAGTTAAGCGATAAGCCCTTTATCGATTTTTTGCTTCTAATAGCGCCTGCTAGAAGCTCCACCCCAATAACAAAAAGAATTCCAGAATGGGGGCACCCCTGTCTAACACCACGCTCCAGAGAAAAAAAGGGTGTTGCAAAGCCATTGTTGGTAACACAGCTTTGTGGGTTAGTGTAAAATGTTTTGATCCATTTAACTAGCATATCTCCAAAACCAAAAGTTTTTAATGCTCTGAATAAAAAAGACCATTCAATGCTGTCAAAAGCCTTCCTGAAATCTAAAAAAAGTGCAATGCCAGGAGTTCTCGTGTATTGACAAAGGTCCAAAAACATCTGAAATTAGGCGAATATTTTGTCCAATAAAACGCTTTTTCACATAACTCGTTTGATCACTGTGAATAATGTTTGGCAATATTTTAGATATTCTCGAAGCTATGGCTCTAGTAGCGATTTTGTAATCAGTGTTCAGCAGCGAGATTGGTCTCCAGTTGTCGAGGAGCCTTTTGTCTTTATTTTTCTTCGGAATAAGAGTGATTATCCCTCTTCTTTGTGAAATAGTTAATTCCCACATTCAAAAGTGTAATTTAGGCTATCAACTAATTCTTGCCCTACACTTTCCCAGAAAGCTCAGTAGAACTCAGCGGAGAGACCATCCGAGCTGGGAGATTTTCCTTTTGCCATTTGCTTCAGAGACGTGAAGCACTCATCTTTTGTTAATAAGCCTTCGCATGATTGCTTCTGGTCCGCAGATATTTCCGGTATAACTGGGTTATTAACAAAGGTGTCGAAGCGCTGGTCATCTGAATTTGCACCAGTAGAAGTGTACAGCTCCTTATAGAACTGATGCACTTCATTTAAAATCTCTTTTGGTCTAGAAATAGTGGTTTTATCCGGAAGTTTCAGTTCAGTTATATAATTAGTATTGTAATTTCTTTTCTCCAGGCGGTAGAAATACTTAGAATTGCGCTCACCATATTCGCACCAGCAAGCTTTACTTCGCGCTATGGCCCCCCGGGTTCTGAGCAATGATAACTGGTTCAATTTAAATTTTACATTATGAAACTCGGACACGTTTTCCTCTGATGGATCCTCGCCAACTTTTCTTTGCAGATTGCATAGTTCACTTTGAAGCAATTCTTCCTCGTTTCTGCGCTGTTTTGATCGCCTTCTGGAAAAGAATATTATGTTCTAATTCGCTGCGCTCAACCGAACGTAAATAATTTTACACTTACATCCCTGTAAACAATCAAACAGACAAGAAATATGGTAGGATACGCTAGCGGATCCAGAACACAAAACGCAGTAAGCTGGGTGGGAGGGAGGGGTGTGTAGCGACATATAAACTGCGTGGATTGCAATCGTGAGTGGAAAATTAACGGTCAAAGAAAACATAAATAACAGAAACTAACCAATCACAGGTCTTGTGGACGGAACGCACATAAACGTGCGACAACAAGTGTGACAGCATTCAACAGAACTAATTAAGTGGAATACCAGCGGAAAATACATTTACGTTCTAATTCGCTGCGCTCAACCGAACGTAAATAATTTTACACTTAAATCCCCATAAACAATCAAACAGACAAGAAATATGGTAGGATACGCAAGCGGATCCAAAATCATTATGAAACACAAAGTAAACGAGGCATTCGAGAAATAAAACCTCACCGCAAAGAAGCTGATTGTCAGGACTAGAGCCACGACGCTGTTTCTTTTGCTGATCACCGCCAGCCTGTTCTTTTTGGCGGCGCTTGCGACCTGCCGCTTCCCACGCCTTGTCGTCTGATCCCGACGCCAACTCGTCAGACTCATATTCCGCAACAACTTGCCAGCCATCCTTGCTTTTGTCAGCAATCTTGATCAGCTTCTGCCTCTTTCGAATTAGCAGTCTGCCATTCTTTGCAAGCTTTTGGATACGCTCTTGGTTAGGCTGGGCTCGCTGGCTTTCCGTTTCGATAATTTCCAAGATGGAATCTATCTCAGCATTGAGTTCGAACTGTTTTTGATTCCCTTTAAACTTCAACTGGACGACCTCTTTGTCGATCCTAGACTTCTGTTCAATCTCTTTAGTCTTGGTTTCAAGTTGATCTTGGAGGTAGTCTTTGAATAAAGAAAATACCTGGTTTACAACTGTCAGAAGTTCCTTCCCCTGGCTGGGAAGAAGGAACGGAAGGTGCAGGAGATTCTTCTTCAAGATTCATCAGGCAGATAGATTGCGATGTAGCGACGTATAAATTGTGTGGATCTCAAGCGTGAGTGGAAAATTAACGGTCGAAGAAAATATAAGTAACAGAAAACGTACGACAACAAGTGTGACAGAATTCAACAGAACTAATTAACTGGAATACCAGCGGAAAATCCATAAGTAAAGCTTCTGATTTCCATCTTAATCATTTCCCAGTAAAGTCTTTTGTCGTCCAAATAGCCGTATTTTTCTTTATATTTCTCTATGTTTTCCTTGAGCTCTTCAACAAAATTTTTATCTTCTAGAAGAGAATTATTGAATATAAAAAACAAGGTCCACGCTTTTCATAATCTTTAGACAAAAAAGAGAAAGAGACTGCCGCACAATATGAGAAAGGCACTGGAATTATCTTGCATTCTTTTATCCGATTAATAATGGCAGTAGAAACCAAAAAATAATCCAATCTACAGTGAATTTTTAAAGACTTATGGTGCCAAGTGAACAAAGTCTCCTTGGATGCATGTATCGCCAAGCGTCTTTTAAATCTAGAGTTCTACAGAAATTGCAAATAGCTTGAGCAACTGCCTCTTTTCTCCCAATGGAGCTGCCACCACTTTTGTCACTTGAAGTCAGTGGACAGTTAATTAACATCGCCTCCAACAATGATATTCTCATTTGCATATTTTATGAGCATACCCTTGAGGTTGTCAAAAAATTTTACTTGTTGTGCTAGACCATTCGGAGCGTAAATGTTTACAAAAACAAACGTCGTGTTATCAATTCGGACTTCCAATATTATTATTCTACCTTTACCGCTCATTTCACATTCGATAATTTCGGCGTCTAGAGAAGGATTAAACATGATCACTGTTCCTTTGCTATGTCTCGAGCCGTTACAGAAAAACATTTTGCCTCCCCACTCCACCGACCAGAGTTTTTGAATTTCACTAGAGCAATACCTTTCTTGCAAAAAAATTTATTTCTTGCAAGACACATTCCAAATTGGGACGCCTGACTTGACCAGATAAAGATAAATACTTGTTACAAGACCCGTATAAACAGGCACCACGTCCAAACTCAAGAGCAAGCTCAAGAGACACTACAAACCAGAGTCTTATGTATATAATTGTTTCAATGCAAAACTGTTTATCGGTTTTCCTGAAAGAGCTGACCATCGATATACAACTTGTCATAAACCAACTTCGCTGTGCATCCACATTTCCTTGGAGCTTTTAGATGTGGTAAGAGCGATTTCCTGATATCCACGATTTCCTTCGGGAAGTCCGGAGACACTCCAAAATTTGTTCCAGCGAGGATTGAAGCTTTGGACAGGACAAAGTCCTTGTTCTTCAAGAAACTAAATTTGGCAATGATAGGTCTAGGTTTGCCATCTGAATGCGGCTTTCCTACTCTGTGAGCTCTTTCGATGGAAATTTCCTTCCCGTTCTCAAATCTGAGCTCTTTGTCCATAAAGTTGGAAGAATATACTCTTTTTTTGCAAAAGATTCCTCTGCTACTTCAGGGATGCTAAAGAAATTCAACTTATTTCTTCGGCTATGGCTTTCAAGGTGAATAGGACGTTGCTTCTCCGACTTAACTAACTTAACTAATCTTTCTGTAAACCACTGACACCTTTTTGAAGCGCTTGGATTGTTCCCTCTTGGGCTGCGATAGCTTTTTTAAACTCAGCAATCTCTGTGTGCGCGTTGGAGAGACTGTCTTTTAAATCGTTTTCTTTCTGAAGGTCCGTTAGCTTCTCTTTTAGATCATCAATATCTTGGAACCTAGATAAAGCCAGTAAACAAGATGCAAATTCCATCACAGGATGTCAAGGCCATTCAATTCGAAAGGGTACACAGAATTCCTACAGCAAAAGCAAAACAAGGATCACAACGCAGCCCTCGACCAATTATAGTCAGATTCAGCCACTTTCAAGATAAGGAACATGTTCGTTCCTTTGTGAAGAACCTGAAAGGTTCAGACATAGGAATTTATTTTTCAGTGTAATTACGCAATGAAAGCTCTCTTAATGACTTCTCTGTTTTACAGGGAACTTCTACACTGGTGGGCGGAATTTCGTGATCTCTGCTCGTACGAAAAAGATTGGATTTCGGTAATTTGAAGTAATTTAAAAGCCTGGACCTTTTTATTTCATTTACTGTTAGTCATTAATTTTACGTACTAGAAGATATGTTACAATTTCTGCGAAGTGTTATTTCAGAATTTCAAGTCTCACGCACGCAACGGCACTGTAAATAAAAATTGCAACTTACAACATTCCTTGCTGGCCCGGTTATATATCTAAAACTCTGTCTTACAATCTACTAAGGCTTTGTTTTTAGGATTCCAGCAACTTCATAAACGGCCGCCTTCAATATCGTATCGTAAATATCTTTCACGTGCGTCCAAAGAGTCCAAAGTAATTTCACTAGCTTAGCAGCCAGGCCTTCTGAGACAAGACACCAGTGGGAGTCTGGGACGAGTTTCTGCTGTCACGTCCGCCATTTTGACTCGGTCGCGAAGAAAGAAGCATCTTTGTACGCGCTAGCAAGCGCTAGGAAACTCAAATGAAAAACAGAAACATTAAAGCTTATGATGTAAACCCCATCTCAATGGAAAGGAGCTTTATTTTTTGTTTTAAAACAATGTACGTAAGTATTTCTTTGTGCTTCGGATCGATCGTGTGTTGTTTATTTTTTTCATGTTTCTTCACCCCGTCTGGAAAAGGAGCTGCCCGTGAACCCCCTCTACCCCTCGGAAATTTCTGGGTTTAACCCTCCCCCTTGGAATTTCCAGTGACCTTTTGTGGGGGGGGGGGGGGGGGGGGGGGGGGGGGGTATGGATATTTTCTGGAACCACACATTGGAGAATTGTGCAGTTCCCAAATTGGGTGATAATATTTATCTGTGGGAATTCTTTGGAATACTTTGGAGAGTTCCCAGTGGCAATTTGCTGACACTTAACATCCCAGACAGTGATCCTGCAAAAATAAACTGACAAAGCCAGATCAAACTCAACTTTAATTCGGTGTATAACAAATGTGTTTTACTTACAGCAGCAAACTAAACACATTCAATCATTACATGTAACATCCTAATGGAAATCTTTGTTGTTAACATCACAATATAATTCAAATAACATGACCTGCCAGTGTTTGTACAGATTAGTAAACCTTAAAGACAGAAATGTTCCAAACAACTAGTTAAACAGGTAGAAGAAATGAAATTTGAGAAGCAAACAACTATTTCACCAACAAGTAAAAGTACTCTTAGCAAAATTAATCCCATCCAAACTTTAGCAGTCTGGAAAAAACTATTCAGGAAACTTTACCTTTAAGAATTCAAGAATCTGTACAAACCCAGAAATTGTAAACTCAAATTTGCTAAGGAGAAATAAAACACCAACATTTATCATTTATACACCTACAAAACTTCTTAGCAAAATGCCAGTTCTACAGACATGTATAGGGTAGCAATAATTAAGACAAATTAATTAGTTAATTAATGACAAGTACAATGTTAACTTCAGTCAGTGTTGCAAATGCATCCCTATTTGTTTTTGACAGGTATGATGCAACTTGACATGCTTTACCAAATACAAAAGTAGTTCCACTTCCCATCTGTGGATGGGAGTGAGTGTCAACAAGCAGTATTGAGCCAGTTCCATCACTGACAATTAATCTAGACTTCTTGCTACATACAAATACAGCCGAATTTTTTCCTTTCTTTCTTGAAAACTTATCAAGCTGAAAATGTAATGTACATGAAATGGGTTGTGTAAACGCACATAGCCAAACTGGCAGTGTCTCAGAGGCAGAAATATTTACTTTACAATCATTTGCATTCAAGAAGAAGTACACCAGGTTTGGAAATATTAGTATCGTAAATGTGATTACCTTCAACTATTGCATTAGCTACAGCATGAAACCAAGCCCTACTTAGGCTTCTATTGTGAGGCAAAGGTAATTGTGATCCTGAAAATGCTTTTGCCAATAAAACAGCGATGACTGTGCAAGAACTGCTCCCATTTCTCCCACCTAGCCTCCCTTGACTTAATTGTACATGGGCTGTCCAAATGCAAACTACAAGAAAAATTGAAATGCTCATGTTACTGAAAGTGGTTTTGTTTGCAAACTTAACTAACATTACTGTTATACCTTGCATATACCTGGTGTGCCTCATGTTAAGTACATGAATTAATCACTCAATGTAATCTTCCCTTGCTTGGAACGAGCCATTTCTTTGATGTCTTCTTTAACGTCTTTGTCTGAAGAGACATATACATCACTTATTTGCAAATTTGCAAGATTTTCGGAACTAATGACTACATATCCATGATCGATAAGAGCTTTGGCAAGTTTTTTCGTGACCATCGGTTTTGAATGACCCCGCACACCCGAAACTTTTAGAAACCTGCAAGCAGGCAAAATCTGTTGATGGAGCTTGACATCTCTAAGTGTTCTTTCCTCAAAGACAGTCATCAGAATGACTTCAGCACTTTTAAGTGTTAAGCTTTTTTTTAAGTGTTCTCCTGAAATTTCTAAAATGAAACAAATGGTTTGGTGAATAGAAATAATGGAGCTAACACAAGCACTGCACAGTGCTACAGATGTACACTGGGAATAGCACTGATACTTGGAAAATAATGATAATTTATTACATTCTATAATAAAGTAGTTAATCTTCACCTTCTTCCTGGCCACCATCACTTGGAGCACTCCCGCTTGATGCATCTGAGTTTGGGGTCTCATTTTCACTGTCACTTCCTGTATTCTTTCTTTTACCCTGTTAGAAAAAAGAGAAGCCGACAAGTGTATCACATATTTTGTGAATTTTAGGGACTATGTTAAGCTCACAAAATTAATGTATCTATCAGTTAGGATCAACAGACTCAGTCAGAGAAATCGTACCTCATAACTATGCCCCAGGTTTACCATTCGCCTTCTCTCATTTAAAACTGCCATAACATGAGAACAGATTCCCTCTGAAAATGGAATGGTTACATAGAATCAATTAACTGTTCTTAAAAATGTACAGTTTATTTTATATGGAAACTGGTCCACTGTAAACAGAGGCTTAATGATTGGTTCTTCATATGAGACAATTATTTCAACAAAATTAAAATGAACATTAGGGTGGTTTACACTAGACAATGATTGCTGCAATTTGTCATGTGACAAACAGCAACACAAGTTGCATTGGTTACCCCACAGCAGACAGTTAAATCTTGCATATTCTTTCAAGAAAACCAGGTTACACTAGACATTGACCAGTTGAAAACTCACAACCCAGATTTGCCAACACACCCCATAAAGTCACCTAAAACATTTTATGGAGTGGTCCTAAGCTAGGAAAGGCACACTGTTACTATAACATGATTTGATGGAAACTGCAAGCCCTACAGTATTTATAAATTAAGTCTTTTGTTTAACCTTCTAAGTCCTAAGAAACTGGGTAGAAGATGGTTCTAAAGTGGTTAATTAGAATACATCATCCAGCATACCTTCATCAAAATCAAGTTGTTTGACTGTACATGTTTCAGAACGTCGCTTCACCAGATCTTCAAGTCTTCTCTTTGCATCAGGATTACTTCTAAAAGTGGGAATTTTATTCCCAGGAAACTCTTCTTCTGCTGCTTTACGTATTTACTGTTTAGAACCTGTAATGCATGGCTCTGATGCAGTAATTCACCAATGGGGCAAGCATGCCTTACTGAGGCCAGCTGGTGTTGAAATTACAATACCTTCATCTTGCATTCAGCGGAAGGCTATGCTTTATCCAGAACCTGACAATCTTACTGATCCTAGCTTTTATGTTTGCATTGATTATAAGAGACCACACTTCCCAATCACCGATGTTATCGTTCCTAGCTACCCAGAAGTTGGGGATATGCTTCTGGTGAAGGGAGATGACCCAGAGCCTTGGAGAGCATTAGCTCTCACTGTTCAGCAAAGAAACAATGTCATTCAAGTACATTTCTATGTTCCTCACCCTCGCTGGGGTAGACAGTTGGGTTGCTGGGTTCGAGAGGGGACACGATCTCAGCAAGTTCACTTTAAGAGCGTCATTGGTATCTCTTCAAAAACCTGGCGGTCTGGCAGAAGTATATACAAGGAGGATTAAAGAAGCATACCAAGGTCAAAAACGTTGAAAAACGGTTAGCGTGGTATTGAATATTTTCCAACAAGAAAACTGTTACAGTATTGATTTCTCATGAAAATATCCCAAAGAAGTCCCAGCAATTTCTCACAATATTTTCCAACATTGGGAAAAACATTCCCAACATATTACATTGATTTCCCAAGGTCAAAATAGTGAGAAGACTTCCAGAAAAATCCCAAACATGTCCCAACAATTTCCCACAGTGTTTTCCAATATTGGGTAAAACATTCCCAAGGTATAAAACTGATTTCCCAACATGGAAAATATATTCTAATTTTCCAATGAAATCCCAATGAAACTCCAATGATTTCCCAAATCAGGGTACTTAATTCCATAGGGTTAGCAACTTGGGAATTTGATTAAAATTCCCCATTTGGGAACTCGGCATTTTTTCCTGTGTAAGAACTGCAGTTGTTACAGATGCAACAAATACAAATTTTAAACTTTTAGTTAGTGAAAGCTAACCTACCCTTTTCTGAAGTACAATAAACTCACTGAATTCAGTATTGATATGGGCACAGAATTAATGGCATTGGATTGCTTCAGTGCTCAGAGGAGTTTGTGCTAAGAGTCAAGAACTATTGTATGAGCTGAAATATATATTTGTAAAAACTTCAGTTCGGGTGAAACTGATTGAATGAAAGGGATTTATAAACAACAACAACAACACTCAGGTCTGCGAGAAAAGTCTCAAATTGCAATAACAAGAAATGCCACGCAATGCATGCAGAAGCGATGACGTTTCACAAGGGGTCTTAAATAATTTTCAGGACATTTGTCAAAAAATTAAGGTAAATAAAAGTAGCTGACAACTTCTGTGCTGAGTGATTGTTCAACAAAAGTTGTGTTATCTTGGCGTGTCATCCAATAAAATTATACGGCATATGATGCAAGGTCAAACGCTGCCTTGAAATTGCTTACACCTTTTGTTTTAAAAGAATGGATAGATTTCTGCTAAGTCTTATAGAATGCATCAAATATAATTTGTCTCTTTCGTTAATTTTTTTTATTTGTTTAACAATAGACAGGTTTTTACAAAAAAAAATAATAATAGTAATAAATAAATAAATAGATAAATAAATGAAAATAATAATAATAATACAAATTGAAAAACTTCCAGAAATAAAGTAACTAGGTAAAGTAAACTATAAAGTAACTAGGTCTCGAATCTTCTGTTTGTCTATCCCGAGCTTGTTTTTCAAAAACTTTAGAAAAGCAGTGAAACAAAAAGGGTCCTCATTTTTCGCGGCAAAATAGATGTACTGTCTGGCCTCAAGCAAACAATAATTAATACCCAAAAAAGTCTACTTTTCAGGGTGAAGAGCAAATAGAATATCGCGTTGTTGGAGGTTATTAACTTGTGGATTGTTTTTTGAATTCCACCAAGAAGTAAACTTGATCCAAAATACTTTACTTGAATCACATTCAACAAAAAGATGCGTTAGTGTTTGTCTGCCATTGCAAAGGTAGCATTTGTCATTTTCTGCTAACTTATCTCTAAAAAGTCTACTTTTTGTGTACAGAATGTTGTGATTGATCTTAAATTGAAAAACAGACATTCTGACGTCGAGAGTTTGCTTAAAGGGAAGCTCATAAATATATGCAATTTACTTGGCAGAAAAACCTGCCTTACATGTATCAGCTTGCCCTGTGAGTTAGGTTTCTCAAAAATTTGCTTTGTTAGTAGTTGTCTTAGCATCTTGCTTGAAATACTTTGTATGTCAGTAATCTTCTCTTTGCAGTTGTTAGTTTCGGTTTCCCGGTAAGTAGCCTTGAGCAACTTTTTCCAGCTCGTGGGGATAGCATTTAAAAGCCCTAAATATCGCAAGAAGTGTGTTTTAATACCAAATTTACACTGGAACTCATTAAACGTCAATAAATTTCCGTCCTCAGACATCAAATCTATTATGTATTTAACTCCGGCTAAATACCACGGCCTAAAGAATACAGATTTTCCCACAATTGTAATAAATCGGTTGTTCCAAATGACCTCATTTTCCACATCGTTTTTGCTTAAGGGAGTATGAGCCACAATCCTCTGCCATGCATCGAGCACGTCTTTGTAAAATAATGGTAAATAAGAAAGCTGCCTAAGAGTTTTTAGTGAAAAATTGCAATCGAAAATAAGTTTTCCGCCAATGTCTCTCAGATAATCAAGTGGCAGTGATTTCCACATAGTGTACTCAGGAGCGGATAGTCTTTTAACCCAAGCTGCTTTAAGTGATTTGTTGATGATATCAAAATCAGGCATACCTAAACCCCCTTCTTTTCTTTCGCCTATCATTGTTGTCTTTTTAATCTTTGAGTTCTTGTGACTCCAGATAAAATCAACAATTTTCTTATTAACTCTTTTTACAAAATCTTCGGAAATGGGAAGAACAGCTGAGACAAAGGTTAATTTAGAGGGTGCTAAGGATTTTACTATGTTGATTTTCCCATACAGAGTCAAGTCTCTGGACGACCAAACGCTAAGGCATTTTTCCAAGGAACTCAGTCTTGTTTCTAAGTTTTTGCTATCAGAGATGTTCTGGTCTATTGTAAAACAGACACCAAGAGCATTAACATAATTCTCTGACCAGCATATACCAAAGGGTGTGTCGGTTCTGTTCTTGTTTGAACCTAACCATAATGCCTCCGTTTTTGACCTATTTAGCTCGAGCCCCAAACACAGTCTAAACAAATCCAGCTTTTTGAACAGGTTGCTGGCTGATGTACCGGTAGTATCTTCAACAAGGCAAGTAGTATCATCAGCGTATTGGGATAATTTAAATTCCTTTGAGTTAAGCGATAAGCCCTTTATCGATTTTTTGCTTCTAATAGCGCCTGCTAGAAGCTCCACCCCAATAACAAAAAGAATTCCAGAATGGGGGCACCCCTGTCTAACACCACGCTCCAGAGAAAAAAAGGGTGTTGCAAAGCCATTGTTGGTAACACAGCTTTGTGGGTTAGTGTAAAATGTTTTGATCCATTTAACTAGCATATCTCCAAAACCAAAAGTTTTTAATGCTCTGAATAAAAAAGACCATTCAATGCTGTCGAAAGCCTTCCTGAAATCTAAAAAAAGTGCAATGCCAGGAGTTCTCGTGTATTGACAACGTCCAAAAACATCTGAAATTAGGCGAATATTTTGTCCAATAAAACGCTTTTTCACATAACTCGTTTGATCACTGTGAATAATGTTTGGCAATATTTTAGATATTCTCGAAGCTAAAGCTCTAGTAGCGATTTTGTAATCAGTGTTCAGCAGCGAGATTGGTCTCCAGTTGTCGAGGAGCCTTTTGTCTTTATTTTTCTTCGGAATAAGAGTGATTATCCCTCTTCTTTGTGAAATAGTTAATTCCCACATTCAAAAGTGTAATTTAGGCTATCAACTAATTCTTGCCCTACACTTTCCCAGAAAGCTAAGTAGAACTCAGCGGAGAGACCATCCGAGCTGGGAGATTTTCCTTTTGCCATTTGCTTCAGAGACGTGAAGCACTCATCTTTTGTTAATAAGCCTTCGCATGATTGCTTCTGGTCCGCAGATATTTCCGGTATAACTGGGTTATTAACAAAGGTGTCGAAGCGCTGGTCGTCTGAATTTGCACCAGTGGAAGTGTACAGCTCCTTATAGAACCGATGCACTTCATTTAAAATCTCTTTTGGTCTAGAAATAGTGGTTTTATCCGGAAGTTTCAGTTCAGTTATATAATTAGTATTGTAATTTCTTTTCTCCAGGCGGTAGAAATACTTAGAATTGCGCTCACCATATTCGCACCAGCAAGCTTTACTTCGCGCTATGGCCCCCCGGGTTCTGAGCAATGATAACTGGTTCAATTTAAATTTTACATTATGAAACTCGGACACGTTTTCCTCTGATGGATCCTCGCCAACTTTTCTTTGCAGATTGCATAGTTCACTTTGAAGCAATTCTTCCTCGTTTCTGCGCTGTTTTGATCGCCTTCTGGAAAAGAATATTATGTTCTAATTCGCTGCGCTCAACCGAACGTAAATAATTTTACACTTACATCCCTGTAAACAATCAAACAGACAAGAAATATGGTAGGATACGCTAGCGGATCCAAAACACAAAACGCAGTAAGCTGGGTGGGAGGGAGGGGTGTGTAGCGACATATAAACTGCGTGGATTGCAATCGTGAGTGGAAAATTAACGGTCAAAGAAAACATAAATAACAGAAACTAACCAATCACAGGTCTTGTGGACGGAACGCACATAAACGTGCGACAACAAGTGTGACAGCATTCAACAGAACTAATTAAGTGGAATACCAGCGGAAAATACATTTACGTTCTAATTCGCTGCGCTCAACCGAACGTAAATAATTTTACACTTAAATCCCCATAAACAATCAAACAGACAAGAAATATGGTAGGATACGCAAGCGGATCCAAAATCATTATGAAACACAAAGTAAACGAGGCATTCGAGAAATAAAACCTCACCGCAAAGAAGCTGATTGTCAGGACTAGAGCCACGACGCTGTTTCTTTTGCTGATCACCGCCAGCCTGTTCTTTTTGGCGGCGCTTGCGACCTGCCGCTTCCCACGCCTTGTCGTCTGATCCCGACGCCAACTCGTCAGACTCATATTCCGCAACAACTTGCCAGCCATCCTTGCTTTTGTCAGCAATCTTGATCAGCTTCTGCCTCTTTCGAATTAGCAGTCTGCCATTCTTTGCAAGCTTTTGGATACGCTCTTGGTTAGGCTGGGCTCGCTGGCTTTCCGTTTCGATAATTTCCAAGATGGAATCTATCTCAGCATTGAGTTCGAACTGTTTTTGATTCCCTTTAAACTTCAACTGGACGACCTCTTTGTCGATCCTAGACTTCTGTTCAATCTCTTTAGTCTTGGTTTCAAGTTGATCTTGGAGGTAGTCTTTGAATAAAGAAAATACCTGGTTTACAACTGTCAGAAGTTCCTTCCCCTGGCTGGGAAGAAGGAACGCAAGGTGCAGGAGATTCTTCTTCAAGATTCATCAGGCAGATAGATTGCGATGTAGCGACGTATAAATTGTGTGGATCTCAAGCGTGAGTGGAAAATTAACGGTCGAAGAAAATATAAATAACAGAAAACGTACGACAACAAGTGTGACAGAATTCAACAGAACTAATTAACTGGAATACCAGCGGAAAATCCATAAGTAAAGCTTCTGATTTCCATCTTAATCATTTCCCAGTAAAGTCTTTTGTCGTCCAAATAGCCGTATTTTTCTTTATATTTCTCTATGTTTTCCTTGAGCTCTTCAACAAAATTTTTATCTTCTAGAAGAGAATTATTGAATATAAAAAACAAGGTCCACGCTTTTCATAATCTTTAGACAAAAAAGAGAAAGAGACTGCCGCACAATATGAGAAAGGCACTGGAATTATCTTGCATTCTTTTATCCGATTAATAATGGCAGTAGAAACCAAAAAATAATCCAATCTACAGTGAATTTTTAAAGACTTATGGTGCCAAGTGAACAAAGTCTCCTTGGATGCATGTATCGCCAAGCGTCTTTTAAATCTAGAGTTCTACAGAAATTGCAAATAGCTTGAGCAACTGCCTCTTTTCTCCCAATGGAGCTGCCACCACTTTTGTCACTTGAAGTCAGTGGACAGTTAATTAACATCGCCTCCAACAATGATATTCTCATTTGCATATTTTATGAGCATACCCTTGAGGTTGTCAAAAAATTTTACTTGTTGTGCTAGATCATTCGGAGCGTAAATGTTTACAAAAACAAACGTCGTGTTATCAATTCGGACTTCCAATATTATTATTCTACCTTTACCGCTCATTTCACATTCGATAATTTCGGCGTCTAGAGAAGGATTAAACATGATCACTGTTCCTTTGCTATGTCTCGAGCCGTTACAGAAAAACATTTTGCCTCCCCACTCCACCGACCAGAGTTTTTGAATTTCACTAGAGCAATACCTTTCTTGCAAAAAAATTTATTTCTTGCAAGACACATTCCAAATTGGGACGCCTGACTTGACCAGATAAAGATAAATACTTGTTACAAGACCCGTATAAACAGGCACCACGTCCAAACTCAAGAGCAAGCTCAAGAGACACTACAAACCAGAGTCTTATGTATATAATTGTTTCAATGCAAAACTGTTTATCGGTTTTCCTGAAAGAGCTGACCATCGATATACAACTTGTCATAAACCAACTTCGCTGTGCATCCACATTTCCTTGGAGCTTTTAGATGTGGTAAGAGCGATTTCCTGATATCCACGATTTCCTTCGGGAAGTCCGGAGACACTCCAAAATTTGTTCCAGCGAGGATTGAAGCTTTGGACAGGACAAAGTCCTTGTTCTTCAAGAAACTAAATTTGGCAATGATAGGTCTAGGTTTGCCATCTGAATGCGGCTTTCCTACTCTGTGAGCTCTTTCGATGGAAATTTCCTTCCCGTTCTCAAATCTGAGCTCTTTGTCCATAAAGTTGGAAGAATATACTCTTTTTTTGCAAAAGATTCCTCTGCTACTTCAGGGATGCTAAAGAAATTCAACTTATTTCTTCGGCTATGGCTTTCAAGGTGAATAGGACGTTCCTTCTCCGACTTAACTAACTTAACTTATCTTTCTGTAAACCACTGACACCTTTTTGAAGCGCTTGGATTGTTCCCTCTTGGGCTGCGATAGCTTTTTTAAACTCAGCAATCTCTGTGTGCGCGTTGGAGAGACTGTCTTTTAAATCGTTTTCTTTCTGAAGGTCCGTTAGCTTCTCTTTTAGATCATCAATATCTTGGAACCTAGATAAAGCCAGTAAACAAGATGCAAATTCCATCACAGGATGTCAAGGCCATTCAATTCGAAAGGGTACACAGAATTCCTACAGCAAAAGCAAAACAAGGATCACAACGCAGCCCTCGACCAATTATAGTCAGATTCAGCCACTATCAAGATAAGGAACATGTTCGTTCCTTTGTGAAGAACCTGAAAGGTTCAGACATAGGAATTTATTTTTCAGTGTAATTACGCAATGAAAGCTCTCTTAATGACTTCTCTGTTTTACAGGGAACTTCTACACTGGTGGGCGGAATTTCGTGATCTCTGCTCGTACGAAAAAGATTGGATTTCGGTAATTTGAAGTCATAAGGACATAAGAATTGATGGGAAACCAGTTTTTTACAAGGAGTACTTTAAATCGGGAATCTACACTGTAAGCGATCTCTTATTACATCTGAATAATATCAAATCTTACAATGAAGTGAGTCCCAAAATTAACAAGGCTAACTTCCTTACATGGACAAGCCTTAGACATGCGATACCTTCGAACTTAAAAACAGTACAATGTTATTTCAGTATAGGCGATCCTTCTATCACGTGTGGGAATACTATTTTTGATATAAGAAAAAATAAATCATAAGACTATTATAGTGGAGCTCCTGCGCACCAGCGGAGCACCATGGGTAAGAATTTTTGGTAAACCCATGAGGCCGAGAAAATTTGGTGCGTACGCCTGCCTGCCTGCCCACGTCTACAGACTCTCGGGGAGGGGGAGTGGAGTCCTAAGACAGCCAGACTGGTAGCCTGCGAATACAGCCGCCTCTCATCGCTCCCGGCCGGTTTGGCATTTCGCTACATCAAGACGTCTGCGATTCACGGCCAAAAATTCCATACTGATGACGTTAACCGCTAATTAGATTTCCGGAACACGCGCAGTTGGTCTCGCATAATTAATGCCTTCATTTTCAATTGCCCATTGCTAGCTCACTGCTCGAAGAATAGATTCATTGAATAGTTATTGACTGAACACAAACACTTTCAAGGCAGTCAAGGACGCATACAAAGCGGACAACCTTGTCACGAAAGATGCTCAAGAAGCACCCTGCTCAAGTGTTCCAACAATAAGGTATGAAGTAAGAAATCAGAGAAATGTAAGTTTTAAGTTATTGCTCCGGTGTATCTTCATAATCATGCCGCCTGCCACCCGGTGTACTTTTGGTCGACGATAACACCCGGCATTGACCCGGCGTCATATTTCACATACATTATGCAAATTACCTAGTTGACCAATAAGCGCTACTGTCTGGATTCCGGACAGATTTACGTCATCAGTATGGAATTTCTTGCCGCAAATCGCAGACGTCTCTCCTCGCGTTTTGCACGTAGTAGCGGGAGTGAGTGAGAGGCGGCTGTATTTGCAGGCTACACAACTGGGGGTGCGAGGAGAAGAATAGGCTGAGGGAGATGGGGAGCAGATGAATGCCATTTACGTAAACAGAGCTTACAACTTTGACATCTATCTTATGATCAATAAAATTGACAGCTGTCAAAACAAGGTATCTGCTGACCAGTATGACGTGGCCATATTGCGGGCTCACGTGTGGTGCTTATCGAAGTCACGTGTTTTGTGAAGTTGACCGCTGACCAGATGATGATTTTCTAGTTAATTGCGGGCTCAAGTCCTAGTTTTTTACAAATTTTTGGATCATTGCATTAATTTAGATTTAAATAAAGTCCAAAGTTAATAACTGAGGAGCTCAGCTTTTAGGCTTGGCTAAATCTATTTTAAAAAGTTTTTTCTTGGAACTAAGTGTTTAACACTTCTTGTAAAAATCCTGGGATTTCATTCTGCATTCGCTACTTTCACTCGAGCAACTCTTACAATTCCATCTCTGCCCAGTAATAGTTCTTCAACTAAAGCTAATTTCCAAAACATTCTTGGAGTAGAATCGTTCCTATGGATGACAACATCACCCACTGCAATTTCTGCTCCCTCTCGATTTCGGGTAGTTTGGGTGTGCCTTTCTCATAGGCTCAACAAGTAGGTCTTCTTCCATTGATTAGTAAACTGTTAAAGGAGGTGTCGATAGTGTTTGGCTCGTTTAGTCAAATATGAATTGGTGCTGATTATGTCAAAGTGCCCACCGTTTGGTAAATCAATGATTCTTCGGCCATTGATCAGGTGAGAAGGAGAAAGTGTGTAGCTCACTCCATCTTGGTCATCCTCTACATACGTCAAAGGTCTCGAGTTGACGACAGACTCTACTTCGGTCAGTAAGGTGGCTAGTTCATCATAGTTCAGCATCATCCTCCCAATGGTTTTTCTGATACACCGGTTGACACTTTGGATCAACCATTCCCAAAAACCACCCCACCATGGGGCTTTCTCCAATATGAACTTCCAGCTGACCCGGTTGTTTGCTAAATATCGGAGGAATTCTTTTGATAGCACTATCTTCTTGATGTCTCTTGATGCTCCTCTAAAGGTTTTCACATTATCTGAGATTAGGGTTGCTTGTAGGCCTCTGCGGCTAGTGAATCTTCGAAAGGCTAGTAGAAAACATTCTACAGTTAGATTCCTTGTTAATTCCAAGTGTACCGCCTGTGTTGTTGCACAAGTAAACAAACAGCATTTCTCGCTGTCGCTTCCGGAGGCTGAATTTCCTCGAATGTAAACGGGGCCTGCAAAATCTACTCCTACGTGGGTAAATGGCGGGTCATCCGACACTCGGATGCTTGGTAAATCTGGTGAATAGCTCGTGGGATACGACAGTCCTTTGAGTTTCTTGCAGATCACACAACGCCTTAGTACACGCTTGACAGCTTGCCTTCCTCTGAGTATCCAAAATCTTTCTCGGATAGTGGCGAGTGTATTGTTGACGGCGCTGTGTTTTACCTTCTCATGGTTTTGACGGATAAGTAAGTCAACAAAGGGATGATTTGAAGGTAATAAAATCAGATGTTTACTTTCTGGTTGCAGGCTAGAGTTGTTGATTCGTCCACGACACCTCGATACGTGGTTTTCATCAAGGTACAAGGCAAATTGATCCACTCTGTGGGGTTTCACTTGAAGTCCTTTTTGCAAAAAGCTGATCTCACTGGCAAAGGCCTTTGCTTGAACTGTTCGTATCCAAAGGGATTCGGCTTGCTGAAAATTACTTGCTTTCAGTTCATCGCTTTCTTCGTTATCTTCTGCACGCCTCAACAGACGTCTCTTGATCTTGCTGACAAATCTCAGCATGTAAGCAGTCACGTGTAACATGCTGTTCAGGTTACTGAAACAATAACAGTTGATGATGTTCGACAAGTTGATTTCAGCTGCGTATTCTTCAGAAGACGTTAACGCGTGTCTCTTTTCAGGTGGATTCTTGACAAGTTCTGCTAGTGCAGTTTCATTTGCTTCGATTGTAGGTTGATCTCGCAGCCAATCTTCTTAGTGCAAACGAAAGGCAGTCCATTCCACCACATAGAACTTTCCACCATCTCGTTTCCGGTCATGCCGCGTGAAGGTAAATCAGCGGGATTTACGTTTCCAGGGCAATGTCGGCAATCTCGTTTGCTTGTCAGTTGTCGAATCTCGGCCACTCTGTTTTGGACGTACTGTTTCCACGGCTTCTCGTTTCTAATCCAGCAAAGTACGGTTCTTGAATCTACCCAATAAACCACTCGGTCTATCTTCTTTGTAAGTGAGGCAGTGACTGTGGACACAAGTCGTGCTCCGAGTAATTCTAGGCAGGTTCGGCTGTTTCTTGATTGGCGTTACTGTTGTCTTACTTGTGACCAGACTTGTTTGAACTTGACCATTGCTGTAAGTCGTTCGCATGTACAGTACAGCCGCGTAAGCTTTCTCGGAAGCATCACTAAACGCATGAAGTTGTATTTCAACTATTGAAGAATCTTGGGAAAAATAGCATCTCGGTATCTGAATTGTTTTCATTGATTTCAACTCTTCAAGTAGAGAATTCCACGTTTTGTTCAGTTCTCCTTGAAGCAGTTCATCCCACTCTAACTTTTCTGTGCAGAGAACTTGAAAAAACATCTTCAGTCGGATCACGAAAGGGCTCGTAATACCCAGAGGGTTGAACATCTTTTCAGTAATCTTGAGCACTGATCTCTTGTTGACAGATAGTGAATTTCCGTAGTTGTACAGATCTTCGAAGTGAAAGAGAAACTCGTCAGTTAAAGTGTTCCATTTTATTCCAAGAATCTTCACGATGCAATCATCATTGGTTGTACAATCAGTGATTCCAGTGCTTGACTTTGCATAGGATTCATCATCTTCGGCATTGATCTGTGCGGGTGTTTTGTCGACACTTTTGGCATTCTCGTCATTCTCTGACAATTCTGAGCTTGCAATTTTCTGAAGCAATGTTCTCAAGTTCGAATTCCACTTTCGCAGATTGAATCCTCCCCTTGACATCATTTCCTTTGATTTCTGATAGATGAAAAATGCTCTTTGATCATCGTCTGCTCCTGTAATTAGGTCGTCAACATAGAACAAATTTTCCAGCAACTGTGCAATTTCCGGTTCGTCTTATTTGAGAAGTTGTAAATGATGCTTGATTGTAAATCTGGGGTTTGCCATAATGTTCCTGTAGCATTTCCACGGCGGCATTGTAATTTGAACTTGTGAGTTTAAGACCTTGCACGGTCCTCGCGGCTTTTCCTTCTAGTAGGGAATTTAGATAATTGAACTTGTCGATTGTCGAGATATCGCTGTTTTCGTGAATGGCGGATTTGAAGGAATCCCCGAACGAATGCCATTTTGTAACGTCGCCTCTGAATTTCGGAAGTGACAACTTTGGAAGTCGTGGTTTCACAGAATTGCTTGCCATTGTACTGTGTTGATTGGTTTGAACGTTGACCGCAGATGGCGGCACGAATACCGGGGGTACTTGTGGTGATTCAACGCTTTTCCTCAATTGTTCGATTTGCTTTTGACAGTCGAAAATCTGTGCTACTATCTCTTTCGATTCTTCGATCTCTTTAGTAATGTCCTCCAGTGGACATAAGGAATTTATTTCGTTATCGAGTCCATCCAGCGTTTTCAACTTGTTTTCCAGCAAGCTACTGATCACATCAAGACGATTTCGCTTTGAGGTGCTGTCGTCTTGTGGCAATAATTGATGAGTTTCCTTTTCGAGTTTGGAGACAACTCCTCTATGAGCTGCTCTGGTAGCTTTAAGCCTTTCGAGTTTTGACATCGATTTCGCTTATGAGTCGTGCCCCACGTTGGGCGCCATTTTATCGTGAATAAAATATCGCAATATCGTTTTGACTTTGAATTTATTCTTACTCTAAAAATGTCTATCGAAAAATGAATCATATATATATATACAAAATCACGTTATAAATGTCAATCAAATGATCAAATATACACTGTCCTGGATGTGCGATCCAACAGAAACGAATTTAAAACAAAACAATAGAAAATTTTCACGACATTGTACGATAAAACATGCAGCGTAGTAATCATGCAACCAAACCAAGATGGTTCAAAATTACATTGTAAGCTTATTAGACAGCGAGCACCACTTCCTAAATCACAAACTGTCACAATTCTTACACAAAAAAACTGCTTAAAAATGACCTAAACCAGCTCCCAATGAATTTGCTGAGTTAGTTTTGCCGCTGTGATTTTCTTTGTTTTGGTGTGAGTTCATTTTGTTTAGCCACAAGTTCAGTTTGTTCAGTGCCTTGAGTTGATCTTTTTGCCTTGACTGTTTTGAAGTAAATCAAAACAAATATCTTCGCCTTCATCAAGGTCCTTTTTACATTGAATAACCCTTAGAGTTATGAAAAGTCTTTACACTAAAATTTCATGTTTGCGCCTATGTGCGTACGTGCATGAGGAACCCAATGAAGTGCAGCGACATGTACCTATCTGGACAACTGTATACGCTTAGAAATAGTGTGGCTACTTATTAATTGGGAAACAGTGCAAACTCAAGCAAAAAATAATAATAAATAGGAGCTCCGCTTTTAGGCCTGCCTAAATCTATATATTACCTTAATAATTAGTGGAAAAGCTAAACTACCGTATATTGCCCAGAAACTAAAACACAAATTTGCCTTAACTGAGGAGGAATTGAAACATGTTCATTCTTCCTCATACTGTGGCTTCTGAGCCTTACATCAAAGCCTTTCAGTTTAAAATCTTAAACTGTATACTCTTCATAATAAGAAATTATTTAAGATTGGATACAGCGAACATGATAGATGCACTTTTTGCGATAAAGAATCAGAAACGTTACATCATCTTTTTTACTACTGCTTTCGCTCTAACATGTTCTGGCAAAAATTTGAAGAATATTACCTAAAAGTAAAACACCAAAGAATAAAATTAAGCTTAAAAGACATTATACTTGGTAAAATGGAAATTTCACACCCCTTACTCAATTATTTATTGTTAATAGCAAAAATGCACATCTGGGATTGTTGAAGAAATGGTGTACATCCTTATATTGAAGGTTTTAAATCTAAAATTTAAATAAAGTTTGAAACCGAGAAGTATATTGCTATGAACAGTCGTAAGTTAAGGATTTACAAGAGAGACAAAAGTTTGACTCTGGTCAAACTTGATTACTTCTCTCTCTGCATCATTTATCTCTGAGCAGGTCAAAGGTTCCAGAATGGGTATCTGGAAATTTCTCTCAAAGCCATCTTGCATAGACCTCCTTTTCCTGGCAATAAATCTCCTCTGGCACCGAAGACAAAGCGTGATGAACTTCAACAATTTGAGCCAGGATGAGAACCGCTGGACCATAGAAGGGAAACTTGAATACGCCTTACTGACCTGCACAACAAAGGATTTCGGCTCTCGTTTCAGCTCAGGGTCATCTTCTTGCAAATCAGCGCTGAACTGAGGGAATTTCTCCCATTCACATTCTTGTTTCAGAAGGAATGCCGGCCCCTTTATCCAACGGTCATTCTTAATGAAAGACTCAGCAGTGGCTCCCCTTGACGTATCATCGGCAGGATTAGACTTTGTGTCGATGTATCTTTACTGCAAGGGACTGGAATCTTCTCTAATGAAGGCGACAGGGTTGGCATCATAAGTGTGGAAATGCCTGGATTCATTTCTAATGTACCGCAACACAGTCATGCTATCAGACCAGAAGGTGATCGCATCGATTGGAAACTCCAACTCCTTCTAACTCCAAACGTGGGATAGTAACTTGCTTTAAAGGAGCGAGACAGGACTTGCCAAGCAGGAAAGAACAGTGGATTTTCCCATCAGAGTCCATCACGCGAAGATACGAGACAGCCCCATATGCAGACTGAGAGGCTCGCAGAAATGGTGGATCTCGTTTGAAACAATTCTTCCATCACTTCTGGGCTGGACTCATTGGTTCACTGAGACCTGGGAAAATTTCGGCAACCCATTAAGACCCATTAAGCCATACACGCCACCAAGATAAGTAGTTGCTAGGAATCTCATCATCCCAAGCTAGGCCCTTTCTGCACAAATCCTGGAAGAGCAGTTTCGCTGGGAGGACAAAAGGGGCTGCCATACCGAGTGGATCATACACTGAACTAACCACAGAGTGGATGCCACGCCTAGTGCAAGGTTTCTCCTTAATGTTCACTTTGAAACCAAAGGTGTCAGTCTCAACAAACCATGGAACGCCTAAGGCTCTCTCCGTAGGAAGCGTGTCGTTATCGAGATCAAGCTCCTTGACATCTTTAGCTCTAGCCTCCACAGGAATCGATTCCAAAACCTCTCGATTATTGCTGATCCACTTTGTCAAATTGAAGCCCCCTTTCAGCATAAGAAGATGCAAATCTTCCACAAGTTTTACTGCAACAGTAGCTGACGGTAGGGACTTCAGGCAGTCATCAACATAGAAATTCGTCATGACAGTACTAACCACATCGGGGGGAAACTTGCGCTTGTGATCTTCTGCGTTCCGTCGCATAGCAAAATTAACACAGTTAGGGGACGAAACTGTGTCGAAAAGATGTATGGTCATCCGGTACTCTTCTAATTTCTTGGAGAAATCACCTTGGGGCCACCAAAGGAACCGTAGGAGGTCTCGATTGGCTACTGGAACACGCACTTGGTGGAACATTGATTGGACATCAGGCATTACTGCGACTGGTTCCTGGCGAAAACGAATCAGCACACCCACCAGATTGTTGGTTAAGTCAGGTCCTTGAAACAGTTCATTGTTCAGAGACGTTCCTTGAAACTGGGTGGAGCAGTCAAAAACTACGCGTATTTTTCCTGGCTTCTTATGATGATAAACACTGTGATCGGGGATAAACCACACTTTACCATCCGATCTCTTTAAGACATCCGGGGGAATCTTTTTGGCAAAACCTTTGCTGATCACATCTTCGAGGAAAGTGACGTAGTCCTCACGAAACTTTGCATGTTTGGAGTATCTTTAGAGACTTTGACTCAGGAGTGCCTCACTTAGGAAGCTATGCTGATTGAACACGGTAACTGAAATAACAAAATTACAAATACAGGAATTAACATAAAATAACTAGCAGCGACCGAACATGAAGAATGCAGAAAAACGGCAAAGCGAAATAAACGGAAAAACTTACAAGACGAATGTGACAAATCCCAAAACCAAAGACAAAAAGAAGACAGTGACTCAAACCGCTACAAACATGCTAAGGTGCGCTCGAACCGAAACTATATAGTGTATGCAAATGAACATAACATGTGCCAAAAGGCCACAAACAAAGGAAACCATTTAAACGAAAACTAAACACTAAAACACGAAGTTATGAAACTAATTTGGCGCTTACAAGGAGAACTGGGAAATGGGAGAAATACGAGATTACAAGAACTGTTATAAGTATTGCATTGTAACTAGTGCGAATAATGTAGTGTACGCATTGTTATTAGTAGTGTAAGCACTGTTTTTAATTATAATGTAAGTAATTATGTAATGTAATAATAATGTAAGTAATGAGTTGTGGAGCTTGTGACAGCATTTGTGTGGCTGTCACTTTGTCATTTAGTTTTTGTGTTTGTGTATGTATTTGTTTTGCTGGTATGAATTTATTAAAAAAAAAAGAATGCCGCTGCATACACTTGTAGTGAATATATGATATTGAGCAATTCTTAGGGAGTAGTTGAGTCTATCCAGGTGTTAGAGCCAGGTTCCTGGTGCCAGCCATAAAGAATAATAGTTTCTGTTTAAGTTGTGTGATGGCCAAAGGTTTTTTGCCACCAGCGTGTGAAGAGATTCCACCAAGACGAGGACACAGTGCAAGAAAACAGGATGTGAGACAGCAACTGTCTTTCAAGGTTGCATAAAGGAAATACATAATTTTCTGCTAAATTAGACCAAAATAAACTGGCTTGTGTAGGTAAAATGTTATGGATATTTTTGTATTGAAACATGATTAACTTTGCTTCTATTAAAATTTGGAAAGGCACCAAATAGACATTGCAGACGTTTTCCTTAGTGAAGCCGTGGTTTATAATTTTTTGTTCAGCTGTAGGAGCTATTTTAGGTATCTTTTGCTAACTAATTTTAATTAGTATATACACACTCAGTGACCTTGGCTATTCCAGCAATCTGATTGGTTCGCTATCTCGGGCTAATGCCGCATTATTCACTCGCTACCGAGTGGATAATGCATTATCCCATAAAACATAAAACAAAATGGCCGGCATAAACTCGAAGGTTATTTGTGTTGAATTACCGGTATGAAGTGCGTTGTACAAGGCCGTTTTCCATTCTTTTGAAATGGCTTTTAGAATAAGTCTTAAGAGGTGAAAGTCATTCTTTTATTCTGCTCGTATTGCATTCATTTGGTTTGAACTACCAAAACAAAATCATGTATGCCAAAAAACACCAAAACAAGATAAAATACGCAAGGTGTTATTGTTGTTGTTGAGGTACTAACTGACATAATTTCTCTACTTGACTCTAATTAAGCAGATTAAAGGGTAGTGGAATAAAGGCAACACAATCAAGTACAGGCACTGGCCAGGAGCAATCGGTTCCAGACACAAGAAGCGAGCAAGTAGATCTAGAGGAAGGGAGCATTGAGCAAGCAGATCTAGAGGCAGACAGAGATCTACAGGTGGGTACAAATACAGACGGAGTCGGTGAAGGGCCACTAGACATAGTTAGAGCTAAGCAAGCAGCTCCATATACAAATGTACCTGAACAAGAAGATGTAGATGCAGGCAAAGACGGGGTCGACGGTGCATATCCAGATACAGGCAGAGCTAAACCAGAGCCTCCAAACACAAAGAAAGCTGGTCAGACAGATTTTGACACTGCCAATGATGGACAGGTGGGTACTACCGCAGACAAAGACGAAGTCAATAAAGCAGTTACAGCTGTGGGCAGATTCAGAGCTGAACAAAGAAGTCGGGACACAAATAGAGGTGATGAAACGAGTGCTCAAAATGATCTGGCAAAAAAAGGGTGTTCAAAGTCAGGCAGAGCTCCACAAGGCAGTGGAATGCAGTTGCGACACCGATCCCGAATCGAGGCATTACAATGTTCCACTGATAATGATTATTATTATTATTTAAGATTCGCACAGCTATTGATAGTATTGAAGCTGGTTTCATCATTGGCTCCGGGCAACAACAAGTTGCCTAGGGAAGCCAAGAAACACCCCATGATTGCTTTTTCTCTTCTTTCTTCATCTCCAGCACCTTTCTGAGAATTCTTGCCGACCCCAACAATGCACATCTCTGGATCAGTCCAACAGGAATGCCCACCTCAATGGCTCTCAGATTGTCATTCAATCTCAGTGGTTGTTCCTGACAAGAAGCCCGAAAGCCGAACATTAACCGAACATTTATTTTCCCGCGTTTCATATCATGTGACTTAGTCGCCAAGCTCTCGCTCACACATGTGTTTTGAGTTTTCGTGTCAAGCGGCGAGCTTGGTGAGTTTGTCTTGTTTACATTTTTCCACATTTTCATTCTGTAATTTCATACTTAACCCGTAAATTCGCCAGTTTTTCTAACCTTTAATACATTGTGATTCCTTTAGTGTAATCATCTAACCAAGCTTCCACTGTAAGAGTCTGTGAGCACTCGTGAGCAATCTGATGTAATAAACTTGGATAATCAAATCGATCGTGGTTGGACTGTTTTGCAATTGACGACAACAGTGGTATTGATCCCAATGCTCACACTACCACTGGAATAACTTTTGTCCTCACACCACACATTTTTCGAACTTCTCTTGCTAGATCTTGATACTTTTCAACTTTTTCATCTTCCTTCTCTCTCACCCCATTATCCTCTGGAATTGCCCATCTATAATCTGTCAGCTCTTGTCTCTCTTGTCAATGATCACTAAATCCGGTCTCCTAGCCCCTATTTCATGGTCTGTTGGCACACTGAAGTCCCATAGAAGTTTGTTATCCTCATTTCCAAGCACTCTCTGGAACATGGTCATACCATCTCTCCTTTCGTTCAAACCCACATTTTCCTGACAGGTCCCAATGGATTGCTCTAGCCACATTATCATGTCTCCTTTTGTATTCTTTTTGTGCCAGTTTCGAGCACGAACTTACAATATGGCTCATGGTCTCATTACTCTGCTTACAGATTCTACATTTCGAGTCATTCTGTGACTTGTCAAACAATGTTTTAATGTAGTTTGTTTGTATTGCTTGATCTTGTGCAGCAATGATAAGAGCTTCTGTTTCTCTCTTTAGCTTTCCTTCTTTTAACCAGGTCCATGTTTCCTCACTTCTTTGTTCTTCACCCTGTCTTGCAAACTGTCCATATTATTATTATTATTATTATTATTATTATTATTATTATTATTATTACAAGTGAAACTGGTAAAAACAATATATAATTATATATCCCATAGAAAACAGGTAAATGTGAAAATAGATTAGTGTGTATCAATCAGATCAATCTGCAGCTTACTTTCATAAGCAAATGCCTACATTGTGCAGTTCCAGAAAATATCCATACCCACCCCAAGGAATGAGGAATATACATCGTGTTTAGCGTGTTTGGGCTCTCACGTTTTAAGAACGAAGAATATATATTATGATTAAACGTCAGGGTAGGTTAAACATCTCACGTAGTCTAGGCAATCAGTGATCATTGGAAATTCTTAGTGGGATGGGGGTCTCAATAGCACAAATTTTTAAAAGAAAGTATGAAGCTAATCTGGAAATCCCAGGGGGTGGAAGGGTCCAAACCAAAGAACCGTCCTTGGGGGAGGTATGGATATTTTTTGGAACCACACCCCGTGGAACCAAGCCTGTGCTGCAAAAAAACTTGACACATTTAACTAACCTGGAGTAAAACTTATCGTCTGCGATAATAATTATGTAAATTATCTGTTATTTCATTATTTTTACATGTTTTTATTGAAACAATGTCATGTCAATGTCATGAACCCCGGAATGGTTTTAAAACTTAAATGTAATTAAGTGTCAGTATTTACATCTAGCCTTATTAGGTTCTGGGATGTTCTTTTTATTTAAATAGCTATAAATGTCACTCAAGTATATTCAGGTTTAAACTGGCAACATGTGGGAATCAATCATGTGACAATTTTAATACATTGACACAATGTGTATTTTTGAGTTCATTTTGACTAACAGGAATGCGCTTGCAAAGTCTTCAAGTCACCTGTAAATAGAAGCAAAACAAACAAAAACTATTTATTTTGATGAAATTGCTATTTTCCAGCATGCAGACTCAGTATACTAAAATTAAATGGCCTTTTTCAGTGTGTGAAAGAAACTGGCTGCTTTTTTGTTGGGCTAGTGGATCCAATAATTATTTCCACTTGCTAGATAGCCAAATGGCATTTATGGATTTTTATTTTTTGTTGTAGTTGTTTCGAAAGAAACATGGGACTTTGGGTAAGCTTATAATGGTTTCACCTTGCCAGTCTACCTGGGTCAGGCAAGGAAGAAATCAATTTTCTTTGCACCCCTCCTTTCATTAATCATTACAGAAAAATATCAGATTATTTTAATAATGTTTAAAAATGTTTTGGACCCTAAAGCTGAATTTTTGTAATCTGTCCATTTCAAAACATTATGTCACAGAAATCTATGTTTGGTTTTCTTGTAGAGCAAGTTGCAATCAAAAACTAAGCTGGGGTTTGTTTCAATCAAATTTACAGCAGCTACTACTTGACTAATTCCCATATGAGTTAAAAAAAACTTGGCTGAACTTTGGCCTTGACAAAGTGAGAGCCATTCCACTATATATAAATAGCACATTGGTTAGCCTAAAAAGCTCCCTGGTTAGCCTAAGCAGTACTCCAGTTAGCCTGAGTATAGTTAGCTGAGGTGGCTTGAGGTTATGCTAATGGTTGGACTTAGGTATTTCTGGCTTGTATGGCACTTATGTGTCATGAAACATGCAAGCCATGCAAGCCATTCTAGTTAGCCTGCATAAGATTCTGGTTGGCCCACATAGAACTCCGGTTAGCCCTAAAAGCACTTTGGTTGCCAAACGGTACATCATGTTGCTTGCAGTTAGCTTTATATTGGAATTAGGGTTTTCTGGCTTGCTTAAGTTTAAGGCCTCATGAATTTTTACATTGCTACTTTAAAATGCTACTGAAGGTCATCCAACAACTGAAAATACAGGCCTTAAGAAAATGTCAAACAGATTTTTTATAAAGTAGACAAATGTCTCTTCAAAAAGCAGATCTTAAATGCCTCAGGTAATGAATGTGTGTAGAGAAGGAAGGGAATTGCTAGAATTGACTGTCACATAACTATGTGTAAAACTAAGAGATCAACAACTACCTGAACTTGTTATAATCCATTGTTTAACTCAACAGTAAATTATCCAGAATGTCCTCAGTTCTGAAGTCTGTAAATCCTGTCAAAACATTAGGCATTCTATTAGTCCCAAAAATTACCTGTACGGACCACAAAATGCAAAAGAAACGGAAATCTACCAATCTACCAATACAATAAAACATCATGGGAAGAACAAATTCTAAGTTAAGTGTCTCATTAATTATTAAACATACCCAAAGAGGCATTCCAAAACGTGAGTAGCACTGTTTAATTGAAGTCTAGATTAGCTACCAGGTTGACTGCAAGTAGTCTCTAGTCTAACTTTAATAAAAGAAGAGATCACACTGAGCTGAAATGTTTCTTCCAATTTCAAAGGTATCACATCAAAGGTGTTGCAGTAATTTCGAATTTCCCTGACGTAATTTTTCTTTGCGGCCTGAAATGGCCACTTGGTCAATATTTTGAGGAACATTTCCTCACGTATAAATAATGAAAGGATGCGAACTTTATTAATTTAAAGTACAGTAGCTTAAAATTCAGATGGCAAACATAAATAACAGTTACATTCCTTGACGAAATGACTGCCATTTAATACTATCTCCTCGTTCTCACTACCTATTTTTACGCTGAGCTTGGCTTTAATTCCAGTAAGCTAAGTTGATAAACATGATAAACATCGAAGACATAATTCAACCAGTCTAAAAAAAATCATTGTACAATGAGAAACGCTTACCTCAGGTCCCTGTAAGTTTCTGTTACCCACGTTTTCGCACGTTTCTACTCATTTAATATTCTTCTTTATCAGGAATACAAATAAAGGACTCATTTTCATCCCATCTTTATCGGGAATACAAATAAAGGAGGTATACCCTACGTTTGGGGACTTGTTTTGATCGCGTCAAGAAGGAAAAACATCGACAAAACTGTCCTCTATAACTCAAAATCACTCCATTGGATTCCCCGCTTTCTTGTTGCCATTTTGAAAATGCTCTTGTCGTGAGCCCGCAATACCGACCACAGGGAATCCGCTGGGGAGACCCCAGCAGGGGGGAAGGAGAGGGGCAGCTACTTAACCTCTGCTCAGGCCCACTCTTTTCCTCTGAAAGAAATTAAATCCATCCTAGCCAAAGGCAATTGAAATGAGAAGAAACTGACAACGCCATCATAAAGAGCATGCACTCCTGCCTTTGGCAAAATTTTCTTTTATTCCTACCGCAAATGATCGCTGAGTAGGAAGCCAACAAACTTTTCAATTGTATTTTTTACTGCCGTACATTTTTAGGAAAAAGTAATCATGGCCATTTTTTGAAACACTATTTAAAAAGCTACAACTTCACTTAAAAAATGCTAGGAGGAAGATCCTAGTAAAGTTTTCAAGCAAATTTAAAAATGCTGTCTTTTCTGGTCACGTGACCGATGACATCATGACAATAAAAGTGATAAAAATGTACTTAACATATAAATATCCTCCAACATGTAATTTGTTGTTTCCTCATATTTAATGCATCGCCAGATGCGCACTTGTACCCAGACTCCCACTTTTTGAAAATCGTACATAGCTCCCTTAATATTTATATTTTGTTTGGTACCCTGGCAGTCTGAAATTCCTCACACCAATGTGCTTCAAACTGCAATGACTGCTTTTTCAGTAACAAAATATCTTTGTCACAGTGAGCAAAAACGAACTTGAGAGCAATGTCATGTGACTAATGACATCATCGCCATACGTCTTCTACAAGAAGTGGCTATTGTTAGGAGTTGTTTCTATACGACGTTGTACTCCTGCTGGCTTCAAACTGACCAAGTTATTTGGCATTGACGATTTTTCAGCTGCAAAGCATTTTGGGAAGGTTTTTATTATAATTATATATTGTTTTTATAATTATTATTGCAAGTGAAATCGGTAAAAACAATATATAATGATATATCCCATAGAAAACAGGTAAATGTGAAAATAGATTAGTGTGTATCAATCAGATCAATCTGCAGCTTTCTTTCATAAGCAAATGCCTACATTGTGTGGTTCCAGAAAATATCCATACCCACCCCAAGGATGGTCATTGGAAATTCCGAGGGGGATGGAGCTCTCAATAAGATAAATTTTTAAAAGAAAGTATGAAGCTAAACTGGAAATCCCAGGGAGTGGGAGAGTTCAAACCAAAGAACCATCCTCAGGGGAGGTATGGATATTTTTTGGAACCACACCCTGTGGAACCAAGCCTGTGCTGCAAAAAACTTGACACATGAACTTAACCTGGAGGAAAATTTATGGTCTGCGATATAATAATTAATGATGTAAATTCTCTGTTATTTCATTATTTTTTACATGTTTCTATTGAAACAAAATTTTTTTGTCATGAACTTCAGAATGGTTTTAAAACTTACATGTAATATTAAGTGTCAGTATTTACATGTAGCCATATTGGGTTCTGGGATGTTCATATTATATAAATAGCTACAAATGTCACTAAAACAAATGAAAAAAAGCTGGTATTTATTTATTTTACTTACTTGCCTCTTTGTCCCCGTCTTCCTTTTCCTCTATTCTCTCCTCTTTGTCACTGCTGTCGGTTTTGTTGCTGCCTTTCTCTTCGTCGCTGCTCTCAGTTTTTTTTTTCGGAAATTTAAGGTGGCCTAGTTATTTATCTAAATGCTGTCTTGCGATCTACTTGAGCTTTGTTTTTAGGATTCCACCAACTTCGTAAATGGCCGCCTTCAATATCGTATCTTAAACATCTTTCACGTTCATCCATTGTAATTTCACTAGCTTAGCAGCCAGGCCTTCTCAGAGGATGAGCAAAAGTAACCCCTTTAGAAAAAGCACCTCTTACCAAACTTTCACAAGGTAGCGATCGTAACACCTAAATAAAACAGAAGATAAAGCTCCACATACGCCTTCCATACATCGGGGTTAAAACAAGACACCAGTGGTAGTCTGGGGACAAGTTTCTTCCGTCACATCCGGAATTTTGAGTCGGTGACGAAGAAAGAAGCATCTTTGTTGTGCTAGTAAGCGCTAGGAAACTCAAATGAAAAACAAAAACATTAAAGCTTATGATGTAAACCTCATCTCAATGGAAAAGAGCTTTGTTTTTTGTTACAAAACAACGTACGCGAGTATTTCATACTTCGGATCTATCGTGTCTTGTTTAATTATTTTTCATGTTTCTTCACCCTCTGGAAAAGGAAATGCCGTGAACCCCCTCCACCCCTCAGAAATTTCTGGGTTTAAACTCCCCTCCCCCCTCGGAATTTCCTTGATCCTCCGTGGGGTGGTATGGATATTTTCTGGAACCACACATTATTCGTATATTTTTTCCCACAGATATTTTTTAGCAGTCTTGCTGTTAAAAAAATTGACTAACCCAGTTCCACTCACAATGGCATCGCTACTACTTATTTAATTTCTTAAGGCAAAAACAACATTATCCTTGTTTATAGAAAGTGTTTTCATGCTGATACAAAACCGTTGTTTTCCATATTATGTTTCTCGGAAATTAAAGTGATATCCCTCTTACTGTGGAATTCAAAATTGACTCTAACCCGAAAATTTATTGGTCAAATGTTCCTTAAGGCATACCCTTTAAGTTATCTCACCTGCTAAAATTCTGGCCACTGCTATAAGAAATGATAAATCTATTCAAGGAATTAATATACATAACAAAGGATTTTAACTTTCTCAATATGCCCACAACAAAACTGCCTTTGTTTCTGGCTTAAAATCTGCTACTAACTTGTTCCAATTATTGTCAGTCTTTCAGGAATGCTCAGGTCTAGAGATTAATAAAAGCAAAACTGAAGGATTGTGGTCAGGCGCGAACAGAAACAATACAACAGAACCCCTCGGAATATATTGGCCTTCCAACTCAGTATTCGCTTTAGGCATTCACTTTTCACATGATGATGAAGTTGCAGATCAGAAAAACTTCGAACGAAAGTTGAACTCAATGAAAAGCCTTCTTAACTTATGGTGTCCTAGAAACCTTATATTATATGGCGGTATAATGATCTTAAAATTTCTTGCGATCTCTAAACTTTTATATAACACATCAGTGCTCACTTTTCCTTCGAAATTTATCACAATGGTAAATCAAGCAATTACCCAATTTGTGTGGAACAAAAGCTAAAATGAAGCAAAAGACTACGATCAGTGCGAAAGAAAAAGGCGGACTGGATATGCCTGATTTCGAAATAATCAACGATGCACTTAAAGTTTTTTGGATTAAAAGACTTGATGACAGTAATGAAACTTAAAGTTGGAGCCACATTTACACATTTATTTCAATGCAATTTTGACTTAAAAGCGAATAAATTTGAAATACCACTTGCCTTTTACAAGGAAGCTCTCTACACCTGGGAGAAAATAAATTGTAGCTCTCCTGACACCAAAGAGCAAGTTTTGAAATCATTTGGAACAATTGCTTCATTAAAATCGGAGGATTTTCTGTCTATTACAAAAAATGGCACGAAGCCGGAGTAATAAGAATCAAAGACATTATCCAAAACAATGCCTTTTTACCTTTTACTGAGTTCTACACTAGATTTATAAATCAAAGCTAACTTTCTTATGTAAATTCATGGCTTGTGCCACTCAATCCCTAGATCACAATGGTAAATCAAGCAATTACCCAATTTGTGTGGAACAAAAGCTAAAATAAAGCAAAAGACTATGATCAGTGCGAAAGAAAAAGGCGGACTGGATATGCCTGATTTCGAAATAATCAACGATGCACTTAAAGTTTCTTGGATTAAAAGACTTGATGACAGTAATGAAACTTCAAGTTGGAACCACATACCATTGAGCTACCTGAGAGATTTCGGAGGATTACTTTTACTTCAATGGGCAATTCCAGAAAATATCCGTACACAACGACGGACGGCTTCCATATTTTAACCCCCCCTTGCCTTGAGAAATTCCAAAATGCATTACCCCCCCATGCCCTCTGAATTCCAAAATCGTTAACCCCCCCTCCCGTTCGGAATTTCCATTTTTTGTCAAGCCCTAAGGATTTACCTTTTGAATTCGATAAGACCTACCGTAGTTTTTCAGTAAAAAAGCGCACAGATTTTTCGACGAAATTTTCTTTCCGTGGCAAGTTTCACGCAACAAAATCTTCTAGTGATCGCAGTTTGTACTGGAACTTACAATATAAACAAGAAACTAAAGACTGACTTTAAACTAATCATTGACTTTTTAACATTTTTAACATTGAAAAGACACAGCAAGTTTTAACGTGATGTTTATTACCACGCGTACGCGAGCGGTTTAGCAACACATGTATACGAGGGCATTTTGTCCATAACTTAAGCAATAGGCTGAAAAAAATAAAGATACTTATTGCAAACGAACCTTTTGAATTGTGGGGAACCGGAAAGCGGCTTTAGAAGACAAGGAAACACCAAAAAACACAAGAACCTTCTCGAAACCTTCGAAAACAACTCGACAAACAAAGCTTTTGCGAACTTGGTAACCAAGCTACGAAATCGGTGGAGGACTGGTCATTGATAACTACATGTTTGCCAGGTTACTAAGCTACGAAGTTCGAAGCGATGTTGTTCTCCAAGCAGATTTGTGGCTTTTATTATCGGGAAATGTCAACTCTTTATTCCAGAAATGTGCATAGGAGTATTAACAACATTCATTCAAGCTTGTTCCCTGAATAGGAAAAGGAAAGCCCACAAAATCACTTGTCTGTACCCTCTGGAAATCCCAGATCTGAAACCCCCCGATGCCTTCGGAATTCCAATCGTAAGTACCCCCCCTTGCCTTCGGAATTCCAGTTCAAAGAACCCCCCCTTGCCTTCGGAATTCCAAAAAGCCGTCCGTCGTACTGTACGGATATTTTCTGGAATTGCCCAATGCAATTTTGACTTAAAAGCGCATAAATTTGAAATACCACTTGCCTTTTACAAGGAAGTTCTCTATGCCTGGGAGAAAATAAATTGTAGCTCTCGTGACACCAAAGAGCAAGTTTTGAAATCATTTGGAACAATTGCTTCATTCAAATTGGAGGATTTTCTGTCTATTACAAAAAAAAGGCACAAAGCCGGAGTAATTAGAATCAAAGACATTATCCAAAACAATGCCTTTTTACCTTTTCCTGAGTTCTGCACTAGATTTATAAATGAAAGCTAACTTTCTTATGTATCATGGCCTGTGCCACTCAATCCCTAGAGAATGGATCAATATCCTAAAAGGAAATATCCAGGTGCCTCTGGATGGTAAAGATAATGATGGACTATTTTCAAATAAGCTTTCTTGCAAATCAACAACACGATTCTTTGTTGAAAATTAGTTTTGTAACACCTACTGCTGGAAAAAGGATGGTAAAAGCAAATTTGAATGAGAAAACAATACAACTCATTTATAACCTTCCTTTCAAATTCACCAAGGACACCAGACTTGCTATCTTTCAATTTAAAATTATTTATCACATTCTGCCAACAAACGCACTTAAAGACGCACTTTAAGACGCACTTAGAGATGCACTTAAAGAAACCGATAAATGTACCATGTATGCTCTGAAAGACAGACACTAACCCACCTTTTCGCAACCGTTTGAAAGTTGAGAGCTTCTGGTCTCACTTTACTAACTGGTTGATTTCCAAAAACTCTGAGCTGATAACTCTTGTAGTGTTTGCGACTAGCACTAAGCAATAAACTGAAGACACAAAGTCAAAGGTACAACACAAACAGTCGCCATGTTTAATCTCTCTTGTCTCAGTCCCGGATGTACATCACATTAGTTCCCAGTACACCACAATCTCTCCTTTTCTTCAATGAAAACTTAACAAACTGTGCCATGGAAACATACAAAATACAGAAGTTCAAGTCTAATGCGAAAACTGCGAATAGTGTGTCCATAAAATGTTCAGTCAAAACAAAGTCAACAGGAACAGCATTCAGTAACATAAACAGACTGTTCAAATGTTCAATAAAGTACATAATCTGCCAAAGCCTTCGGCGGCTGGCTTAGTCTCCCTGAACGGCGAGGGGTACATGTGACTGTTACTCCTGTGGGTGTATCCCCTGGAGTGGGTTGGTCAGTCAACTGCGGGCCTGGGGCTGGTTCTGGTGGGTCACTCTCTAAATCAGCACTGTATCCGGCATCAGCTGGGGCCTCTGTCACGAGAGGTTTGATATGCTGCAAATTCCTCTTGTACTCAGCTCCTTCGGGTGTCCTCAAAACTACCTGGTCCCCGTAGCGGGCGGCCACTTCATAAGGTTGGCTCTCATAAGAGGGAGATAACTTGTTCTCTCTCTTTTTTTCCAGGAGTACTGCATCTCCTACTGCAATGGGTCTATCCTTAGCGTGATATCTTGTGTCAGCGTAGTATTTTGCTTGCTGTTTCTTCGCTGAATCTCGATCCCGAACCTGTTGCAATACCACATCCATCTGATTTTCTCCTAGCTCCGTAAACTCTGGAAGCTTGGTAGTTAATCTCCTCTTGAAAAACAGTTCAGCAGGACTAACACCTGTTGTAGTGTGACTAGTTGATCGGTAGGCCAGCAGAAACTTGTTAAGCTCTAACCGCCAATTTTTTCCATCCACTTGGGCAACTCTCATGGCTTTGAGAAGTGAGCGGTTCTGACGTTCGACTTCACCATTTGCTCTTGGCCACAAAGGTGTATTGCGATGATGCATGATGCCCATTTCCTCCAAATAGTTCTCCATCTCCTCCGACACCAGATTGGAGCCATTATCAGTTCTCAAACCAACCGGCACACCATACCGTGCAAAATGGCTGTCTAAACATTTGATGATTGCAGCACTTGTAGTAGAACGGAGCACATCTACTTCCATCCATCGTGAGAAATAATCGACTACCACAAGCAAGTACTCTCCCGTAGGCAAGGGCCCTAACAAATCAGCTGCAACCTCCTGCCAAGCTCTTTCAGGCAATCTTGTGGGTTTAACCGGTGGAGGGGGGACATGCTTCGACACTAACTGGCAACCAAAGTCACTCTCTGCACTTCTTCTCTGCATCTTTATCTATTCCTGGCCACCAGACTTTTGACCGTAGGCGTTCTTTGGTCTTCACAATTCCCTGATGCCCCTCGTGGGCCAAATCCAACACTCTTCTCTGCAATCTCTTTGGAACCACGATCCTTGTTCCTCGTAACACGACCTGGCCAACATAAGTTAACTCATTGCCTACCAGCTCATAGGCTTTTGGTGCCAGCCTCCAATTCCCTGTCTTCAATGCCTCACGCACCGCAGACAATTCTTCATCGTGATATGAGACTTCTTCTGTCTCTTCAATTCGAAGGGCAACTGGCACTGCTTGCAGGGTCACTTCACGCACATACTCTTCATCTTGAACGTATCCCTTTGAAGCCGGGATTTTAATTAGCCGAGACGGCATCCGCAATGTTCTCCCGAGAGGCCACATAACGAACTTTGTAATTGAAAGGTTGCAATCGTAACACCCAGCGTTCTATTCTGGCAGATGGTTTTGACTTGGGGCCATAAATGGTTTTCAGCGCTTGATGGTCTGTCACTAACTCAAACTCGGGAAGACCACACAGGTACAAATTAAACCTTTCGCAAGACCAAACAAGTGCAAGGGCTTCTTTTTCAGTCTGACTGTACCGACGCTCAGTGTCACTTAGACTTCTGCTAGCATAACATACTGCACGGCTTTGCCCGTCTACCTCCTGAACCAAAACAGCACCAAGTCCTACGGGGCTGGCATCTGCTATGACTTGTGTGCGTGCTCCCCGGTCAAAAAAGGCCAACATGGATGCTCCTGCCAGGTCTTCTTTCAACGTGTTGAAAGCCTCCTCTTGTGTTTTCCCCCATACAAACTTCTCACCCTGTCGACAAAGTACCCTCAATGGTTCTGCCTTGGTAGCAAAATCAGGAATAAATCTCGAGCTAAATCCAACAAGGCCCAAGAAACTTCTCACTTCTGAGACTGAAGAGGGGCGTACTGCTTCTTTCACTGCTCGCACCTTTTCCTCGGTGGGCCCAATTCCATGCTTGGAAAGGAGAATTCCCATGAAAACTACTTTACTCATTCCAAAGACACACTTCTCACTATTCAAAGTAAGGTTCTTCTCCTTCAACCTAGCCAACAGCTTGTGCAAGTTCTGATCATGTTCAACAACAGTCTTTCCATGGACAATCAAATCATCAGCAATGTTTACAACGCCACCAATGTCTGCAATCACCTGACTAATAATATGTTGGTATTTCTCGGGTGCTGCATTCACTCCAAAACTTAATCTCTTGTAGCGGAACAAGCCTTCATGTGTAATAAAAGTGGTAATATCTCTGGAATCCTGATGCAGCTCTATCTGGTGAAAACCATGACGCATGTCTAGCTTGGAAAAGACAGTACTACCATTGAGTTCTTCCAATACTTCGTCAACAGTAGGTATGGGCAGCCGTTCTCTAATAATTGCCTCATTTGCACGGCGCATGTCCACACAAAGTCTTATCTCACCAGACGGCTTGGGGGCTACGACAACAGGGCTCGCCCATGTTGTGGGGCCTTCTACCCTCTCTATGATATCGTCCTCTAACAGTTCATCAATCTTAGCTTTCACCTTGTCTCTAAGTGCGAAAGGAACTCTCCTCAACTTTTGTGCGACAGGGGGTACATCTGGGTTTACATGCAGCTTCAACTCAAAATCTTTTAGTTTTCCAACTCCCATAAACGCTTGAGGGTATTGAGCTTTGAGCTGGTCGGCAAAGTCACTCTTAACCTCGTTACAATTGCCACCAACAAAACTGGCTTTTGGCCCAATGTGAAGGACACCAAGTTCCCTTGCAGTAACATTACCCAGTATGCAACGTCCACACTTAGCTACAACAAAACTGGAAGTTACTTTAGCGTTTCCTACAGAGATGCCAGCTTCAAACTGACCAATAACATCAATTTCCCTGCCACCATAGGCAAACAATTTCCTCAAGCAATGTTCAATGTCCCCTTTAAGACCTGCACTCTTCAATTTCTGAAAATCTTCTTCCCCCATCAGATTACTCACAGACCCCGAATCAATCAAAACTTCCTTAACAATTCCATCAATACTCACATTCATCGTGGGCACGTCACTTGAGGCTGACACCCTGCAAACACCCTCCTCGATTTCTTCTAGCACAGAAAACGCAAAGGCGGGGTTTTCTTCCCAACCGCTGCCCTCCACATAATCCTCCACTTGATTTGCCTGGCTTTTGAATTCCCTGGTATTGCTGCTGGCTTTCTTGAAACGAGACTCTCCTCCCTTGTCAGCTGTGTTTCGGTTGAGACCTTGGCAGCACACAGCAAAATGGCCGTACATCGAACAGTTAGAACACTTTCTACCTCTAGCAGGGCAACACGGGTCCCGTGAGAAATGTCCAGCCTTTCCACAACTGAAGCACGTTTTCCCCGACCGATCGTATGTCTTATCCTCCCTTTTCCCCACTGCGTTCACGTCCACTGCACCCGCCATGTGCTTCACTTGATGACCCGCAGCTTCCGAAGCTCTCGCTTTCTCCAAAACTTGTGCCAAAGTGATGTTTCTTGTTTCCAACAGCTTCCTTTTCAGCTCCATGTCGGGTAATTTTTCAATAATCTGATCACGCAGGTTGTCATCGAGAGTTTCACCGAAATTACAGTGCCTTGCCTGCTGACGGAGACGCACAACAAACTTATCAACCGGTTCGCCATCAGTCGGCGCCAACTGTCGGAACACGTGGCGTTCGAACGGAACATTGTCTTCGCAACGAAAATGATGATCAAGCTTTCGAATACAGACCGCATAGGGATCTCGATCGCCCTCTGGATCAGGGTCGACGATGTCTTCAAAAATATCCTGTACCTCCATTCCCGCATAGTGTAGAAGCTGCGAAGTTTTCTTCCTCGTGTTCTCCAGACCTTTCCCCTCGGCGTAGTACTCAAACGCTCGTTTCCACTTTTGCCATTTTTTCGCCACTTGAGAAGATGACCCCGATAGGTCTAGCGGTGGTAGTGCTCTTTCAGCCATTCGTTTATATCCTCGTCGCCAATGTAGTGTTTGCGACTAGCACTAAGCAATAAACTGAAGACACAAAGTCAAAGGTACAACACAAACAGTCGCCATGTTTAATCTCTCTTGTCTCAGTCCCGGATGTACATCACATTAGTTCCCAGTACACCACAACTCTTGATGAAAACATGATAATATATGGTGTTACCGATGACTTCTCTCATCGACAATGAGATAACTATGAGACACAAATGGTACAGGGATTTACAGTGGCACACTGCCACACAAAAAGTTAAAAAAATTCCTCCATACAAATATATTTTATTTAAAAGGGTTTTCTTCCTTCCGAAAATACAAAAATTACCTGTTTTGTTCTCTTTAAAGCACACCAAATGTATCACAAAACAATAAAAAAGGACTTGAAATGCTGATTATGGACAATGGTATTATAAGAGCTTCATTTTGACAGTGAATAGATGTAAGTTTATTTTACGACTTTTTAGGTGTGGTAAGTAGTATAATGTACAGTCAAATAAATTACCTTCACTTGTCTCATCCTCCAATGAACCTTCTGAGAGTTGAGAGGAAGAAGTATCAGTACTAGTATTATGATCACCGCCGTCACCATCCTCAACGTGGTCACTGTTTTCTTGCTGACTTGGCTCACTGGCAGCCTCAGCTTTTCCCACTTGTCAAACCAACCATTCAATTAAATTACACACTTTTTTGTATATTCATGTCCATTTCTGACACATCTGCGGCATTCATTCAGTATATCTAGGATGTGTTGGCGAATTGTCCGTTTGTCAAATCTAACTGTCAGGTAGTTGCACTCTTCTTCCAATTCTTCATCTAAGTGCTGAAGTACCTCTTGTTGAGCCGGCTGTTTTGAAAATTGGGCAGCTCATTTCCTGGCCATTTGGAAATTACAGCAGCTCTCACAGCTTTCTTTCTGTTTGGAAAAAAGAACAGCTTTGGTGAATTTGCTATTTGCTTGAAGCATGTTTTATAATCATACAGATAAAAAAGTAATTCATTAGGACTTCAACACGGTCAAAGTGTGTCATTCATTATGTATTCAGTTTTCATTTCACACATGCGCAGCATAGTGATAGAATTACCCAAGGGACACTTGGCACCACTTAGTATCCTAGCAACTAAATGCAGGTTCGAAAAAACAAGTGATCGCTAAAAACCTGTTTTGACTCCTATAAGATCGATCTCGCCACTTCGCTGCTCACACGTGAATGTGCTGCTCGAAGACAAATTGCCACACTGTATAGACTCTGCATACTCTCAGAGAGCTTGTGGTCTCGCAAAACCCCAAAGATATTAGAATTTTGAAAGAAGGCTTATCATTTCAATGAAAATCTTAATAAGTTACCAACCGGCCGTTCGCGCTAAAACCATTGTGCAGTTAAGGAAAGGTATACGCATTTAAAGTTGTTTGTTAACTCGCTGAAGGTTTGTTATGATCAAACGAAAGTTTCACATAAGATGGAGGAATCTATGACAATAATATATACATGGAATGTTTTATCTTTCAGTAACATTTACAAAATGTCCGACAGAGTTGTGATCACGCAAATGCCGGCTTCTTCCAGTTGTTTAACATTTAAGCGTGACAGCGTGTCCGGCTATCTTCACGCTTAGCTTATAATAATGAGCAGTCACGAAAAGGCACGAATTAGAAGTTTGTTCCTAACTCGCTGAACACAAATGAATGCATCAGACAAATTCACACGTATTTGCATTTTATCGGCAACTCGCCGGTGTTTCATTCACGGCGACGGTGATGTAAACAGAGCGGAAAAAGGCATTTCCTTCTTTGCCATTCAGCATTCTAGGTCAAGGCATTCTAGTTCCCTTACTACCCTTGATTGGCATTTTCTCTCTTGCGACTTTTGGCTGCAAATAGTTTTAGCGTTGTATTATTCTTTGACTAAACGAAGAATTAATGGCAACACATTCGTGAAACATAATCGCGACCGATTGTTTACACATGGGCGCCTGTGTAGATTCGCTGCCAGATAAGGAAACCTCAGTGCCAGAAAGATTTTGCTAACGTTAACATTCCAAGACTCTCTTCGAACGGTAGAGGTTAGATTTTCAAGTTCTTGCATTTTGGAAGTTTTCACAGGTAAACCTCAAACAAAGTTGTGGTAACCGTCTTTCGACCGCTTGCTTATTCTTGCGGTGCAAGATAACTTCTTGCGCCGATTCTTAAGCGTGCATTAAAATGGCTTCTGTCTATTCTTTGAAGCGCTTTCAAAGCAGTATCGGAAACTTACTACTAGAAATATCTTCGATGTTTGGAACGCAAAAACCAGTTTTTAAAATTAGTCCCAAGTTGAGAATCCCAATGGGATGTGATGTAAAAAAGCGTTGAGCGTTACTAAGATACAAGACTCATAAATATGCACGAACCCCACTTGAGTGGGGTTCGCTGAATGACACACTTTGACCGGGTTGAAGTCGTCATGTATTTGCAAGCTTGATCAAATTTAAGCATCCAGCCAGAGAAAGGCAGTTGTCATTTCCGGATGCTCTTTCTTCAGTTCCTGCAGGGTGTGTCTTATTATGCTGACAACCACATCACTGTCTTCGCTGCAATTCTCAACTATGTGTACGTAGGCTTGGTGCTGCAGTTTGTCATCATGCTGACAAACAACAACACTAATATGCCATGAGATCCCTCAATCAGCTTGTATTTCCCTGAACTTTTGTGGCAGGAACTTCATTGCCCAGTCTTGTGTGATAACAACTGAAGCACTGCCTAAATCTTCTAAAATACTTGTTCTTGCTTTGTCCTGCTGAATTGACCTCAACTGATGAGCCTTCCATGGTTCAATGGCCTGATGGGCTTCTGCAAATGTAGACATCAGGTCATCGCGGTCTTCGTTAGAAAGCTGGGAAGAACTAAACGAAGCCCTGATTTCTGTGATTATAGATTTTAGCTGATCACAGCAGGGGCAGCACTTGTGGTGGATATGGTCACAAGTCGCACAAAGCCTGTCATCCTTGGGATCACTAAGCAAGTGCGTACTACAATGGTCTGGTGCATTTGAAGTTGCTTTAATATGTACCTATAGGTTAACTAAAGTATGACTGCATTTTAATTAAACATCACTGCATAATATTAGAAATTTTAGACTGTTAATGCACAATGTGGTGAAACCAAGATCACATTAAATGCGTCTCTGTGTAGCGAGTCCTCTGCCATAGGATGATGGGAGTACACCCAATATAAGGTATGTAACCTATACTGTCTGAAAGAGTATGGTTTTAGCCGCTTTGGCCTGAAATGGATTGATGTAGTTTGCAATTTTGGTCTGAAATTAGGTATGATTTCCCCTTCTAGTCCATGAAAAGGTATATTTTTCTCCCTGAATGATGGTTGTATAACTTGAACGAAAACATTTTTAACTTACCTTGCGCCAATGTTAAGGAGACAAGAACGAACGTCACAACGAAAGAACTTCAACAGCGGTTTTTAATACAACCAAGAGGGCCGACATAAAAACATAACACGATCTTTTTGGCGCGAAAACATGCGTGCGCATACCACAATACTAATGCCGCAGGAACTGCCTGCTGGCGCAACCTCTTCTCTCCTGTAAATGGTAGCGAACTGACAAACTGTACCTGTACAAGGGCTTGAAGTACGGGCAATGAAAATATCAACTAAACCAAGTAAAGTGCATGTTAATTACGACAGACTAAACAAATGTCTCAGTCTCTAGTAGTATCTTGTGAAAGTGTGAACTTAGAACTAACTGTGGATCTAATGCTACCACGCGCACGTTTAGAATCTAACATAATCCTGCTAGTGTGAAGGAGGTCTGCGCTGCCTTTGAGGTCTTGAATCAGGGAGGGCAGGAAAGTTGGGAGGAGACAACATTGGCTGATCTGTGGCAGCAAAGCTTGTGCTTGACTCATCTTGTACAGCGACAGGGGCAGGTGAGCTACTGGTGGTATTAAGTGGTGGGTCATCACTGGTGCAGGATGGGACTTGCTCCTCGTCAGACGGAATGGTGATGAGTTCTGGAGGTGCAGGGGGAGCTAACATAGGATGTACCGGGGCTGGGAACACCGCAGGAGTTACTGGAGGCTCGTCATTCATGTCTGGAAGAGTTGGATGGCTCGGAGGGCTGGACACAATGACGGAAGAGGGTACAGAATAGCATTCGGACAGTTTGACTTTGTAAGAAGTGGCTCGTAGTTGTGAGCCACAAAACTTCTTCACAAAACACCAAGGGGTGTCGATGGAGACAACGACATAGCGATCACGGGCGAGTGACTTGTCCTTGTCAGAGAAGAGGTAGACAATATCTCCAACTTGTAGAGGTGGCGTGTTCGCGATGAGTCCGCGGGGGTTCTTGGATTTCTCGCTATGGGCGTGGTTAGTAGAACGATGTTTGTGCCTATCGAGTATGAGTTGGTAATCTGATAACGGCAACTGCTCATGTGTGAATTGGTTGCGTTGGGTCCACAACTCGAGAGAAGATAGGCCCGAGAAACGAAGGCAGGAGTTAAGACGTGCGGTAGCCAGAGCGAGGCCAACTTCACCTACTGGTCCTCCACCTGGTTGCTGTCGGAGGAACTCTTCTTCAAGTTCGCAGACAGACTTCTCGGCGACAGGGTTGTGGTTCTTATTCTTAATATGGCCGACATCGATTGAGACGTTTAAGTGTCCAAGTTAGTCGTTGTTGCTCAGGGATGAAAAACCAGGAGCGGGATCAACACGTATAACGGCTCTAGGACCATCAAGAAGGTGTAAACCGATGATTAGCTTAGTGAGGGCATCATGTAGGGTATCATGCTTTTCATCAGGTATCAAGCAAGATGCAGTGAGTGACGTGGAGCACTCTTGGAGAATGAGGATGAACTGACGGTGGCGCTTTATTACATCAGCGGCGAAGGAGATTCCTATCACTACAGGAGGGTCATCGGAGGATTGGGATACTAAGGTGCCAGGAAACGACTTAAGGGAAGCACACGTGTGGCAGGCAGATGTAACACGGGAAATTGCGTCGGTCATATCAAGGGCGAAGAACTGTCGTGTCTGTCGAGCTGATGACGGGATGGTTTAGTTTAATGTGGAGGGCAGTTAGAAAACCATCCAGTACAGAACGGGGCACAATAATTGCTTCGGAAGCAGGAACGAAAGGCTTGGAGTGTTTAACTATGAGAACTCCGTCACGAGCAATAGAGGTGCAGCTGCGATACCGCTTGACATCGCAAATATTGGTGATCTTCTTTGAAGAGCGAGTGCCTTGTTTGAGGTGGGCATGAACCCTTCGAATGTCGGGGCAGTCGTTCTGGATCTGTAGCCAGGCTGATCTTGTGGTGAACGGGAGGTTGGACTTCTTATCGAGAATGTCCTGAAGCGAAATGCTACGTACTACTGAGTCTTCCATTTCGTGGACAAAGGTGCAAATTTTGCAAGTAGGCTCACTGCAGTCAGGGGCGTTGCGACTGGTGAAGTCAGATGGAAGGTTGGCCTTACCAGCCAAATGTTGTAGGCTGACTTGGTAATGGCTGACGGTCGTTAGCAAGGAAGTCACTCGAGGACTCGCTGAGAATTTGCCGCGGCATAACTTTTCAATTGCTAGGACACATGGTTTGCTGTCAGTCAAGACGGTCATAGGCTGTTGCGACTGGATGATGAATGGAGAGAAGTGCTTGATTGCAGCAGCAATGGATAAGGCTTCGACCTCGCAGGGGAGCCAGGTGACTTGGTGTTTCCGCAACTTGGCGCTGTAGAAGCCAGCAAGGTAAAGACGACTGTCACGGGTAACATACAATATAGCACCAAGGCCCCTCTTCGTGACTGAGCCATCAGTTACTATCCAAAGAATGTCAGAAGGACGAGGTAGGACGATGGATTTGTGTTTGGACAGGTACCCCTGAGCAGACTTGAACCTAAAGGTGAGGTTCTCATCCCAAAGCAGCTTGTCGCTAGAGTGGAGGCCTGTGAGGGAGCTCTCAAGGGGTCTACTATGTCGGAGCAGTTTGGGAGTACGCGACTGAGTACTTTATAGGCTCCACTGAAGGAACGGAGGCCTTTCACACTTTGAGGAGGAGGGCATGACTGTAAGACGGCGATACAATGAGGGCTGGCTGATAGCCTGCCTTGGGACCAGATCCAGCCAAGGATGGTGGTAGTCTTGGGGCAAATGACAGTCTTCATAGGGGTCAAACGGAGGTTACAACGGTCGAGCGCCTCCAGTACCCGACTCCAGCTGGACAAGAGGGTTTCGGGTGAATCGCCGCCACAGTACAGGTCGTCCGCGAGCTTAGCTACGCAACCTTCTTGAATCAAGTCACCCAAAACACGACACATCAGTTCCTCGAGTGCAGTCTCGGAGCCAGGCATCCCCATTGCTGATCTTGAGTATACACGGATTCCACGGAAGGGGGTGGCTACGCCACAGTACTTTAGAGAAGACTGGGCGAGAGGGATCTGGTAGAACGCTCGGGTGAGATCAGTTTGGATCATGTAGCGCCATGGTGCGATAGTGCGCAAGGTTGTGTCGACGTCTGGCATTAGAGATGGCTGTGGTTTACTGTAGCATGCTACGTCGGCGAATGCAGTCACGAGTCGGTGACCACCGGACGGCTTTTTTACAAGGAATGACGGGTTAAGATACTCGACGGTTATGCCTAGGTCCTCGGGGCGATGGAAGACCTGGGCCTGTTCCAGCTCGTCGAACTTAGCTTGGAGTTGAACCAGATTGTTGCGGGAGTACTGAGGTACGCGGCCTTTCCGTTGTGGGGGCTGTACGGGGCCCATATTCACGGTTGCTTTAATGGGGCCAGCAGCGCCATTATAACCGGTTATGTCGGGATTGAAGACTCTGTCGTATTTCTGCAAGAACTGTTGAAACTTGAGACGAGTGGCATCTGGAAGCAATTTGTCGGGGTCCAGGGACACGGAAGACGAAAAGGGAGGTCGACTCTGTGGCTTCACTGGAAGTGAGGGAGAGGTGGCTGCTGGGTTGGGGGACGGTGAAGGTGCATCTGCTGTGGGTAGGATCTCACTGAGGTGCTCATGGCAGCTGATGGCTTTCGGCTCTTTGGAAGAGTTGGTCAAGCGGATTTTGATCCGACTGCTTCTATAACTTGAGTTTCAGGCCAAATGCAGGTGGGTTTGGTGTGTTTTGATATTGGGGTGTCTGTGCGTGTTTGAAGTGCAAGTACGCAGTCGTCACCTAGGTCGGCAGGGACGTCCAGTTCCACGTATTCACCAGGCCAAACAACCATTGCGGAAGAGGAGGCGCATAGGACATAACTTTGTGCCCGTCGTATAGCATGAGAACCAGTTGAATCACTATCAGGGTTGTAGTGTATGACATCAGAGTCCTGGATACGTACAGTGATGTCATTGGCAATGAGGAAGGGTGTGCCAGCCAGGACGTCGACATCTAAGTTGTCAACAACGAGGGCGTCAAGACCGAGTTGTTTGTCTGCTCGGGATAAGATGAGGTGAGTTTCCCCGGCTACAGCTAAGGGAGTCATGCCGTCAGCTTGTAATGCTTGTTGGGAAGATTTTACTATGGTTGCACCAATTGAACGGGCCAAAGAGGACTTGATCATACTAGTCTCCGCACCTGTGTCAAGGGTCAGTCGGAGTGGATGGTGCTTGTAAAAAGCCTTGAAGTGGGGGGACTGTTTTGTGCTGACACGGCGTGAAATGGTACGAGCTGCAGTGCGTAGAGGCGGGTCATCCTCATCAGGGAAGACTGGGGGCTCATAGTCGGATTCCTCGTCGTCAAAGGTAGAGGTAAGGCGAGACCGAGAAAGGTAAGTACGGTCCTCCGGAGGTAAATATGAGCACGCACTTAGGAAATGCTGGTCATTGCGGCCGGCTTGCTTACATAACGGACAGGACTTCGGTCGCCTGTTGGGAGGCAATGCCTGTGAAGATGATTTGTAGGAGGAGCGAGGAGGTGGCTGTCTGAACCGCGAGGTAGTGGCTCGGAGGATCTTGGTGTCGGCGGAAGAGCGAATCTCATCGAGAAGAGAGTCTAGAGCCTGCAAAATTTCAGGTTTCAGGGACGCTAGAGTTCTGGATCTTAACTCAGTTCCGTAGCGCTGCTTGATGAGGGCAGGTAGATCGGCATGAATGAGGCAAAGCCACGTTAAAACCACGAAATTCTCAAGTGTGGGAGAAAGCTCCTCGTCAACGGTAACGACTTCACCATGATGGGTTATGTTGCCATTTGTAACAAGCAAATTATCTTCTGTGAAGGACATTAACCGTTGAAACAAGTCTTCAGGGCGTTCATCGACTTCAACTTTAATGTTAGAGAAATCTAGGAAGTGAGCACCGGTGGATTGGAAGCCAAAGTGAGACCTTATTGCTTGCCAAATGGACTTGACTGAAGTTGTATTCTTCACAATAGTATTGCGTGAAATTACGGGGCAAAAATTTGCTATTTGACCTAACATGAGCTCAAGGTGTACATTTTTCTGTGCGGCGGTACGCCAGCGAGCTTCTGGCACTGCTTCCCCATCGGAAGTCAGCCCTCTATTGGGGGCAGTGGACGACTTTTTCTGCCATGTAAAAGTATCTGCTAAAAAGGGGGCGAAATTGGCGTCTAAAGACAGGGAATACTGAAGATTCTGCCGCCAAGCTTCAAATGATGTGATACTTTCATTCTTTGTTAGGGACCACTGTTTCGGGGCTCTACTTGAATTCATGTTGAACACAATAACAGTAAGGAACAGTGAAGTTATACTTTCCTTACGATGAGAAGGCTGCTCAGAGTTCACTCGACCATAGAATAGGTAGACTCGTTGTTGCTTGGGCCAGCGAGATGACACTCGGGCTCCTGAGGACGTGGGTTAATCGCCGCTGCCACCACGCCAATGTTAAGGAGATGAGAACGAACGTCACAATGAAAGAACTTCAACAGCGGTTTTTAATACAACCACGATGGCCGACATAAAAACATAACACGATCTTTTTGGCGCGAAAACATGCGTGCGCATACCACAATACTAATGCCGCAGGAACTGCCTGCTGGCATTGTAGTCTGTTTTGAGGTACTGTTTCCCTTCTTTCTGCACCTGTTGGCATCTGAGGACCCAGTACCTGTCACCTAGCTTTCCAGCCACTGATAATAGGTTGTCAAAAGCTTTCGTTCCCTCTGCTGCAAAGTAGTCCATCCCATGAAGGGACTTTCTTAGTAAGCCACCTTAATGCTACGGAATCCGGGATAAGCTCAGGCGGTATGAGCCACTTGGCTCGACCCAGACTTTACCTTGGTGAAGCCTTATCTTGAGCAGTCGAGAGCAAGAGGTATCAAAATCGTAATCAAGGGCCAAAACACTACCAAGAGGTCCCGGGCAGATGGCAACAGGATGGCAACAAACACCTTGTTGATTATAGGTCCAAAATCTATACTTCTCCGGAACAAGTGTTTGTAACACAAGCGACACCTTGCTTGACACTTCTGTCACCTCAGGTCTCGTAAGTCACACTATTGCTTCGACTGCCATCCTATCTTTATTTCAGACGCATTCTATGGTCAGCATTTTTCTTAGTGATTTGCGGACATCAGAATCTGTTGAGTCTCTCAACGTGCGGATTAGTACTAGATTAGACATTCATCCATTCAGATCTATGAACCAGTTAGACCAACTGCATTTGAGACTTTTACCAATGTGAACGTCAGGAAGAGGTGTTAGGAGAAGAAATTTGGGCGGCATTGTGTTGTTTTCAGACCTCTTTTGGATTTCCAGAAGGGCCTGCTTGTTGCATTCCTCACAGTATGTAACAACAGCCAGGGCTGCAACTTTTCTACATTGCAATGACTCCTTTAGGCACTCACTGACTCCTTTAGGCAGGATTCACAGCATCTGAGTGCAGGCAGATAAGAAATGTGACCCTTTCTTTGGCATTCTTGACAAACAGCTTTCATTTGAAGACATGTTTCGCATTTACTGTTGCATTGCATAGTTTCATGTGTAACGATGTGGTTCTTCGCAGATTGTTTTGTCAAGCAGCGCTCACAGACTTGTACAATATTTGCTGTCCCAATTATCTGTGATAAAATGTCTTCGGCAGGCAAAAACAATCCAAAATCAATGCGGTTAAATTGAAAACTTTGGGGCACAACCTTTGACAGACCCACAAGCCAGAGAATAGTGGCTGGAAACAAAATAGCCCAAGACCTATATTTAGAAAAGTATTTTGTGCTTTCAGTTGAACTGTACGCTGGGCTGATAATACAAAAGAAGTAGCCAAAGTGGCTCATGCATAAATATGAAATACATTTAAAGCACTATGTTCTTGATCTTTTCTCGTTTTTAAATTTTGTAACACAATAGGGCCAAAGTTCATTGTTAATCACTTACACAGTGCAGGATATGAGACCATCAGCTGTAATATCCTCTGTGTCTTCTTCGTCATTTGTAGTAGGGCCTTCGGTTTCCCCGCCCTCGGACTCAACTGACCCGCATTGTGTTATTTCTTCACAGTCATCCTCTTCCGAGTCAGCTGGGTAAGCTATTGCTAATGGACTACCAATATCTAAGTCCTCACTTTCGCTGTTAATAAAAAAGACTAGGTCCTTCTATTCTCTTGAAATACATTTCTTAGTCAATCTACCCTGGTGGTCATCTGCTGATGTTAAACTGGTTTGTTGTGATTTATGAAGTTGCTAATCCTCGCATGGCTCATGGTCAATTATATCTGTTGCGCGCATTAAACTCTCAACAGGATCTGGCAAATATATGTTTATTGTTTTTTATTTCCAAGAAGTTCTTCTTTACAATAAATGCCAAAAAACTTTCTTCTCTAAATAAAAAATGGTCGAAGATTAATTATTCGCCCTTCTCTGTACAGTTTGTAAAGTGCCAATAAGCAATAACACATCTATGGAGCAAACTAAGGATATACAATAAATTTACGGGTCATGTACTTATTCCAACAATATTCATAACCTGTGACAAAAGTAATAGGATTACGTCATTACTTCTCTGAAACGATTGCGTCTGCGCCGTCAAATTGATCCTGGTCATCATGATTTAAATCGGGCTGAACAGAATCTGTAGGTGCAGGTACAGATTGAGCAGCTGCTTTGGCAAAGAAGTTCTCTATTGTTTTAACTCCCTTCACTTCGGCTCCTCTCTTGTTTTGACACGCATTGAAGTGGGCTATAATAGTGAACAAAGAAAAGACAGGCACACAATTGCATTTCATACATATACATACATGTAACTTTATTTAATCTCGGTAGAACCTTCAGTGTAAAAGTTACAATTTTTAAATCGATGTCCGCTGTTTTACAACATTGGCAAGTGAGAAACAGTGCAAGCTATTGCCTCAGTTCATGTTCAAATTCTTACACTATGACCTGCTTAGGGGTCATTAATAAAGGATATCATAAAAGATCCTTAACAATGAATTGACAATGATTTTTTTAATGATTTTTTTGTCATGAAAAAATATACTTGCTTTGAAAAATGATATTTTCCCTGCCGTCATTCTATCAAGTTGAATGGAATACAACTTGCGGCAAAGACTGCATTTGACTTTTGCCTCATTGATGGCTGTGGAACCATGTAGTTTCTCAAGTTCTGAAAGAAATTATAAGAAACATCAAGAAAGCAAAAGTGGCCTTTCAATATACGTGTATGACTCTAATCTGCATTTTCATCCACAACTGTACGTAATAAGTGGGTTAAAATGGGCTAGACTGAAAGCATCAGTCGATATTTTGATATTGAGAAAATGAAAAGCACAGGAAGGTGTTATAAATTTAAGCCCTTTATCTGCTTTTTGTGTTAGTGAAGAAGGAAACAAGTCCTTTGTCTCTAATCACTCATAGTACTCGTAATATTATTATCACTTTAAGCAGTTATAAATGGGATGTGCGGTGGTTTGAGTGTTTCAAGTTCGAAACGTGGCTTGGGTCATCTGAGTATTACCCTCACAGTGTCTCTCCACCTAATAAGGTAGGTAAAGGTAAAGTCTGTATACGAGCCTAGGGGCCCATCAGGCCGGAGCTTATCCCGGTTTCCGCAGCATGAAGCGACTAGGAGTATTGCTACTCCCCCCTGGATGGGACGCTAGTCCATCGCAGGGTTACCCCCAGCAGTAGATTCACCGGTACCCATTTATACACCTGGGTGGAGAGAGTCACTATGAGAGTAAAGTATCTTGCCCAAAAACACAACAAAGTGCCCCGGCCACGGCTCAAACCCGGACCGCCCGATCTGGAGTCCGGAGTCTCCACCTGATACCGGCGAATTAATGCTGAGGGTAACTCTGCAGTGGTCTAGAATCCTATTAAAGGGGGAGAAGAAGTACTCATAGTGACCCCGTAGTCGCAGACTTAACTTTACACATGTGCTATATAAGGACTCATACTTTATTGTTACTAGAAGTTCAGCGGTGTGAAAATGAATTGTCACAGAAATACCTGAATACAACAAATACTTGATCAAAAACAGATAATTGAGTCGTATCAGTTGTATTTTTTTCATAGTTCTGGAGGTTTTCTTCGCTTAAACTGAAATTTTTGCTGATATTGTTAGGATATTTTAGTAAATTACCTGCATTTAGTGCGCATAGCTCGCTCTGTTGAGGAACAGTTCGCGCAGCTTGTGGCATCTTCTTTAAGTTTCTTTACAAGCAATCAGTCCTCTTTTGCATCTTGATGTGATTTCCTTTTTCTTGACGATTTCAATTAATCCTTTGGGATTTTTGGGTTGCATTTTTTGACACTGTCCTCTTGTCTTTTTATCACCAGGAGAGGGTCCTTTCCCCACTGAATGACAGACTGTATTACATGAACTGTAAAAGGATGATTGAATTGTTAAAATAAAGTGACATGCCTACGACTTTTGCTTGTCATCAATTTTTTTTAGCAACTAATTTCCTGGCCACTTGCGTTGGTTTGTATTAGATGTTAAACCATCAAAGAAGGTATACCGGTATGTATTTGTCATATTTGACTAGCTGCATCGATTTCCGGTCATTTCCTGGACATTTTGTTTATATTACACCGATATTTTGCGACATCCGCTATCTGTACATGACTTAAATAGGGTATAAACTTGCAGAAACTTATGTTAAAAAGCTACAACTAAGTATTTCATTGAATTCAATACAGAAGTTACAAATTTCCAGAGTCCAGTTGGTTCTTTACTGGTGACAGCAAAAGTACTACCACATGCCTGCCTGCCGTAGTGTTGCAATATAGCAAATGCAAACACACATCTACCCTATTTTATTTCAATTTACTCACTACTTACCGTTCAGCTCGCTCTCCCGTCTGAGCCAAGAAAGATGGGCAATTCCAGCTCAAGCTGCTGCTGTGTTGAAATAGCGTAGTTCTCTGCTTTGCCACTAACTTTTGCGAGGCGGTAAAGTTTCAGCTCAAAATAAATGACACTAAACCAAACTTCTTTGCTTTGTCGTTTAGGCCAAGAAACTCAATAATATTTTTTTGGAACAGTGAGAAGGTGTCAACAACACGGCCGTTCTAGTACTAGGCATACTAATGCATAAAGGAAAGCGTACAATACTGGAATATCAAGAACACTGCTGTACTAGGCGTACTAACGAGTAAAGGAAAGGCTACAATACTGAGATATCAAGAGCACTGCCGTACCAGGCGTACTAACGCGGAAAGGAAAGGCTACAATACTAAGAATATCAAGAACACAGCCATACCAGGCGTACTAACGTGTAAAGTGTAAAATACTGTGTAATTTATTACGGTAACTCGATTCAATACGTGTCGAAGCTACAATGTGTGGCAATCAATACGGTATCAGATCACAATGTCAATCAATGTCTAAGTCCATGATAACAATAGATATGTTCATCACATCCCCCATCTCCAACGACGGAGAACTAATGGGAATTTTTAAAAGTTAAAGTCAAGACATGATGAAGTCTTCGAATTTAGAAGGTAAACGATTCTTTCTTGCAGAGACTCTCTGGACAGGTTCCGGTTCTTCTTCAGGTTCTTGGTGGAGATTGTCAGGGTTTGTTTGTTCATGTCCATCTGTATCCGGTGTGTTTCCTTCAGTCTCGGTTTCGATTGGCTCGGATGGTCCAAGGATGGAATGTGGGGGCGGTTACGCCGATAGTCTTGCCCATTTGCTGTAGTGACCAAGTAAGATATAGGCCTGTTGGCTGTATCACTTACGACTGATGGAACCCAAGCTTTTCCTTGACGGAGGCGGACACTCTCATTTGGTTCAAGGGGCTGAAGGGGCCTTGCGCCTTTGTTGTAGTACAGAGAACATTGGTCGGCACACGGGGCTGTAACAGCTCTCTTGTTGCAGGTATCTTTGTCCTGGCCGTGCAGCTCATAAGAAGTTGGGAGGGTGAATATGTCATTTCGGTGACAGGCGTGTTTCGGTATTCCAGGAGGCCAATGTATGGGTCGTCCGCTTTCTTAAGTATGCTCTTGACTGTTTGTACAGCTCGCTCACTTAGCCCATTGGATTGGGGGTAGGTAGGGCTTGAGGTTGTCAGCTTAAATCCCCAGCTGCTAGCAAAGTTTTTAAATTCTCGGCTGTTGTACGGCATGTTGTCTGACACAAGTTCTTCAGGAATTCCGTGTCTTGCAAATATGGACTTCATGTGTGTTATAACAGTTCCCGCTGTCTTGTCTGGCAACAGGCTGGTCTCAATAAACTTTGAGTAGTAATCTACTACTAGGAGGTATGGCTTTCCTTTATGTTCAAACAGGTCGGAGCCTAGCTTCTGCCATGGTCGGTCAGGTACCTCATGTGTTATCATGGGTTCTTTCTGATTTCTGTTCCTGTATGTAGAACATGTGCTACATCTTGAAACTGTTTCTTGGATATCGTTTGATAATCCCGGCCAGTAGACGGTTGCTCTTGCCCGTGCTTTGCACTTTTCTACCCTGAGATGGCTTTCGTGTATCAGCATGAGGATGTACCTTCTCAATGTTCTAGGTACAATGACTCTTTGTTCCTTGAACAGCAGCCCTTCATCTTCACTCAGTTCGTGTCGAACATTCCAGTAAGGGGCAATGCTTGGGTGTACCGCTCGCTTGAGTAGTATTGTAGGAGTCAAACGAATACCACTTTGGGTGCACCTAAATTTTTCACCTCTTCACGCGACTAGTAGTCAGGGACCAAAGCCAAACCATGCTCACATAGCGCGCACGGTTTGGCTTAGGACCCTGACTATAGTCCCGTAAAGAGGGTGAAAAATTTAGGTTTACCAAAGTAGTATTCGTTTGACTCCTACAATACTACTTGGGAAAAGAAAGGGAGCGAAAGGGAGTGAAACCCGAGGCGGGGACAAGCAATTAGAGAATTGACACCGTGCAGTATAAAACACAGAGATGGGAAGAGGAAAAAGCGGTCTAATGGAACAAAGCATGAAAAAAACAAAATTCCAAAAAAACAGAACGAGAACTGATTTTGAAATATATCGCGCAGCCAACCAAAACAAACAAAATCGTCCACCACTTGCAATAGATCACATTGTAGCGCAAATGAAAAAAATGAGCCCACAAGATGTAATGAATCTTCTTTTACCAAGCAATTAGAGAAACACACCAACAAGTGTATAAACATGGCAGACACATTGGAATTAATAAAAGCACTTCCACTAGAACTTCGAGAAAAAATCAGTACAGAGTATATTATAATAAAACTCTGGCAGCGAAAAATGCTTGGCTGGGACGAGGTTCGAAAAGAAATCCGCAAAGGATATATTAAAATGAAGCTCAGACAGCGAAAAGCTCTAGGCTGGGACGAAGTTCATGCTGCAATCCATGAAGCTCCATTTTGTGATCGCAATGAACAAATTGTTAGGGTCTTGTTCTGTTATAAATGTGACAGAAGCAGATGTTCGCGAAATGGTCTCTGTAATCTGTGTATTAGAAATGGATTCAGACACTATCTCGGCTATCCAATTTATAATGAAAATGATTACGACGAGTGCTTCAAGAAATCTTTCTCCTCGAAATGGAGTGGAGTCTTTGCGTGATATTTCTGAGAAGAAGAAGAGCGGAAAACCAATATTTATATCGAGTGAAGTTAACTTACCAAGCGAGACTGTTTATTTTTTTTCCGCCTCTCTCATAGCCTCCACTACTTGACGTGCTATCTGTCTGACCTCGTTTTGCCAAACAGGTGTAGAAATTTCGTTTATAACATACATAAGAACATGGAATAGTGAAATCATTTTGCGTGTCTTCCCGTGTAATTATATTCAAGAAAGTTTCTTGAACTTTGTGTATTTACATAATCTTACTAACGTTTAAATAGAAAACTGACAGGTCTTAAAAAATAAGCAGACCATCACGAAAGAACAATAGATTTAATTGTTCTAAAAATTTTTTTGGGCTACGCTGAATCTTAGCACGAAAGGAATGTAAAACAAAAGATTTGCGTGGGAGGTAAAACCACAGAATAAGAATTGATTGACAGCGCACGTGCAGGCACTTAATGACCACAACCACACGAGCTGTTTACATATATTACCAAGCCAAGCGCGTTGCGTAACATTTGTTCAATGCTTATCAATGAATTAGTTGAAAAAGGTTCCATTTGCTTTTTCAAGAAAACTGATTTTGTGGAATTCTTTTTCATACAGATTATAAAAGTTTTTGGAAAAACCTATTTTTCGCACTTTATAAGGAAAATGGATGTTGACACGATTTGCTTGAATTGGGCCGGGTACTAATGTTTTGTTTATAATATGGCCACCTTGACATATAATGGCTTTACTAGTATTACCCTGTACACAAAACCACAAGAAAAGACGTTTATTTCGATAAGCCGAAGGGATGGATTTTTCATCATAAGTTCCTGCAGAAAGTATTATTTTAAATTTGTCATGTACTACTGAGACCGCCGGGGGGTAAACTCCTATCTCGTCTGAGGTAGGGCGTTCGTTTCCTAGACCTATAGCAAAGTTTCCAGTAAAACTGTCATCATGTAAAAAACTCACGAATAATGTAAAGTCAATATTTTGAACAAATGTTTCATCTAGCTGTATATAAGAAGAAGTGCTTTTAAAACCATCTTTTATATCAAAGTTAGACAAAGAAACTCTATCGATTAGCATTAATTTACCCCCGACTGACTTAATATTTGAACCATAACTGTCTTCCATATCAAACGAACTAGGATTTTGTAAATCAAAAAAGTACTCGAATATTAATTCGTAATAGCTTTTATTTTGTTTCGTATTTATCTGACTGATAAGTGGCAAGAACTGACTATTCAAAAGATCGGTTACCTGTTTGAGATTGACAGCTGCTGCGTCTCTGTCAGCATTTTTTAGGCCAATAATCAGATTGTCATTCATGTCAATACTTTTTTCGAAATCTATTTCATCGTTTTTTATTTTGTAACCTGGAGGATCATAATTTTTTATTTCAAAGCCGTTCATGTCCAAATCAGTTTGTAGAGTAAAATCACCGTCATCGACAACGAAAGCCCGATCATAAACAGACCCGCTGACATCAGCTTGATACCCCTTTAACCCATAGATGATTAAAGCAGCCTTTTCATTTGGCAACGAGGCATCATATCCTGGATTTGTAATATTCAAATAAATAGTGTCATCAGCCTTATCTTGGTACTTGTACGTGTGAATAATGATACGCATATACTTTGGGCTGTGGTTTTTGAATCTCTTGACGTGGTATGTAAGTGTATCGACCGGGTTAGGGGTTGAAGCGTCGATGAACCAGTCAGAATTGCTTTGCGGATAAAAGAACTCGACACATATAGTGTGCTCGCCTGTGGCCAGCGGTGCTTTATTTAACTTTAAGCGAGAGTTGAAGGAATTGTCGCTGGTTTTTACAAGATTGAAAGTAAAAGCCTTTTTATTAACACTGTGAAGGTTGGAGGTAAAGTCTTCAAGGGTAACAGAAGTAACATTGTTAACAGCTGAAACGTTCGACCCTTGTGCCAAATAGGCAAAGGCGTTTTTATGTGTTCCTGTTGAGATTGAAGCGGTGGACACGTATTTTTTCATTGAAACAAGATTTACAGCATCTTGATCGCCCACAGGATTCGCAAGCTGTCTGATTGAATGGTCGTTCATGACAATGTCGCCAGTAATGCTAGCGGTTGATACATCCCCACTATCACCCTTTTCACCTTTTTCTCCTTTTGGACCAATAGCGCCCTTTGAACCCGCAGGTCCAGTTGCTCCAGTAGGCCCCGTGGGTCCTGTAGCTCCGGTTGGTCCTGTAGGTCCCGTTGCTCCCGCAGGGCCAGCAGGTCCGGTCGGTCCTTGTGAGCCCGTATCACCCTTTAATCCTTTTTCCCCAGCATCGCCTTTATCTCCTTTAGGTCCTTGCGGGCCAGTATTGCCCCTTTCACCTTTTTCACCTTTAGGGCCAGCGGGTCCGGTTGCGCCAGTTGGACCAGCAGGGCCGGCAGGGCCGGTTTTCCCTCGGATTGAAGTAGACTCTTCATGTGTTTGAGTTGCACCCGTCGCCCCGTTAAGATACCCCATCTCTATATATTTTCATCAAAATTTTTGAGTGTGGTTTTTTTTGGTTTGTCGTAGTATAAAAAAGAATATTTAGCATCGGTAGCCCTTTCAAGCAGCTCTCTGTCAATTCCCAATTCATCAGCAATACGGTTATTTTCTCTGGGAAGAAATTTGAAAATGCAAAAGTGGGTGCAATTATCTCGGATGTTTTTGGGGGTCTTGAAGTAGCTTTGAGAAAGATAAATGACGCTGCAATTGCGCTGCCGCCCATTCATAAAATAATCGATAAAGTCGTTTTGGTTTTTTTCACAAACCATATCATCAAAGATTACAATTTTTTGGTTGTCAGTGGGCAGCATCTCAAGAGGAATAACATCGTTGGCGCCTTCAATAACATTATACCCAGCCGCAGGATTGACTCTTTTATCGAAATCATCAATCATATATTGGTACTTGTCTTGATGCAGGTTCTTTGTGCAAAGGTAAATTTTGTCGTAGACCAACAACCTGTAAAGCATATGCATGAGAATATTTGTTTTACCAGAGTTGCTCGGCCCGCAAATAAGCATCCGAAAGGTATTTGCTGGCATACAAGGGTGGCCTTGCTTGTAATTACTTTTTGTAGTCAAACTGGGGTCGTAATTTGGAATTTTCATTTTTTTTTCGTTATATATACGGCAAAAATATGTCCATGAAGAAGTGGCGAAAACTTGCCAGCGAAAAGGCACAAGTTGAGCAGCAGAATGACAGCATTCTCGCGGCAATAAAAAATAACAAAATAGATAAAGAGTTTGGTCAGCTATCAGGTGAGGATTTGTTCAAACCTATCACATCACAGCTTGACAAACTCCAAGTAGGGGCGGCCCCAAAAGAAGAGGAAGAAATCCCAGACTATGGTATGGATGAGTTTGATTTAAATAACCCCTTTGACGAAGATTTTAACCCGGATGCGGAAACACCACTACCAACACCAACACCATCACCAACACCATCACCAACACCAACACCACCACCATCTCCTACATCAACACCGTTACCACCTTTGGCTGAAGAGGAAGAAATGGAATTAATGGCAAGCCCAGAGGAAAAACCAAGTAAATGGGGGCCACCACAAGAACCGGGTATCAAGGGTTCAGAATCAGTTGACCTGCAGACACTGAGCAGCATGTTAACAAAAAATAAAGACAATCCTGACTATGTTGTAAAAAGCCCAAAGTCAAAATTCCGCGGCTACACATTGGCAGACATAAAAAAGGCAAGAGATGAAATTCTTGACAGGAGAAAAGGGAATAAACAACCTTCAGTAAGGTTACCCCACACTCAGGATGATGAACCCGACTGGGAACAGGAACCCGAAAGAGAAAAGGAAATGGAAGGAAGCGGAAGTGTTGATCCAAACGCTTTGGTTGAAAGGCTACACTTAAGCTTGGCGTCTATACAGGCGGGCAACACTTCACTGAAGCTGAAAAAACAGGTCCAGCAGATGTTGGGGCTGCTGGTAAAGCTAAAGGAAATAACACAAAAAGAAGCCCACAAAATTTTGAGTAATATTATATAAGCAACATGTCAACCCATTTTCATTTCAACCTGTTGCTCGACTCGCAGCTGGCCAAACAAAACAACGCCAACAGCAAGTCACATGACTTTACAATTAACTTTGACCCGCCAATCGCTTTAGAACCCTTCAAAAAGTACAAGGCTGCGTTAAATGAGCTGGTATCCATGTCTTATTCGTGGTACAACATCGCAAAACGATACAACAACAATGAATTCAAATGGCGGAAAAAAACAGAGAACTGGAAAACCGTGACAATCCCGGACGGAATGTATAATTACGAAGACCTCAACACCACCATTCAGTCACTAATCGGAAGAGTGGATCCCACGAAAGAGGACTCCAAGTTTATTGTCCAGCTGTATTTTCACAGCACAACGTATCGGACGGTCATTTTGTTGCAGGACGGCTACGAGCTTGACCTAAGTGGAGGTGAATTCGCCGCGTTGCTGGGTTTTGAATGGAAAACAATAGATGGAGCGAACAATAGGAGCGACCGCGTGCCAAATATAACAAGAGGCGTCGACTGGATCTATATCCATTGTGACCTCATTACAAGGGCCGTGGACAACATCGGGGGTGACGTTATGTTCTCTTTTTCAACCGCTGAACTCTCCGTCAGCTACCCCTTTTCAAAAGAGCCCCGCCGCCTCCTGTGGCACCCGGTGAACAAAAATAGAATCAATTCCATAAACATAAAGATCACGGACGGGCGCAACAACATTATAGATCTGAATGAGCAAGACGTGGCTTTAAGCATAATCATCGAAGAAGAAAAAGAAAAATAATTTACACGAAAGTATAAGGAGCTATGAATCATCCGAGCGAGTGGGCGAGATATTATGACGCGCCAAAGGGAACCTATAGATACAAACACAAAGGTACGGGGGTTGTTAGAGACACCCTGATGAATATAGGAAAGCGGTTCAAAAAGAAGGTCACCCGTCAGACGTTGAAGAAGGCTGTAAATGAAGCCTCGAAGCAAATGTTGAAAAAAGCTGCAGAAAAAGCAGAAGAAAAAGCGGCTGACAAGATACAAGCCGTTTTGCGGCGGGGTGTCAGCAACTCAGTTGCTACCCGCACCCCCACAGTGGAGGTACCCCACACCCCACGCCCCAAGGGTAAAAAGATCCCGCAGCGGGGAAGTAAAAAGACGACCTCACTTAGTACCGAGTCGCGACAAAAACTGAAGAAGATGCTAAGTGGGGTATCAGCAACTCAGTTGAGCGGGGATTCGCGGAAAAAGTTGAACCAGATTTTAAACGCGGGTCGGGCTGCAAAGTTGAAAGTAAATCAATATTTGGCAGAAAATTAAAATAATTTTTTTAAAAGATATATAACCGAAGATGTTCAGAAGCCACAGGCATTTGGAAAAAAACAGAGTATGTTCGTATCGGGTTAGACAAACCGATCACTATCCCGGGTAACAATCAGCACCAGGTAAAAACAAACTATAAATTCACACTCACCGACCGAGACAACTGGTTTGACTGGTATAACGCCTACTTCCGGGCTGATTTCACTTTCGAGGCAACCGCGGATGGCGCAGCAGTTGCAGGGGACGTCCGGTCAGCGCCCATTAACGGCTCATTTTCACTGATAAACAAACTTGTGGTAAAATCATCGGGCAAAAACATTTACAACGTAGACAACATTCACAAGTTAATATTCATCAAAAACTTGTTGGATTTTTCTGATGACTTTGCGAGGAGCGCGGCAAAAAATCAGTTTTGGTATTTGGACACAACGAATAGCAATGTAACGGCCGTCGCTGCCACCAACCAAGGAATCAGACAAAGGGGCTTGCTTGCCCACGCCGGCCTCACGGTTGAAACCCTCATACCACTTAACAGGTACTCATTCTTCGAGGAGCTGAGTGACAAGCTTCTTCCCCCCATGCAGCTGGAGTTCGAAATTGAGCTACAACCGGATGCAGAGCTGATTTGGCAAAACGATGGCACAGATCGTAGGGTAGTGGTGAGAAACCTTGAGCTGTGGGTTCCAATGCTGCGTTTCACCAGCGAAGGACAGAAGCTCGCAAACGAAAACTTTTTGAAACCTCAGAAATGGACGTACCTGAATGAAATGATCCAGCCCAGCCCCAGTCGGCGTGACGCTTTTGGTTCGTGGCAGATAAATCCCGGTCTAAAAGACGCAAAACATGTTTTCATTTTCATTCAACAGTCAAGGAAGAAGAACGCCTTGACTCAAAACCCCTACTTCTTTGACACCTTTGACATTGACGGAGACAATTCAGCCAAGCTAGCGACCTGCAGGCTGCAGTACGGCTCTTCGCAGTACTATCCGGAGCTGGACTACGACGAAAACTTCAAACTGCGCATTCTTAATGACTTAATGAACTACCGGTACCGCAAAAACGACTACAACACCGGTGTGCAGCTTCAGCCCAACAACTTCGAGACGCTGTACCCAATAGTCTATTTTGACTTACGCGAAAACAAGGATAACATGACCAACGACCCGAAGCAGATGGTTTTCCACTACAGGCTCAACGAGGCGGCCAACGCGCAAGACTACACCATTTATGCAGGAATTTTGTACGAGTCCGAACTTGTTCTCAGGCAGGTGGGCAATGAGCTGGTTATGGTTTAAAATAATTTTTGTAATAAGTATAAAAGATGACGACTTACTATCCGCACAAGATTTCACTTTCAGACGGGCAGAAGGTAAGCCTCGCGCGGGCCTTTGGGCCAGGAGAAGCAGTTACGCTCAGATTTAAAAACGAGGCTATAACCGGCGGCAGCGACACTTTGCACTTGACCGCCAGGCAGATCAAAAAAATACAGCGCGCTATCAAAAACAAAACGGGCGTGGACATAGACATGAGCAAGACACAAATCAGACATGTGCGCAAAATAGCCGCGCAGGGGGCCGGCATGCGGGTAAAACCCCCAACAGGAGGAAAGGGAATGCGCATCAACCCTCCTCCATATATGCGCCCTCCTCCATTTATAGGTTCTTGGGGTGACCAAAAAAAAGCCCGCCTTCGTTGATGTCCCCTTAACTGATTATGACTTGCAGCGATGGTGCCAATACTTGAAAATCCCCATCAAAGGTATATTTGCGAGAGACGAGAGCCACGTGAAAAACCACTCCCCTTGTATAATCAACATGGATGATCTTGGAGGGCCAGGCACCCATTGGGTATGCTGCTGGGGTGGGTGCAAATACTTTGACTCTTTTGGTTTACCTCCGCCCGCGGAATGGGAAATTGAGTTGATTCTTGAGGGCAAACAGACCTTTCTTCGGAATGACAACCAGCTTCAGTGGGAATTCAGCGTGCGCTGTGGCTACTACTGTTTGCTTTTTCTGAACGAGCGTAACAAAGGACGGTCGTTTCGAGATATTTTGAGCATGTTTTCTGAAAATACACGCGCCAACGAGGCTGTGGTGAAGGATTATTTTACACATAATGTATAAAGATGGATGTTTACTGTGTGAAAGAAAAGCGCTTCACACCTAATGTGGTGGGAAGTGAAACATTTGCAACCGCAAGAAATGGTAAAAGGTTGTTTAAAGTAAAATGTGCTAGCTGCGGCATTACCAAGACAAGATTTGTCAGTGCTCAAGAAGGAGGTAATATTTTGGATCCAATATTTAAGTGGACCAGAAGTGGTTTACCCAAAAAGAAGAGAGAAGAACTTGCACGCGCTGAAAAAAGAATGTTTGGAGGTGGGGTTCTTGATACAGTTGGAAATACAGCAGCTGAAGCTTTCTTTGAGTACGGAGTTCCTTATTTAGCCAAACAGGGTGTTAAACAAGGAAGATACTTTGCAAGCGAGTTTCTGAGACAACCAGAGTATCAGAAGAAGTTAGCCAATAAAGCCAAACCTATCGCGAGAAAAGCTGTTAATTACACAATTGATGCTTTGTCTGGGGATTTGTTGACTAAAGCCTCAAACAGATTAAGACCAAAAGATATGATGAAAGGCGGGTGTCACGCAGCGGCCTGAGAATTTTCTTTAATTATATAAGATGGAGGTATACTGCGTGAAGGAAAAGCGTTTCACACCCAACGTACGGGGAAGTGAAAAAAACACTACCACAAAAAATGGTAGAAGAATGTTAAAAGTAAAATGCGCAAGTTGTGGCATTACCAAGACACGGTTTATTAGTGGGGGTACCCAACGTGGTGGTAATTATGATATGAGAATTTATGCGGGTAATCGAGTAGATGACCCAACAAACCCTCTTTACCAACGTGGTGGGGCTTTTGATTTGCATAAAGCTATTGGCAAGCTGCCTAAACCAAAGAAAGGGTGGACACTTCCGGGCCACAACTATACAGGGCCGTACAATCCTCTTGAAAAACAGCTTTCTTACGACCCCAAGACGGGAAAGATCTTGAAGATTTATCAGCAACCCACAGGCGCCACGGACGCAGTTGCAATGCAGCATGACGTTGATTATGCCGTCTGTGCAGGCAAGAAAAATGAGAAAGGCTGCAAACATGATGCAGACAAAACAATGGTGAAGGCGCTTGACGCTATTCCCAAAAACAAACGGCAATGGGGTCACGCCGCGGCGCGCAACGCAATCAGCTCGAAGCAAAAAGTAGGATTGGGTGTCGGTGAAACGATCAATGAACAAATCGGGAAAAAGATCCCCGGCTTTCAACAGTCTCAAGATGTGGCTGCTGCAATCATGGCTATCACAGGTGGTGATAAGGATTTGTTTAAAAAGTATTGGAGTGGTGATATTGCAAAAGGTGCCTTTAACACGAAAACCGGTCTGTTCAGCAAAAAGTTTTGGACACACCCTAAAAATACAACTGGGCCATGTAATCAGATTGTATATAAAAATGGAAAATGGCATAACCAATATTGCGATTAGATTACACATTTTTTAAACACATATATAGGAAATGGATTCTGCAACAAAATTCAGGCGGGCTGAAATAGAATTGATAAAGAAAAATCTTGAAAAACAGTTGGTGCACTACTACGAAACCTCAGCCAAATTCAAACGGTGGCACACACGTTGCCAAACGGTATGTGCATTTACAGGCGGAGTCGCTACCATTCTTACCGGCTCTGGGCTCGCCGCTTCTCTTTCTGCGGTTGGCGTTGCTGTTGGCGGTCCTTTAATCGCAACTGCCACCTTGTTTTCATTGGTGTCAACCTCCTGCATGGTCACCATCAAATTTTTCCTGCGGAAAGCGAAAAAACACGAAAAAATACAGACCCTGGCTGAAGCTACGCTGAGCACGATCAACTCTCTCATATCAACCGCTCTTGAAGATGGTGTAATCTCTGACGGTGAGTACCAAGATATTGTGAAAAAGTACAACACCTTTACAACTGCAAAGACAAAACTGCGTTTTTCAAACCACACTGACAGTGGGGTAAACCCCACACCCCATGGGGTAAAGGTTAACAGAACATCTAAGACAACTGCTGTTTAGAGGTGGGGTATCAGCAACTGAGTTGCCACCAGCCACCATTCGTTGAAACTTTTATCCGCTTTATTTCTGGTTTGTTGCATCGTCGGCAATCTTTTCGTGAGCTTTTTCAGTATTGCATTTTTCGCCGGCCAATCTCTTGTTGAGACCTTTTGAAAATAGTTGTATAAAAAACAAACGTAGTTACACGACCTGAGATTAAACTGCTTGAACTGGCAAATGACATTACCCAAAAAGGTCACCCCCATTTCGTCACCGACCTGTTCTAAAGAAATGCCGACTTTTTTTAGTACTGAAATTAAATACCATAATTTTGGTTTGGGAGGGTGGCTCATCTCTTCGTGGGGTAAAACCCACACCCCTTCGAGGTCGTAACGGTCGTCAAGATCTTTTTCCGGCTTGATTTTTTTTATTTTTTTTATTAACTTTTCCTCCTCTTTTAGCAACACTTCATTAAGCGTGGAGAGAAACTCAGTTGCAAATACCCCACCGTAAGGGTCACCCAAACTCATTTTTCCCGCCATGTATATATGTCCGCGCATAATTATTTAAATGGACAGAAAATTAGAGCGGCGTTACTACAGTCCACAAGGTTACTGGAAAGGTATCTCTGCAATTAAAAAATTAGCGGTTGCTGCAAAGGTACCTGAAGTTGTTGCCAAAGAATGGTTGTTCAAACAAGCGCTTTGGCAGATCTACCTCCCCGCACCGCGCTACATCCCTCGCCCAAAATTCGACGTGCCTACACCCAACAAAGTGCATCAGGCAGATCTTCTTTTTCTGCCGCACGACAAAGTGGGCCGTAGCACTTACAAATACGCGCTTACTGTTGTTGATGTTGCTAGCAGATTCAAAGAAGCTCAGCCTTTAACCTCCAAAGATTCTACTGAGGTTGCCAAAGCTTTTAAGACAATTTACATACGTGGACCTCTGAAGTGGCCACAGATTCTGCAGGTTGATCCTGGGTGTGAATTTATGGGCGCTGTTACAAAAGAAATGGAGAATCACAAAACTTCTATCAGACGCGGCCACCCTGAAATTCATAGAGACCAAGCTATCGTTGAACGTTTCAATCGTACCCTTGCCGAGCGCTTGTTTGGGTATCAGTACGCAGTTGAAATGCGTTCGCCTGAGGGGCCGCGGTCCACAGAGTGGGTGAAAAGGCTTCCCTCAGTTGTTTCTGCTCTGAACAACCAAGTCACTCGATTGATTGGTATGAAACCTGCTACCGCAATCAAGAAAAAAAATGTTTATGCAGAACCGTCAACTAAATATTTGCGACCTGTTGGTTTAAACGAAAAAAAGCTCCCCTCCATAGTTTTGGTTCGATATTTGTACCAACCTGGTGAGCTTGAAGGTGGGACGAAAAGAGCCACTGATCCAATCTGGTCTTTGAAAGTTTACAACCTTGAACGTTCTTTTACCAAACCTGATCAGCCCGTTCTCTACTATTTACATGACGGGCCCAAACGTAGTTTTGTACGTGAAGAACTGCTTGTTGTACCTCCAGATACCACTCTTCCACCAGCTAAAGCGAACTAAATGTGGTATTCAATTGGTTCGGTGTGTATCCCGTCAGGTAGCACCCATCGTTTGTCATAATATGCACTCAACCCCAGCTTCTCCTGTTCATAAGTTACTATATTCCCGTCTCGCATCCGAAACCCTCTGTTTGTTGCCATATCCTTGTTTCCTTCCAACGCCGTCTTGAAACACTGCCAGTTTATATTGTTTTGCTTCTTCGACATTCCCTTTGTGCTGAACTTCTTTTTTTCTCCTCGATCGTCTATATAGTAGCATTTGGAGCAGAGCGCAATCATCCGGTCCCCCTCACACTCCATCTTAAACAGACCAGGTGTTCTACCACTCCACTTGTCCCAAGCCAACCAATTCTTTTTTTGTTTTTCGAATTCTGCTTTCATCTCTGGACGTACTATGTCTTCGAGTTTCTTGCCGGAGATTGCCAAGTAGTTGCTGTCTGTGTCCATTTGTATCAGCTCAAAATCTTTTCTGTCAAAGTACCTGTCAAGGAAGTCGTAATAGAATTCCAACATCCTCAGCTTTGCCAGCTGATATACCGCTATTCCGATCTGAAACGGTCTTCTTATTGTGATCTGTGGCTTCCGACTTTTCAACTCATACGCCTCTCCAATCTCGTCAAGATCTGAAAAGTATGCACTTCGCAGGGCTCTGTCGACTACCTTCTCATCTTTTGTGTAAATGACATTTGTTTGGCGCTCCAAGGCTTCTATTAGCTTCCCATACCCGCTGTTTCCCAACAGTTTGAATATATCAGCCAGCAGTGCTTTGCTTTTTTCTAAATCTCCTGTCCGGCGAGCCTCCGTGACTTGTTCCACGAACCAGGGAAAGATCTTTGCCGGTTGGTAGTCAATTGTTCGATAAACCCTTTTGATAACTGCCCCGTGATTCACATACCAGAGTAGTAGAGGGGCGTACACAAGTATCCTCTTTGCTGACAACGTTCCCATGAGTTTCTTATCTTCTCCGCGTTTTCTTCCTGTATCCCGCAAGTATTTAAGCATATGCTCGGGGACAGCTTTGGCTGGCACCACTTTGTTGTGAAAGAACGGACACATTTCCTTGAACTTTTGGTGTAAGTGATTTGGAATCTCAATATCTATTTCTGCATATCCGAACCAGCTTCCTTCTTTGAGTCTGTGCGTTAGTACTGGTGCCCCATCTGTTTGGTATTCTCCTGTGTAGTGTACAACTTTTTCTTTTCCGCAGGGCATTTCTCTGAGCATGGTTGAGAGATACAGGGCGTTGGCGTCGTATCCGAGGATGTTTTTGCAAAGTTTTGGAATACCCTGAGGGGTGTGGGGTGAAACCCCACCTGCTATTTGATGTGACCTTATTCTTGTTTTTCCGACTTCGTGGTATCTTGTGAAAACGAGGCTCGGTCCTCCAACAACTGCTGCTTTCAACATATCATATGCTTCTTTGCTTGGGCTGTAAAGAACAGCGTTGCGTTCAATAGCCCCCCTTAGAAGGTAGTGTAAGCTCACACCTGGGATGCTGACTGCGTCTTTCATTATGTCGATTCCCTTCTCAGTGTAGAAGTTTCTCATTTTTTCGAGAGCCTCAAGTCCGGGTGCCACATCGAGATTATTGTAGTAACGCACCCAGTCTTCGAAGGTTTTCATTCCCTTTTCTCGAAACGTCTCTTTGCAGGCTTTCCATTCTGACAGTTTCAGTGTGAATTCATTTTTCAACTTTGAATACCAATGCGGGTAATCAGGCAATCCTGGGTAATCCAGCTTTTCTGGTCTGTCAAACCACTCGTATGGGAACCATGATTTCGTTGTCTTGCAGTCGTATGCCTTTACCCATTTCTCGTAGCTGGTTCCTGGGCCAAGGTAGTTGATTATGTCAAGGAAACGGAAGCCAGAAGTTAGCAAGAACATGATTTTGTTTCCGTGCTTTGCCACTCTGACTTTGTTGGTTGTGTCCGCAAGGCGCTCTGCGAAGTAGTTTTTGATCAGATTCAGATCGTAAGTCCCCGAGTTGAATCCCAGAACTGGGACCTGATCGCACCATTCTTCTATTTTTTTCCTCTGGTCTTTTGGTAGCAGGGCGACGTCTGCCGGCATAAATTCATCTCTTACTTGTTTCCTTATGTTTTTTCCACGTCTCTCCAACTCTTCCATAAACTTGCGGATCAGCTCTTTGGGGTCTCTTTCGCAGATGTGGGTTGGCTCTCTTTCAAAGGTGTCACCGATGCTCACCGAGATTGGTACGTGCTCATTCTCGATTGTTAAATTGTCTGTCGGATCCTTTCGCTTATTTTTGTCTCCGTACGCCTCAAAATCATACAATATAGCGTGCGGGTAACTTTTTGTTTTTGCTTCCGGTAGTTGTTCAATATATTTGTCTCCGACTTCGCATGCCCAACACTCTATTACTTTGTATCCTTCCTTTCTGAGGTAAGCTGTGCGCCTCATTGTCGCCTGGAAGAGATCTTCTCTTGTTCTGTCACCACGTTCAATTATTTTATCCCGATCAGGGTAACATTTTGGACAGCCGTGCCAGTAGCAGCCGTGATACTGAAGAACTAACTTTCTCTTATGGTTGTATCCATCAACTGGTCTTTTCCCTATCCATCGCTCTCCTCCGTGGCCTGACATTGCGTGGTGAATGGTCATATTCCAATGCTTTGCTGCGTACTCTAGCCACTGAATTGATTCATTTGATGCGTTATGTTTTGGGTAAAACGCTTTCTGGTAAGCTGACTGTGGCGCTTCCACCTTTTCGCCTGGACAATCTATTACAGTTTTTCCTTGCGCACATCTATCTGCATGACGTTGAAGATTGCAAACCTTTGTGAATCTTGCGTTGCAATGGGTGCATGCATAAATTTTCGCCAACTTTGTAATGTCTTTTATCAAAAATGAATGCTCTCCAAAAATACCGATTGTCATAACGTTTTTAAACTGTGACGCCGGATTTCTTGTAAGATGCCATACGACTTCTTTATCATCTACACGCTCTGGTATATAAACTCTGATACCTAGCCATTCTGAGAAAGCAGTACCCTTATTCAGGTGCATTTCTACCTTTTCCAATTCATCCAGTGATGTTTTTTCGCAGTTCGTCGGTGTATCGCGGAGTTTGAAGAAACTCTTGACCAGACCTTGCGCTGCTTTTGTGCTTTGATCTGGCCTTGCTCCTCTGTGCACAGCGATACAACGCCATAGACACATGTTATCTCTATAGGTGTCTAGTGTCACCATTGCATGATTCCCGCGCGCAAGGTTGCGCAGCCAGTCTGGTAATGGGCCTGTCCCCATCAGAGGTGTTCGGTCAATCACAACTTTTACATCAACAGCATAGTAGTGGTCGAAGACCCATTTTGTGTTTGGTCTTTCGATTTTTTCTACTTCCAGACGTTCAGACTCCCTTTCCCTCAGCCATTTTTCCGCGTCTTCTAGCTTGTTTATCCATCGGGAGCCTTTTTCATTTTGGTAGAAGGTAAGAAAGGTTCCGTCTTCAATGTTGCGCAAATTAAATGCAAAAACGTACCTTATGTAAAATGATGTTCTTACGTCCTTTCTTATTTTTTCCATGAATTTTGCTGTTTGGTCTCTTTGCAGATTCTTTTTGAAGCGCCACCGAATATAACGCCTACCTTTTATCTTTTCTACACCCTCTGTTGTTTCGTCCTTGTACTTATCCTCAACCTCATTCTGGTAGTCTCCCACATTTCTTATGTTTAGCGGGTGGAGGGGGTCAAACTCCCTCAGAAGTTTAAACTGTTCAATCATTTTTTGTCTTCTGTTCGTTTTTCTTGGTGGCGGTATTGGTTTGTAAGGTTTTGGTTGCAAAGGTGGTTTTAATCGCTTCTTTGTTTCTTCTGGGATTGGTTCTTCTAACACATTCCTTATTATCTTTTTAACTGCGGGCACGTTTTCTCCAAGTAATTGCGATAAATAGCGCAACACTTCGGGGTCTATTCTCGCAAGTTCTTGTTCGACATCTTCGAGAGATTCGAAGTCTATTTCGTCCATCGTATATTATGTAGAAAAAATATTTTTTAATAATTAATTGAAAAACTTTTATACTGCACAGTGTCAATTCTCTAATTGCTTGTCCCCGCCTCGGGTTTCACTCCCTTTCGCTCCCTTTCTTTTCCCAAGTAGTATTGTAGGAGTCAAACGAATACTACTTTGGTAAACCTAAATTTTTCACCCTCTTTACGGGACTATAGTCAGGGTCCTAAGCCAAACCGTGCGAGCTATGTGAGCATGGTTTGGCTTTGGTCCCTGACTACTAGTCGCGTGAAGAGGTGAAAAATTTAGGTGCACCCAAAGTGGTATTCGTTTGACTCCTACAATACTACTGCTTGTGATCTGGCCAGCCGTCTATGATTTGCATTCGGAGTTTTTGTAGGGATTCATCCTTTGCAGTCTCCTCTTTGAGGTCAGCAATCTTCTCTGGGGTAGCTGGCATTCTTGCTATGAAACTGTGTACCATGACTTCTATATCTTCATTGATATCTTGTTGTCCCATGCGTTCTGTTGGGTAAGCTCTCGATAGGGTGTCGGCGATGAACATGTACTTCCCAGGTACATACTGTACTGTTGGCTGGTACTTCTGTAGTCTGATGAGAAGACGTTGAATCCTCGGTGGTGCTTGTGAAAGGGGTTTGGTCATAATGGCTTCAAGAGGCTTGTGATCACTTTGTACTTTTACTTCCCGTCCATACACGAACTGATGGAATCTTTCGCACGTGAATACCATGGCTAAGAGTTCCTTTTCTATTTGTGCATAGTTTTGTTCGGCCCTGGTCAGTGATCTAGATGCGTAAATTACTGGACGCCCTTCCTGAAGCAGGCAACCTCCCAAGCCATTCTGCGAGGCGTCGGCTTGGATGGTGGCTGGCTTGTTAATATCGAAGAATCTTAGAACAGGACTGCTCGTCTATGGCAAATTCAATATTTGATACAATGGACCTATACTATGGAATGAGACTGATGAGAGATTTAAGATTCTAACTCCTTACTCATTTAAAAGAGAATTATCCATGCATTTCATTAATTTCTATTAAGTTTTTCTACTAATTGCTATATTTTGGTATTTCTGCTATTTTTCCTTTTTTTTTTTCTACTAATTGCTATATTTTGGTATTTCTGCTATTTTTCCTTTTTTTTTTTTTCTACTAATTGCTATATTTTGGTATTTCTGTTATTTTTCCTTTTTTTTTTTCTACTGTTATCTTTTTTTATTGTACTTAAATGCTTTAGAATTATTTGTTCTGTAATCTACTTCCTTAATTAAGTATGTAAAATATAAAATGCCTCTTTTCTGACCTAATATTTACTTTAAATTAATAAATGTGGTCACCCAACTAGTTTAGCTCTTTAGTTATTTTGGGTGACCAGCAACTGAATGTATTTTTAATTTATTTATTGTTTAAGTTCTTACTAGTAATTTGCAGTTCAAATAAACCTTGTTGTTGTGTTGTTGTTGTTGTCGTCAGAACTTCCTTGATCTTGGCTAGTGAGTTGTCATGTTCATCGTACCATGACCACTGCGTTTCTTTCTTGAGAAGCGAATGCAAGGGAGCTGTAATTTCTGACATATTTGGTATGTATTGGGAGAGATAATTATCCATTCCAAGTAAGCGTTGTAAATCTTGCTTATTTTGTGGCTGTGGCATGTCTACAATTGCTTTGATCTTGTCAGGGTCTGGCCTGAATCCTTCAGCACTCACAATACTTCTCAGGTACTTGACCTTGTCAACGCGTAGTTGGATTTTCGATTGGTTGAACGTGATGTTACGTGCTCTTGCGCGATCTAGCACATGCTTGAGTGCTGTGTCATGGCTTTCTCCATCAGCGCCTGCAATAATGATGTCGTCATGTACTGCTAGCATGCCTGGGATGTCAGAGAAGTTGTCATCAACCATCTTTTGGGCCACATCAGATGCAGAGCAGACACCAAATGGCATTCGGTTGAATTTGTATCTTCCAAATGGCGTGTTAAAAGTGCACAGATTGGAGGACTCTTCATCGAGTTTCTTGTGCCAATAGCAGTTGCTCATGTCAATGACGGTGAATATTTTCATCCCGCTGAGTTTGCTTGAAATGGTTTCAGCTGTTGGAGCTTTGTAGTATTCTCTTTTTATGGCCTTGTTTAGGTCTTTTGGGTCTAAACAAAGTCTAAGTGATCCATCTTTTTTTGTCTATACACCTTATTCATAAATGGCGGAACGCGCGGAAGAGTTTGGGTCGAGTACATGAAAGTGAGGCAAAAGGGGCTTCTGATTCAAATGAAAACAAAGCAGAGTATGGAAATGCAAGAAGAATCTCTTGTAATTCTTGAAATATCTCGTCAGTTAGGCAGTGATTCTTGCCTGTTGATGACTTCTATTGAAATTCCTGCTTTTACAACCGCAGATAAGGTCGTATGGTTTTCGAAGTCAACCCAAAAGGATGGGAAAATGTTATCGGAAGACTGCATCGATTTTCTCAGTCTCTTCTCTACTTTCTCGTGTGCAGTTTTAATTAACGCTACTTTAGTTTCTTTTTAATAGAAGACCCTGGAAGCTGACTATAGAAACAGGAATAAGAAAGGATTATAGCGCTTTAAACAAATTGACACGTCTCTTGATACGGTAAGTAAAGAACGGCAATTATATGACACGAGGTTTCCCGAGTATTTCGCCTCCAAAAGCGTAAATGTTATTCACAACGAATGATCATTCAGTAGAGACTTAACTTGTTATAAATCCTTCAATTATAGAATAGGTAAAGCCTGGGAAAGCAGAAATAAGGTAGAAAGAGCAGCCTTTAAAGTAAATAAACTTTAAGATTCTCTGAAATATAATCACTATATATTATTCAAAAAAGCTCAAAGTATCATACGCGAGTTGCTTCTAAACTGTAGCAGAACATAATGTGCCACTACACAAACAGGCTAATATAAATTTCTGTTAATTCTATACATAAATTTTATGCTACAACCAACGGTTTCAAATGTATGTGCCATTTTATATTCACCAGTCGGATCAGTAAATAGAGAAAAAATCAGAGAAAAGATTTGGGATCAAGGAAGTTTTAAAACTTTTATTACTAAATCGTGTGTCAATTTTTTTAAAAGCTCTTCATTCCTTTCTAAATCCTGTTTCTATACTCAGCTTCCAGGGTCTTCAATTGAAAAGAAACTAGAGTAGCGGGGATTAAAACTGTTCACGAGTATAAAGCAGTGAAGAGACTGAGATAATCGATGCGGTTTTTCCACGACATTTTCCGACTTTTTGGTGTTGACTTCAAAACCATACGGCCATATCTGCGGTTGTAAAACCAGGGATTTCAACAGCAGTCATCAACAGGCAAGAATCACTGCCTAACTGACGAGATATTTCAAGAATTACAAGAGATACTACTCACATTTCCATACTCTGCTTTGTTTTCATTTGAATCAGAAGCCCCTTTCGCCTCGCTTTCATGTACTTGACCCAAACTCTTCCGCGCGCTCCGCCATTTATGAATAAGGTGTATGATCACTAAGCTGTTCACCCAGTCAGTGGCTCGATCCAGTTTGCTAACTACTCCTTGGGTGGTGAGTTTCTCAAGTGTTTCTTGTAGTTTTGGCATGAGACTCAAGGGTACTTTCCTTGGAGGGTGAATGGTGGGCTTTACATCTGGCGATACTTCGATGTGATACTCGCCCTCGACGAGGCCTAGTCCGGTGAAGACATCTTCGTATTGTGTGAGCAGGTCTGGCTGATTTTCGTTTAGCTCGCCAATGTTGTTTATGCTAATTAGTTCCAGATCACGGCATGTCTGTAACCCAATTAGTGGTTTTGCTTCGTTGATTTCTACCACGTAGAATTCAGCATTGATTGCTTTCGCACCGATCTTAGTAGCCATCTGACATTTTCCATTTACTGGCACTCGTGTTCCTCCATAAGCTGTTAACTTCGTGCTGGTTTTGCGGAGTGCTGGCTTTATCGTGAGTTTAGCAAATCTGTGCTCTGGTATTACGTTACATTGCGCTCCAGTGTCGACCTTGAAACGGATATCCTCGCAGTCACTTTGAGGGCAACAAACAATTAGTTTTCTTGTGGCTTGTTTAGGGCATCAATTTCTCCGATGAATAGATCATCCTGGTCAGAATCATTCATAGGAATCGATGTGTTGTACATCGTGGAGTTTCTGGTTTGGATCTCTGGTTTTTCTTGAGAAACACATTTTGGCATAATGATGTTTTCCTTGGCATTTGTGGCATGTTTGTCCAAATGCCGGACATTGTCCTTGATCGTGAGTTGTGCCACATCGAATGCAGGGTGATGGCTTCTTGTAACCACTTCCTTTGCCCTTAGTTGGATGTTTTGAGTTGTATGATCTCCTTTCGTTTGTCAGTGCTGCTGCCTCGACAGAATTGTTGAGTTCTTGTGTTTGCGTCCTGCTGGTCTTGGCGGCTCTGACGTCGTCAATCGCCTTTTCTAAAGTGAGATTGTTGTTGCGAAGTAAACGCTCTCTTATGCTGTTGTTGTCGATTCCACAAACGATTTGGTCTCTGATAAGACTGTCTTGTAGTTCCCCGAACTCACAGGTTTTTGCCTTGCTGCGAAGATCGGTTACAAAGGCGTCGATGGTTTGACCATTCTGCTTACAAGAATTGAAAATGTATCGCTCGTATGTAGTGTTTTTCTTCGGAGAGCAGTAAGCTTCAAATTTTGCTATGATTGGATCCAATTTGTTTTGTTGGGCTTCTGTGAACGTGAACGTTTCGTTGACTTCTAGTGCTTCCTCGCCAATCCTGTGTAAGAAGATGGCGCATTGTGTCTCTTCTTCTTGTTTGTCGGCACCACTTGCCTTTGCGTACAGGTTCCATTGAAGTTTCCATTTCCTCCAATTCTCTGCGGTATTACCATCTAGTTTGAGCGGGCCCGTAGGCTTCATATGCTCCATGATGTAAGAGCTGTTTTTCTGACACCATGTAAAATACTGTGTAATTTATTACGGTAACTCAATTCAATACATGTGTCGAAGCTACAATGTGTCGCAATCAATACAGTATCAGATCACAATGTCAATCAATGTCTAAGTCCATGATAACAATAGATACGTTCATCACATAAAGGAAAGGCTACAATACTAAGAATATCAAGAACACAGCCATACCAGGCGTACTAACGCGTAAAGGAAAGGCTACAATACTAAGATATCAACAACAGAGCCATACCAGGTGTACTAACGCGTAAAGGAAAGGCTACAATACTAAGATGTCAACAACATGGCTGTACTAGGTGTACTAACACATTAAGGAAAGGCTACAATGCTAAGATATCAACAACACAGCCATGCCAGGCGTACTAACACGTAAAGGAAAGGCTACAATACTAAGATGTCAACAACATGGCCATACTAGGCGTACTAACACATAAAGGAAAGGCTACAATACTAAGATATCAACAACATGGCCGTACTAGGCATACTAACACATAATGGAAAGGGTACAATACTACAATATCAACAACACGGCCATACTAGGCATACTAATGGGGAAAGGAAAGGCAACAATACTAAGATATCAACAACACGGCCGTACTAAGCCTACTAACGCGTTAAGGAAAGGCTACAATACTAAGATATCAACAACACGGCTGTACTAGGCGTACTAAGCGTACTAAGCCTACTAACGCGTTAAGGAAAGGCTACAATACTGAGATACAAAGAACACTCCCGTACAAGGCGTACTCAGCATACTAACACGTAAAGGAAAGGCTACAATACTAAGACACAAGAACACAGCTGTACTAGGCATATTAAGCGTACTAACACGTAAAGAAAAGGCTACAATACTGAGATATCAAGAACATGGCCGAATCTGGTGACTAGTAGTCTAGACCGCGTTCTGTACACATGCACAGAGACAGTATGAGTTGAAAGCGTGCTCCACAGCACGAGACAAAGACCTCCATTGAACTTGTTATGTACTCGTTGTGTTGTCGTTACCGTGTTTATTTCTGTCACTGTTAGAAGTTTGATCAAGTATTCGTCGATTAAAGTCAATTAATTCAGTCTTGTGGTTTACACAAAAATGGTGCCGGGCCATATTCGATCGCTTCTTCAATGAAAACAAGTGACAGCGAACTGATAGCACATGCTCGACCCGAACCTTCAGAACTTGTCACATGAGTTGAATTCACAATTTATGATGACGGAGAAAGCTGACCAACTTAAGGATTCTCTTAAAAGAAACGTCAAAAGGAGAGGTAACTTGCGTGGGATGTTTACTTATGAAAGCAAGAAACTCCAATCTTCTAGAAAGCTGACAGAGCTACGATTGACATTGAACAGTTGAAAGCTAGTCAACAATAGCTTTTGGAAGCAAGACCCGAAATGAGGCAACTAGACAAAGAGATTCAAAACAAACTCCGGAGTCACCAACCGTTTGATACATCTATTGTATCCTTTGAAGGTCACAATGAAGGATCCTAAGGAACACTTTACAGGAACTGAACTGCAGATTCCACAGGTTGAAACATTCAGAAGAAGGAAACAAATTGCTTCATGCTTCATGCCCCCAGCTTTTGAACACAGAAACAGGGACATAACTTCCACCACAGGAAAGAACAAACACCAAGAATTTAAAATACACTAGCCCTAGCCCTAGAAGTCAGTATAACGTCATTTATATCCAAAAAAGCCACATAGGGAGCAAAACCTAAATACCGTATACTTCCGTGTATAAGCCGCACCCCCAATTTGGAAACTCAAATTTCGAAAGTTTGAAGTTCCTTTGAAGTTCTATTTGTATACAAACAAGGGCAAACAAGCACGATTTCAAAACACCATACACGGTGGTTGTGGCAAACTTTTATACAAACAAAGTCTTTAAATGGCGAAATTTCACTTATCATACCTTAATTTCTGTTTTTATTCACCATATCTTGTCTGTTGATACCACTTTTTCAAGATTATCACTTCAAAACACTCCATAAAGTTGAAATTCCGGCATTTAGCTGAAAGCCATTTATCAGTGGTCTTCTTAATAAGAGAATCACATGTTGAGTAGATCCTCCAGCATCTCATTGGTCATTCTACTTCCTAGTCAGGTCTTGAAGAGATGTGAACGTTGATCTCTGTTTCAATAGATGGTTCATGCACCACTCTCCTGGCATGATGGTGTTCCCCTCTTTAACAACATCTGGAATGCTCATCTCCTTCATGTGGTACTTCAGAAGTCGGTGGTGTTGGTCAGGATAGTAGTGCTGAACAAGCACTTATATGGAATTTTCTCGATAGGTGGAAAGTTCTGTGTTCTTCACATCTTCACTGAATTTCTGAAGTGGTGATGGCGGGAAAACTATCCTAGGCAAGATTTCCGCACAGCCCCATACATTTATTATGCATGTAGTTCATTGTTTATTGAAAACAATAACCAGAACAATAGAGAACCTTTGGGACTAAAGCTCTTTGTTTTAGCGGTCTCTTTGTTTAACTTATTTCCCGTCCAAAATAGTTTTAGACTTAGAAAAATTACATGAAATATTTATCAAAACGCTTCAAAAATCGACTGTAAAATTTTAAACTTAAATAAAATTCGCAGGATTTTTAAATTTTCGTTTCAGAATAAGCGAAATAATTTTAGACTTAGAAAAAATAATTGAAAATTGGTCATTTCACGGTAAAAAGAAAAAGACTTAAGAGAACAATTTTAATTCTACGATATTCTAGAGAGTTTCTAAATTATTATTAAGTGGTTGAGTTCCTTGGGGTTAGCTCTAAAATTTTGTCTGGGTCAACGGGTATTTTAATGTAATTTGAACAAATCAACAATAAATGGTCTTCTTAAATTTTCTCGCTGTATCTGGTCATTATTTCTCGTCCTTTTGATTAAGCGATCACAGAAGACGGCTGAAAATTCAGCATCGATTCCATCAGAAGTCTGCCGATCGATTCATCAATCACTCCATCAATCAATCAATCCATCAATCAATCAGTCAACGGACCACAAACAATGCATAATGGCAGAGATACAAGAACAATTTATGCGTCCTTACGGACTTCATAAGGATCGGCGATATGCTTGATTATGTTTCCAAAGGGATCCTCTCCATAATGCTTACGCCAGAACCACTCCTGTAGGTAGCTTTCGAAGAGATCTTTGGATGTTCCTGTACGAGGCATACTTCGCTTTACTCCCCACCATGTATTCTTGATGCGCTGTGTGTGCGCACCTGTGTCTGGGTCTACGAAGTTTAGGCTGTGGTTTACTGTGAGATGACTATAGCCCTCGTTTTCCAGGCAATCATATGCTTTCTTTAAGTCGCTCATCACGCGTGTTCCGGGCAATATGTGAGCATGAATGATGGGCAAGAGAGTGTCTTTATCCCTGCACTCTACCGGAACAAGGAAGCAGGCCTTGGTTTCACGGCAAATGCCACCAAAGACCCACTGTCCTTCGATGTAGCGACCGCGGTGATATTTCATCTTGCCAAACTTGGATTTGTCGATTTCAACAGTTGTACCAGGTCCGCCTATTTGCCCCACATGATGAGTCATGATTCTGTCGGCACAAACCTCTCGGCAATAGTTATACTAATTTATCACCGTTTCTGTTGACGTAGCTTCGTCATCGAGTGAGGTCTCGTGCACTGCTTGAGTAGTACTATATTTGTGTGCCCAAGCATAAGTTAGGGCTACCGGTAATATTTTTTCAATGGACAGCTTGCTTCCAGAAAACCATGAGTTCTGGCGCATTGATGCCATGCCATTGCAGTTTCTCTTCAAGCATCGCCACTCGTACCCATCACGCAATTAAGCTCGTCATGTCCACGACAGTGTATTGCTACATCCATCCCGTGGACGCTTTATTGATGACGCGAGCAGGTTGTGTTCCTTGCACCACTGTATGCACCGGTCGTGATCTGAGATGATTTTACATAGTTGAAAAAAGTTCAGCTTCGAGATGGACGACACACAACACACGGACGAAGACACGGACGAACAGGATGTAACTTGAAAACGGGACGCGACAACAACAGCAAATGAAGACAACAAAGACGGCAATGACGGGGAACGAGGAATCAATATAAACTGTAAGAAAACTTGGCAAGATGAACTGCGGAAACTAGTGAAGGCTTAACTCGAATTGGCGAGTGCAATTTTTGAAAAGGAAGCGAACGCAAACAATCTTTCTTTTTATTCGTCAGGACAACCAATGAAAAACAAATGCGCTTCATGTTTTCGTGCAGTCCCTTAGAGAAATCAAGCAGGTGAAAAAGAAATTGTAATGTTAATTTCTCTTTGTTTCCATGAGCTACCAAGAAAGAAAAATTATTTTGATCTGACGAATTTTCAACTGAACCTCGTAGCGTAGTGGTGTACACGATAGACTTGTAATCGAAAGGTAAGTGAAGGCTGTGGGTTCGAGGCCTGTCCAAGGTAAAAAAGAATATATATAAAAAAGAAAAGAGCGGGAAGCCTGGGCAGAGATAGAGGGAGGAATAGGGACTGAGAAAGAAAAAAATGGAGCGACGCAAGGGGAATATGAGAAAGAAAAACGCGTGCGAAAAATCATCTTTTATTTCCACTGTAAGTTGTCATTATCAATGTATATATTCAAAACTCTAGAGAGATAGCCATTGTCTTAAAAGACAATAGAGCGCATGCATAATTAAATAATCTGCATGCATAATAAATGTATGGGGCTGTGCGGAAATTTTTCCCTATCCTAAGCCGACTGATCTTCGATATCCGAGTATTTGTCAACAATTGTGCTTTAATCGCGCTTGACAAACCAGCAGGGTTGATGCGATTTTGATGCACTGGGTAACTGAAGCATGTTTTCACATCCTTGATAACCTCATCTGTTAATTTGTTGCTATCAGGTCTGAAATTGGTTCCTCGCCCCTCGTAAAATGCCTTGGTCATTGTGCACGTTGCATGATTGACATCCAACCACTTTTCGATCTCACTGTCTACTTCCTCTCAAAACTTCGATATGACTGTCGAATCATCATCTTCGATTAATACGCTGTACTCTTCTTTTCGAAAAAGATCTACTGCCACAGCAGTTTCCATAGCTTTGGATGACCCGTAATAATTTTGGCAGCAGTCGTCGAGTTCAGCGGTCAAACCTTTCTTTTCAGCTTCCAGGGACTTCTGGCAGTAAGTGTTTTTGGTGCCAAAATCTATACACTTTCCTGTTTCAAAACCAACTCATGTTCCCTGTCCAGTTCTTGAGTTGTGACCTCGCCCCTGCTTTTGCCATCCTTGGTCAAAAGACACTTCCACCCCTCTGGTGGTACTCAAAGGCTTTTCCTCCTCACGCCACGTATCACAGCTTTCACGGGTGGTCTCTTCGATAACTTCTTCCAACTTCCCTCTCCGCATGTTTGCACTACTAGCTGCAACAGGTTGTACATTCATGGCTGCCATAAGGCCGTTGTAGTGGGAGTGGCCCAGTCCCTTTTTTTTTGCAAAAACAAACATTTTATTTACCTTCATACCACAAGACTTACAAGATACATCACTTAAATAAAACACATTATATACATCAAGTGGAAGTACATCGCTTTAAAAAGACACGTCATAATTAATTACTATACTTACAAAAACAAACACTTACAATATGTTACTTAACTTACTTAATTATACTACATTGCTAATTACTCACACTACTCACACTACAATACAAATTACAATTCCCATCTAACGGGCACTATGTTACTTACTTACTGCATACATTACTTACAAAGTTACTAGATAAAGAGACTGACATAATAATGCTACCGAAACTGTAATCCACTTTATATTAAATTGAGTTAATTTATTCTCATGTGTGGCAATGTATTTTTCGAGTTCTATTTTTTCCTGCACGGAGACGACAAAATCCGCAAATTGATAATTTTTGTTATTTTTGGTGCAGATGAACAAGAAAAAGTTGCCTACGAGGATAAGGTGGTTGATTGTTTGAAGCGAAGATTGGCCTTTTAAGACGCCATATAATATTTCGTATTCTGTAAAGACTGTCACACTATGCTCTTTGCATTGTGAGCGGTACCACTCAGTAAATTAATACCAGAAAGATAGATTGCTCTGTATCAGGGCAAAATGGACACATGGGTGAATTGATTATTTTCTGTTGGTACTAACGATATTATGTATTAATTTGAATTTGAATTTGAAGTCCCTGATGGAGTCAGCCAAGGACTGCTCTTCTCGCCAGGGGATTTTGCTTTCTGCCGCGGTTTTCGTACTTTTTATGAGCCAGACCCTGATTTGAAAATAGGTTTATGGAATTAACGCGCTCACAATATTTGCAAATGACTTTAAGATACATGGGATCATTTTGTTTGGCAACTTTATAAAAAATCCAGGGGTCCTTCGTTGCATTCCTCGCAATCCTGTAATGCAAGGGAAGCAACGTCAGCCAGGATAATCTTACTCCCACCAAGATGGCTCTGTGATCTGGTCTGTGGATGTGTCGGTTCATCAGGAGTTGCTGATTGCTGACCTTCTGTTGAAACCCGTGCCTTCTTTGTACACTGAAGATTTCTTAGCATTGCCTTCCTCTTTTGGCCCCTGACCTCTCTGCTTTTTTTTTCAGATTAAACTTTTTTTTGGTTGATTGCAAGACGCGTACAAGTTACATTACAATGAAACTTACATTTAACTACATCACTTACATTACACTACTTACACAAGGGCGCTACTTACAATACAACGCTAACAGTACTCCTACGATACACTACTTACAATAAAAAAACTACATAATTACTTACATTGAAATACCTAAAAGGTGACTCCTCTACCAATGACTAATAATTGATAACTTATCATAAATATAGTCAATACATAAATAAATATATAAATAAATAAATAAATTAGCAGTGCAGAAAGATTTGCGAGATAAGTAATTTAAATAAAAAATGGTGGTGGTAACTCTCAATTGCACCTTGGCCTTGGTTACCTTGCAGAGAGTAGATAGATGAACTTTATGGTACTCTCAAAAATGACATGATAACTGGTCGTCACTTTCTACCATACAATTCTTGTTTTGTACATTAAATTTCCCTCCTTTATCCCTACAAGAATATCGCTTCGCTTTGGTCGACATCTCCCAAACCGACGGAAAATCAAGTCACATAATTCTTACTTTATGCATTTAAACCACAGCGTTGTGTTTATTTGAACCAGATAAAACTGCAGCTATTTGAATCACAATAAACGGACAGACGATGTGTTATTTCCAACTTTGGTAACACATCATTCAAGTTTCACGTGGCATAAAATTATGGACACCTCAGTCATTAGAACATGTACCGACTGAGCATTGTCAATGCATCCCCCTAGCTCATGTGTAAATTCTTAAATTCTCATCAAATCCAAAAAATTTGCAAAGCGTCAGCTGTAGAATCTAAATAACAACAAGGCCGTGTTCACAAGGGAGTTGAAGCAGGGCTTCACTTTAAAAATATATTTCATCCAAATCAAGGCAGCTCCAGAAACGTAAAATAGTGCAAAGTGTGTGTAAGATGTTCATTTTACTGTTCCGGTAGTTTTACTCGATTCATCCGGTTTGTTTTCATGTAATTCAGAAAAACATAAATTTGGCGACCTCACTACATTTTGATGCAAAAGGTGAGTTTATAATATTAGCTCAAACTTTTTCATCGTTGCAAATAGCCGAATATGATTTGGAGCTAACAAAACTGATACATTGAACCTGCTTTACTTTGATTATTGTGCTTTTAGGTGAAATATGGAATCGCCGGAGAGTTCCAAGCCTCGAAGTTCGCTCAAAGTTAATATTTTGATGTCCAGATTGTACCCGGGTTTCTGTTCCGACGATTTTGCGGAAACTTGAACAGACATGGCAAGATGATATTACAAGCTAATTGGAGAAATTTAAATGAAGTCTTAGCGCTCAGTTATCTGTAAATGGCAATTTTATCCAAAAAAGTAGTGCTCAATAAAAGTAACAACACGCAAAACTATCTAATATTACATCAACGTATTGACATGCATATTATTCCTTGATAAATGTTGTGTAAAATGCGAAAGTTTCAGAGAAATCGCGTCCAAAATGGTGAAGTTATTAGAGTTTTTAGACAGGCATAATAACTTAACTTATACCCTTTCGCTCCTGGTGGAGCATAGGTCCTCGGAAACAATTGCTCTCCACGGTGATCTGTTCTGTGCTGACCTTTCCAACTGCCACCAGGTGTAGCCAGCATTTTTCGCCTCGTTGTCTACCGTCCTCCTCCAGCTGTTTCTGGGACGGCCTCTGCTCCTCTTCCCCTGTGGGTTCCATCTCAGTGCCTGCTTGGTGACATTGCAGTTAGGTTTCCTGAGGGTGTGCCCAATCCAACCCCACTTTCGCCTTCTTATCTGGATGTTGATCCTTTCCTGCTCAGTTGTTGTCCATAGTTCTTCATTTGTTATGACCTCTGGCCAGTGGATGCCCATGATGGACCTCAGGCATTTGTTGATAAAGGTCTGCAGTTTGGTGGAGTTTGCTTTTGTTACTCTCCACGTTTCAGAGCCGTAAAGGAGGACCGACTTTACGTTGGTATTAAATATCCGTAGTTTGGTCTTTCTGGAAATCACTTTTGATCTCCAAACCGATGTCAAGATGGCAAATGCAGTTCTTGCCTTTCCGATCCTCACTCGTATGTCCTGATCAGATCCACCGTCCTTGCTGATGTTACTTCCAAGGTACGCAAAGTCCTCCACCTCATCGATTTCATCCTCAGCTAGTTCTATTCTGTCTACATTCCTGGTGTTTACCCTCATCACCTTCGTCTTGGATTTGCTGATCCTAAGGCCCGTCTGCATTGAGATTTTTGCCAGTCTTGTTCGCTTGGATTGCATGCTCCTGTGGTTATGTGAGAGAAGGGCGATATCGTCGGCAAAGTCAAGGTCTTCTAGCCGGGTCGTGAGTGTCCACTGAATGCCATCCTGATGATTTTCTGTCGTCCTCCGCATTATCCAGTCGATGACAAGTAGGAACAAGAAGGGTGACAGCAAGCAACCCTGGCGCACTCCAGTGAGTAGACTTTCTAAAAGTCGGTCGCTTCTTGTTTCCGGTTTTATAGTAGACCCCGGCGCGACCGACTTTTATCACTTGCAGCGCGCCAAATTTACAGGAGGAATTTTCCTCCTGTCAGGTTAACCAATCAGAGAGCAGCACTGTGAAGTAAACGTCAATCATAACAGATCCTTGCCAGACAAGATCGATCAAGCACGTAAGATGAAACCAACAATACTTTCGAACTGATCGTCTCGTGAGTGTCTTTCGATTTCTTGATTTCTCTGTTTACTGTTTCGAACATTTACTACGCGTTCAATCAAGGACGCAATCGCTTATGGTTGGCGGAAAGCAAACTACAAGGAAGTTCGTGAACATCAGCGGACAGCTATTGAAGGTTATTGCAGCGGTAGAGATGTCTTTCTCTCGGCGCCTACGGGATCGGGAAAAAGCTTGACCTTTGAAGTCGCACCTTTTATTTTAGACTTTTTAGAGCATGGGGAACAAGAAGTGCTGTCGTCCGTTTGTTTGGTTGTGGTGCCACTGGTTGCTCTAATGAAGGACCAAGTAACTTCACTGCTTTCACGAGGGATTTCGGCCGCTTCGGTAGGAGCAGATTGTTCCAGCGAACAACTGAAGGAAATTACGGATGCAAAATACTCACTGGTCTTTGGAAGCCCGGAAGCCCTCCTAAATAGCCATAGGCTTTGGTTGTGCTTCGCAGACTTCTTCCACTGAAATAGCGGACTTGCATCAAATAAAGCTCTTCTCTTTGTTGAGGATTTTTTCGCACCTTCGTGTTCGTTATGATCAGATGCCTTCGTCAATCGCTAACATAAACAGAGCTTCTCATACGAGCTTCCAACCCTTCTTTCGTCTTGGAGAAGTTCTCTCTTGCGATAAAAATTTTCTTACATAGCGTTTCGTTACGGTCAGAACAGTTTCGGCAAACAATTGCAGATTTCTCCTCCACCGCTTGGAACGCATCTCATTTGGCAAGTCTTAGTCTTATTCGATCTGGAAAATAACCTTCTTCGTAAGGCAGTGTTTTCTACCAGTCCACCACATTGTAAGCAAATATTTTCAGGAACAGCAACGCGAACAAAACATTTTGTTGGGGTACTTTCCTCATCCATGAGAGCTCCGAGCGCAGACTTGACTACATTTTGAAAATCGAAGAGAGCTAGAAAATGAGCGGCGTTTATTTCCAAAAGACATTACAAACAGAAAGTAATTTTTGACAGCTTGACAGTTTAACACCCCGGAGACACCGGAGACCCGAAAAAGTTCGCGCCAAAATGACATCATTTGATTCGTTTTCCTGCAGGGGAAACAAGTCGAGCTCTCGCGCTTCGCGCTCTGTGAGCTCGACTTGTAGGCAAGTCTATCCAGTGAGCATCTCAAACAGTTCTGAAAGAACTCCATTGTGGATGACTCTACAGGTGCACTTCTCATAGGTCTTCTCTATAAGAGTAATGTATTTGTCTGGGATGCCATAGTGGCGTAGCAGCTTCCACAACACTTCCCTATCAACGCTGTCGAATACCTTCTCATAGTCCACAAAGGTTGTATAAACAGGAGAGTTCCACTCTAAAGACTGCTCCAGGATGATCCTCAGGGTAGCAATTTGATCTGTGCATGACCTATCTTTCCTGAACCCAGCCTGTTCTTCCCTCAGTCGTTTGTCTACCTCTTCTTTCAACCTCTCCAGAATTACCCTATTTAGTACTTTTCCAGCTGTTGACAGCAGCATGATGCCTCTCCAGTTCTTACATTCCTTCAGATCTCCTTTTTTGGAAGTTTGATTAGGTAGCCTTCTTTCCAATCATCTGGTATCTCGTTCGTTTCCCAGATCTTGCCAAACAGTTCATACAGCATTTTGGTCGAGGTGTTTATATCTGCCTTGATGGCTTCTGATGGTATGCCATCGGGACCAGCTGCTTTTCCATTCTTCAGTTGTCTGATGGCTCTTTTGATCTCTGCTTCATTTGGCTTGTTCTCACTGACCTGCAAAGGTGTGTCGGCTGGTTGCATGTGAGGCATCTCGCTTGGCGGAGGTCTATTGAGTAGTTCTTTGAAATGTTCTGCCCACCTTTTTCGCTGTTCTTCCTGATCAGTGAGCAGCTCTCCGCTCCTGTCTTTGACAGGTCTGTCCGGGATCTTTCTATCACCTGCCAGTTTCTTCGTGATGGAATATAGCTCTTTTGCATCACCTCTGCCTGATGCCTCCTCTGCCTTTCGTGCAAGGTCTTCTACAAAGTTCCTTCGGTCATTTCTGATGCTACGTTTAACTTCCTTATTGACCTCCGAGTATCTGATGCGAGCTTCTGTTGTCTTAGCTCGTGTCCTGCTGTGATTCAATGTCTCCTTCGCCTTCTTCCTTGCTTCTATCTTCTTCAGGGTGTCCAGACTTAAGAATGTCTTGTGCTGTTTGCGCTCTCTTCCCAGCGTTTCCTCGCATGTCTCCTTCCATGCATTTTTCATGCCCTGCCACATTTCGTTGACTGTTCTTTGGTTATCCCTTTCCTCCCGATGCTCTTCATTTTCCTGAAGGCTTGCCAACACTTGGTACTTGTTGGAGATGGTGAGCTGGACAGGCATAATAATAATAATAATAATCCTCATCGCGCCTAAGAGGCACATAAGGCTGCGACCAGAGATTTCCATTGCTCCCTTTCCATGGCTGCCTTCTCAAGTTCTTTCCACGTCTTCCCAGCTGTTTTCATTTCTGCCTCGATCGTCCTCCTCCAAGTCTCTCATGGACGTCCTCTCTTCCTTTTTCCACTATCCGGTGTCCACCTTAATGCTGTTCGTGTTATGCTATCTCGGTCTTTCCTGATAACATGCCCAAGCCATCTCCATCTTCTTTGCTTTACTACCATGGTGATGTCCCGTTGTCCTGTCCTTTGATAGAGTTCCTTGTTTGTGATCTTCTGGGGCCAGTATATCCTGCATATCTTTCTCAGGCATGAAGTGTGGAAACCTGACAGTCTCTGGCTGTCTCTTTGGGTAACCCTCCAGCATTCTGCACCATACAGTAGTACTGACAAGACACTGCTGTTATAGATCTTTATCTTGGTTTTTTCAATGATGTTTGGCGACCTCCATACTTTATTCAGTTTGACAAATGATGATTTGGCCTTCTGGAGACGGTTGGTGATGTCTTTGACCGTGGCATTGCTTTTGCTCATGACACTCCCCAGGTAGGTAAATTCCTCTACTTCCTCCAATTCTTCATTCTCCAATTCCACTGGTAATGGTGTATCTGTAAGCTGCATTGTCTTGGTCTTCTTCCTGCTGATGGTCAGGCCCAGTTGTTTGGCAGTTACCGAGAGGTCTGATGTTTTTCACTGTAATTGATCTCTAGTAGAAGACACAAGTGCCAGATCGTCAGCGAAGTCTAGATCTTCCAGTAAAGACGTCAGTGTCCACCTGATGCCACGTCTTTTGTTGCCTATTGTCTTATGCATTATCCAGTCAATGGCTACTAAAAATAACATAGGCGACAGGACGCAACCTTGGCGCAACCCACTCCTAACACTGAACCAGTCTGTTACCTTCTTCTTATGGATAACACTGCAAGTGAAGTTGTTGTAGAAAAGTTTGATGATGCTGACAATCTTCTCTGGGCACCCATAAGCTAGCAGGATATTCCATTAGGTGTCTCTATGGATGCTGTCAAAGGCCTTTTCCAAATCTATGAAATTCACGTGTACCTTGGTGTTACACTCGATACGTGAAAATGTGGTCTATGCACCCCATTCCTGGTCTAAAGCCTGCCTGCTCTTTTCTTAAGATGGTGTCGATGGCATCACTGAGTCTCATATGAATGATCTTACAGAAGACCTTGCTTGGTACCGAGAGGAGTGTTACTCCTCGCCAGTTCGTGCATTGTGTCCTATCCCCCTTCTTGGGGAGTTTAACGATCAGTCCCCTGCACCAGTCTTCAGGTATGGTCTCGGCATTCCAGATTTTATGGAATAAGTCATATAACCAATCTGTTGCAAAGTGGATGTTAGTTTTCAGTACTTCTGCTGTGATGTTGTCTATTCCAGGTGCCTTATTGTTCTTCAGACTCTTAATTGCTTTTAAAATCTCATTCTTTGTTGGTGGAGAGCAGTCGATGTTCAACTTGTCTCCTAAGGGCTGTGCTATACAAGCCCGCTCTGCTGGATCTGGTCTGTTAAGAACCTCTCTAAAGTGCTCTGCCCATCTTTGTAGCTGTTTATCCTCGATTGTGATTCTCTTCCCATCCTTGTCTTTCACAGCATCGCATTCTCCCTGGAATTTTCCAGAGAGCTCCCTTGTTATCCTATACAACTCATTTTGTTCCCCTCTACTTGAAGCTTCTTCAGCTTGGGAGGCTAAGTTCTCATAGTGCCTTCTCTTGTCCTTTCGTAAATTCTTTCTAACCTCTCTGTTAGCCAATGAGTACTCTATTGAAAGTTCCTCTCTTAGTCTCTGTGATCTTGTAGCCCCTTTCTTTTCCTTGATCTCTCTACGCTTGTCGATTAGGGACCAAGTCTCAGCCCTTATCCAGTTCTTATTTCTTTTCCTTTTCTTCCCTAGCACACATTCACAGGCGTGTAAATAACTCTCCTTTGCTATCCTCCATGTTGATTCTGCATCCCTTTCTGCCTCCTCATCAACATTACTTAGAGCCTCATATTTATTTTTTACAGCTATAGAGAAATTCTTGCTGACCTCTGGGTTTCTCAACCTGGCAGTGTTGTATCTTTGCCCCTTCTCTTCTATCTTGGTGGGGTTTCTTCTTAGCTGTAGTTTGACGGTTGCTAGAAGAAGACACCAACACCTAGATGGATAGCAAGTTGGTAATTGGCATATGGATAAGAACAATGTAGCCAAAACGTTATTCAGTCGATTTCCAAAGAAAGTTATCTTGTAAATACCACTCACTTATGCTGTTTTACTTTTGTAGGAAAGTAGAGCAGAACCAGTATATGTGGACTCCAACTCTGATAATGACAGCCTAGCGGGTGCTGATGATACTGGTACATTTAGTGAATTTGATGATACAGACAAAGTGAGTGTAATTGGAATGCACAAGAGAGTAAGTAAAGTTGATGATGCCATCAAAACAGAAGCTTATGAAGAACGAAAGATGACCAGTGATTCAGTGAGGAGGTCTTGTTGTCAAAAATCAGAAAAGGAGAATGATGATTCTGTTTGCCAGCCGATGTTGGAAAGGGCTGTAAAAGGCTTTACTGCAGAGCGCCTGCTTAACATTATTGTGGGAGAGGATACACCTGATGAAAGCAAGGAATCCGTATAGCAAAGAAATAATCCGTGTAGCAAAGAAATACGGATCGTATACGGATCGTCTAAGTATAAAATGGTTATTCTAATGCTAACTACTTCAAAAAATCCACACACGGTCTATTTTGACAAGCCTATTCCAAACCCTAGCTATATCCAGCTGCTTTCATGCTCCCTCTACAATTCATGGTTTATCTTAAAGAAAAATGGGGCAATTATTTTGTTTGATGAACACGAAAAGCCTTTCAAAGTTGAGTTTTTGGAGGGTCATCATACACTGGACACATTGGCGAGCAACATCAAAAACAGTTTATCCAAACATGAAGTCCCATTGGAAACAAATATTTATAACTACGCTGGCCAGCTTGTAATCACAAATACACAGTCTAAAAAGATTGTCTATGATTCCAATTTAGGTAATTTACTCAATTTGAACTCTTTTACATTGGGATTTATGACGTACATAAAAAAGCGGAATTCCGCAACGACCTATTACATTCATTGCGACCTACTTGACAAAGAACAGAATCTGTTAAATGGAAAACCATCTACTGTTTTACAAACTTTTGACATAAAAGGAAAGGCATAGGAAAAAGTTTTTTATCACAGTGGCCCAGAACATGTCTTACGCAAAGTTTCTGCTGATAAAATATCACAAATATGTCACTTTCCGTCAAAGATTTAAATAATAATCTCTTTGACTTCAACGGCTTGACTCTTCAGTTTCAAATTGAGATAATTTGAACAGAAAAATTTTTTGTTAATATACCAAACATGTCCTCAGCCAATGTGTTACCAAGCACGCCCGCTTATGGTGAAACAGAAACGCAGACGACACTCTATCCAAACCTCCTCACAACACCAAATGCCGAAAATTTCAGGCTAACTGAGATTAGTAAATATTTGAGAGAAATAAACAATGAGATCGAGCATTACAGACTTGTTTTAAAAAAATATAAAAAAGTCCGGAAAGTGATTCACTATTCCTTGGTGTCTTGGCGCTATGACCACAGTTTTGTCTTCTGGCGCTGTCGGAACATCACTTACTGGTTTTGGCGTTTTGGTTGGGGTGCCATTAAGGGGTATTGCAATTTTTTCAGGAGGAGCCTCTGCTGGGCTGTCAGTTATCAACAAAAAGCTTGAACGTAAAGTTAATAAACACTCAAGAATCCATGCTCTGGCTGTTGCAAAACATGACTTGATAAACAGCTCTGTCTCACAAGCTCTGAATGATAATCATGTTTCTGACACGGAGTTTCAACTGATCACACGTGAAATGCATAAATATTGCCAACTTAAACAAAATTTACGCTCACACTTCGCACAAAAACAAACAACTTCACGCCAGCCAGATGAGCCAGATCTTAAAAAGATCAGAAATGAAATAAGAGAAGAATTTAGAAAAAAACTCGTGGCGTCAAGCACAAATTTGAATTAACTTTTGAGGGGAAAAAAAACGAAATTTTCTTTAAGTCTTTCAAAAAAATAGATGAATGCGTTACAAGCGCGTTACCTTCACGCGTAACTGATCCTTGTCAAGCGGTGCTCGATGGCTGTTTCTAAATTGTACGGTAATTAAAAAGAACATCAAACATGAACACTCTAAAAACGTCTTATTTAATAATGAACAAATACATCATAAAATAAAAACAATCGAAGCAACAATCATCAACTTGTAAGCTATGAGCTCAATAAAGTGTCACTGTCTTGCTTCGATGACAAGTGTTATATTCTTGAAAATGGGATAACAAGCTATTCTTATGGTCTTCGGCTTTAAGAATGAATATGAGTTGATTTAAAAAACCTGCTTACGCGTAAGCCGAAATATAAAGCATATCATAGGGAAACTCCTAATAAATTAAATCATCAACTTCCTGTTTTCCGAGAATGTCAACATCTTCAAAGACCAGTTGATTAAAAAACCTGCTTACGCGTAAGCGAAAAATGTGAAGCATTTCCTGTTTTCGCAGCATAATTAATTAGAGCCTTGGTAAAGATTGGTAAATAAAAGATATCAGAAGGCTAAAATGTTAGTGCTTTTCCACGCGATTTGCTTTATTTTAACCAAACTTTCTACACCCATTTGGCAGAATGAGGTCAGACAGGTAACATATCAAGTCGTGGAAGCGATGCGAGAAGCAGAAAAAAATTAGGCGACCGCATGTTTTGTTTTTGTACTGCTCGTCCAAGGGGCCTGGGAAATAGAAATATTGGTTTCCGGTCTTCTTCTCAGAAAATGTCACGCGACACATATTTCAAAACAAAAATATTGCAACCAAATGAAGGTTAGTATCGGCTGCTCAGTAAAATTTCTGAAAGGTTTCGCGCATTGGGTCTAAACCCGTAACATACAAACATGTTCAGGATCATACAAGCATGTTCAGGATCATCTTCGCATATCTCAATGAATCGTCTGTGGCAGTTGTATTCGTCTATTTCGGGAAAAGGGTAATGAATAATGGACTCTTCTCGTGAGCATGTAACACAGAGACCGTCAACGCAGCAACTTTGATGCTCGAGACAAAACATCACTTTCACAAGCCTTTCCCGTCTATGGCAGAAAGGGGTTTTCTGCAACTCCTGGTGTACATGGACCCAGCCAAGAGCCGCTCGTTGCCTAAGTTGTCCTCGGAAAGTTGGCAGTTGTTTGATCCACGAACCATATTTTCGCCTGATATAACAGGGGTGGCATTTCTTTCAAAATGGTGAACTAACTAATGTCCCTGTTCACATTTATTTGGCAAAAGAATATTCATTAAATTTTGCGGACTCATTTTTTTCATTTCTGCTAGTAAGCCTTCTGATAAAAATAATGAATAATGTTCTCGTTTGTTGTGTGGGTGGAATATTTCCCAATTTCCACCCCTTTCTTGGTATTTTGATTTTTTTGGTTTTTTAATGCTTTGTTCAACAGGGCCATTTCTTCCTCTACCCATTCCAGTGTATATAATGCACGGTGTCACTTCTCTAATTGCTTGTGCTTGAGCTCCACCAAGACCTGCTCAAAGTTTTTCTTCGCTTTTCTGTGTTTGCGGATTAGCCTATGCTTTAGGTTACTTCCTCCGCATGCCAGACAGAGACGATAGTCACACACTACCCCTGCCCCGCAACTGCGACATGGGACTGGCCTTTTTTTACTGTTTTTAGTTGGTAGTTGTACTTCCCGCAGAACTCCCCGACACACCTCTTTCCGCAGTTTTCTTTCCGACTTAACATTAACCACCCGCAGTTGTTTTTTGCGCACACCATTTTTTATTTATATAACCGGGGCTGCTCTTCTTTTCAAATGACCACCTAGTCAGTAGTAGAGTCGGTAGTTGTCAAATACTCACTTTGGGTTGGCGAAGGGGTTATCGTGTATTAAGCCCCCTAGCAAACAATCAACCCCGCGAGCTTTGTAAGCAGGGTTTATTGGCTGCTGGGTTGGTTAATACAAGTGGCGCCCATTTTATGAGGCTCAAATAGGTGTACAAATTTTTGTAGAGCTCTACGCCTCTACACATGCCATTCATGCCTTTCATGGTCTACAAACTGACTTGTCCCCAGTGGGAGGACAAGTCAGTTTCAAAAAGGTGTAGAAATGTTTGTAGAGCTCTACACCTCTACACATGCCATTCATGCCTTTCATGGTCTACAAACTGACTTGTCCCCAGTGGGAGTGGATAATGCAGTGAGAGACTACTGGGGACGAGTCAGGTCTACGAGCCTGTAGCTATGGCACCGGACACAACCTTATATTGGTGTAGAAATTTCTGTAGAGCTGTATGCTTCTACTCATGCCAGTCTTTCCGTTAATAGTCCATAAGCAGCAGCTTTGGAACTGCATACACCGTTATACCCATTTGGCAATGACGTTTTTCCCAATTGTAAATACAATTTTATATCTCTACTTCAAAGTGCTAGCCTATGCCTTTCTTATTTACTCTATATGACAGCTTCATGTATTTATTCCTATACCCTATGCTACGCTTTACTCTACTGTACGCTTTTAGTCTAATTTAATGTGCTCTACTCTACTCTACTCTACGCTACTCTTCTCTACACTACGCTCTACTGTACTGAACGCTTCTAGTCTACTGTAATGTTCTCTACTTTACTCTACTCCATGATGCCCTGCTACTTTACTCTATGCTTAACGCTCTACTCCACTCTACTTTTAATCTTTACTATACTTTTCTCAACTCTACGCTATGCTATGCCTCCCTACTCAACTCTATACTCTACCCTACTCGTTGTTTGTCTTTATTTTTACGCAAATATTGAACGAACACAGGTTATCTGTTGAAATTGGAGGAGATATGGTATACATATATAGATATAAGTACAACACCTAGATGCTGGAATGCAACTAGTATGTAAATGCAACCCTTTTCGAAATGTAACGCAAAATGTGCTGGAGGTAACACATGCATACGAGGATAGAATAGGATAAAGCGAAAATAACACCTTGGCCAAAAACAATTTAAAAAAGATACATGTGATGATATAAGGTAAATGAAATGATACAGCCTACGTATAGAGTAGAGTAGAGTAAATTACAGTAGAGTAGCGCAGAGTCGAGCAGAATAGCATAGAGTAGAGTACATTAGACTAGAAGGGTACAGAAGAGAAGAGAAGAGTAGAGTAGAGCATAGCATAGCGCATCGTAAAGTAAAGTAGAGTAGAGGTACATGTACATGTACATGTACATGTACATGTACATGTACATGTACATGTACATGTAGAGGTAGAGGTAGAGGTAGAGGTAGAGGTAGAGGTAGAGGTAGAGTAGAGTAGAGTAAAGTAGAGTAGAGTATCATATAATATACTGTACAAAATGGACTGGTCTACGGGTGTACATTCTATGCTAAAGTACAGTTTATAGGTGGACACCAAGCCGTCTTGACCAATCTTAACCCATCTCTACTACTATACGGGTCTACGAGCTTACAAGAGCTAACTATTTATATGCTACTACATTACTAAGTAGAAGCGTAGAGCTCTACGAAAATTTCTACGCCTATTTCAACCTCATAAAACGTGCTGGGTATAGGTTAATATATGCTAACACCCCCGCCAACCCAAAGTGGTATTTGATAACTACCGACTCTACTACTGCTATTATAAGCTACTCCATGACTGATCCATGGCGAAGGAGCCGAGCAGTTTTGTGTATACAATTACGAATACGAAATGAGCACGAGTCATTTACTCCAAGAATTCATACCTTTATCAGGGGGAGGGGGGGTTGGTGCATGTGCGATGCTACATGGACTAAACATGGGATGCAATGTTATTAAGTGTGGGATTACGCGGAAATTATTTTTTCCAGCAAGATAAGCAAAACTCGAACTGCCACTAACATCAATAACTGCCATTTTTTAAATGGGTACATTTATAGAGTCAATTCTTTGATCCTCTCTTCCAGTAGAGGTCGGCATGTATGATCACTGACGTCCCCCTTATAAAGGTGTGAATTCCTCGAATAACTACCACACGTGCTCATTTCGTATTCAAAATTGAATATTAACGATAAAAACCGACGTTTCAGTGTCTTCATGACGCCATTGTCAAGGATCGAGAAATGAAAAAATTGCAAAGTTTGTGGCGAGGTGTTACATTAAAATTAGCATACAGTGGAGGCTAATTATATAAATACTTTTGCGTGAATTGAATCGCTTTGCACGTTCAGAGGGGGTTTTAGGTCTCTGATGAAAAGCATTTCCTTCACCAAACAATCGAACTTATTTCTACACTTCTTCAGAATGCTAAAACGCCTCAAAAGGTCTTTAGGGACTTCGCCGTGCTGTTCGTGTTAGTGTTTATATACTGAAGATGCCTTTTGTTTATGTCCATCCACACGTGTGTGTAAGTGTCCGCGCGTATAGCCCACATAACCCGCATCACACAGGTCACATTGAAAATGATAAACGACGCGTTGTTGGTTGACAATCTGTGGCTTGTTTTCGCGTACTTTTAGCTCTTGATCAATTTTGCGGCTAACAAATACTGGCTGGACAGTTGTCTGCACCTTTATACTAAGATCCCTGAGCTCTTTCTTAACATAATTTGCTGATTCCTGGTCTTTAAACGGTATGACCACACAAACAATGGCTCTTGTTTCATTGGGTGTCTGTGAGGGCTGCTGATCAACGATTCTTGAGTGTAAAAAGGTGTTAATGGTGGAATTTATCAAGCGTTCTGGGTATTTAAGGTTCGAGAAAACTTTCTTTAGGCGATCACACTCTTCAGAAAAATAGGCCCAGGAGGAAGATAATCGGTGTGCGCGATCAAGCATGGTTGTCAGTAAGCTTCGTTTGTAGCGATTGTCTACATGACTTTGGTAGTGTAATAGTAGACCCGTGTTTATTGGTTTCACATATACCTTGGTTTCAATTCGAGGTGCATGGTTGAGAAGTTCGGTGCCAAGGAAAGGAAGCTTACCGTTCTTTTCCACCTCCATAGTGAATTTGACTGAATTGTGGACGCTGTTGAGGGTATGCAGGAAAGTAGTTGCCGTTGCTAAATCAGGCATTACAGTGAGCGTGTCATCGACATATCGACGGTAAAAGGATGGAAGTTTTCCTTGCCGCTCAAGGGTATCTTCGATGGATGACATGAACACGTTAGCTAATAAGGGCCCGAGAGGGGACCCCATAGCAACACCATCTGTTTGTTCGTAAAGAGCTCCGTCAAACTGAAACAATTGGCCTTTGGTGGCTATGCTTAGGAGATCGACAAGATCCGTTCTGGTAAGGTCAAGATTGTGCGTTGTATTAAACCAATTGTTCGTAAAGGCTCTGTTGACCAGGATCTCTATTGTTTCATCCAAAGGAACGTTTGTGAATAACGAGGAGACATCATACGAAACCAAGATTTCACCCTTGTTGATCTTCAACTCGTGGATCTCATTTGTGAACTCAAAAGTATCAGTAACTGTATACTGATTAAGGGACAAGGGCTTCAATTTCTGGTCGAGCCATTTAGCAAGGGGATAATTGTACGTGTCGGTCGCTGATAATATAGGTCTCATAGCCAATTGTTCTTTATGGGTTTTTGGCAACCCATATAAATGTGCCAATCTGGAACCTGTAGGGCTCAAAGAGTCTGCAATGGTCTTCGGCAGAATTCTGCGAACAGTGGAATCTAGGATCTTCTCCTTTTGCAGTAGGGGGTGGTAATATTTGGGTGGTCTGCCCCTGGTCTTGGGTTTCTCCAGGGGAACGGCACAGAACTTGCTGGTATCATTTATTGAGGCTTCAGATAGTAATCGTAAGTATTCGGTTTTGTCCAAGACCACAACACCAGACCCTTTGTCGGGTTTCGTGATAACGATGTCGTCGCGTCCCTTTAACTCATCGATAGCACTCAGCAGTGTCTTTGGAGGTTTCAGACTCTTGCGCTCGATGTAATTGAGTGCAACGGAACGTAACGTCGCCGCAGATAGTTCCTTTAAATTATCACTATTGAGGTGGGGTTCAAGGCTCCAATAAGCTTTTTCAAAGCTTGCTTTCACATCTATGGCAGACACACATTGAGGAATAGCAAATTTCAATCCGCGGCAAAGAACCAGTTTCTGGAAAAACGAGAGGTTGTAGGATGACAAGTTCAAAATATGTTCGTCAACGTCCATTTCGATGTTGAGCAACCGTGAGATCTTCTTTGTGTGAGTGTTCATAACTTCCTGATGATACTTCTTTCTAAGGCTTACCATTGTGCGTAGAATACAGGTGTAGCGAAGCAAGCTACAGCTCCGGCGAATCTCATCGTAGATGGAATTGATCTCGCGTTTTAGATATGCACTCTGTTTGATCTTTCCACTTAGTTCCTCAGAGATGACGTTCCTTGTAAAGGTTTCGGAGGACGCTTGATAAATTCCACCATTAACACCTTTTTACACTCAAGAATCGTTGATCAGCAGCCCTCACAGATGCCCAATGAAACAAGAGCCATTGTTCGTGTGGTCATACCGTATAAAGACCAGGAATCGGCAAATTATGTTAAGAAACAGCTCAGGGATCTTAGTATAAAGGTGCAGACAACTGTCCAGCCAGTATTCGTTAGCCGCAAAATTGATCAAGATCTAAAAGTACGCGAAAACAAGCCACAGATCGTCAACCAACAACACGTCGTTTATCGTTTTCAATGTGACCTGTGTGATGCGGGTTATGTTGGCTATACGCGCGGACACTTACACACACGTGTGGATGGACATAAACAAAAGGCATCTTCAGTATATAAACACTACCACGAACAGCACGGCGAAGTCCCTAAAGACCTTTTGAGGCGTTTTAGCATTCTGAAGAAGTGTAGAAATAAGTTCGATTGTTTGGTGAAGGAAATGCTTTTCATCAGAGACCTAAAACCCACTCTGAACGTGCAAAGCGATTCAATTCGCGCAAAAGTATTTATATAATTAGCCTCCAGTGTATGCTAATTTTAATGTAACACCTCGCCACAAACTTTGCAATTTTTTCATTTCTCGATCCTTGACAATGGCGTCATGAAGACACCGAAACGTCGGTTTTTATCGTTAATTTTTGCCTGTCTTTGCATTACTAAATCTTTATTGATAAAAATTGAATATGCGCCCGGAATAACTATGGAGTCACCTTAATGTTCATGGTCAAACAGTGGTTTACCATGGCTGTAAACCACTCATATCAATGTTCAAACCATGGTTTATCTGCAGTCCTGATTTAGATAGTAAACATTTTTTGGTAGAAACAATATAACCTGCTTTAACTCATACGACTCATGCAAGAAGAGATTTTCTGGCAGAGTTATTTGCTCATGCTAACGGTACACTGTTACATACTTGTATGTAAAAAAACTTTAATACTTTTTGGTAGACAACTGATTGCTCTTTTTTATGTAGAGATTACCATCAAAACTTAAAGAGAATCCCAGTTCTGTAAGTAAAACAATTAAAAGCATAATTTGGTTGGTGATACTGTAGGAACTCTTGGAACGGACTAATGGTTATAAAACATCTTGAGTACTGGCTTAATAATTTGAAGTCTGTCTCTGAAACCACTTCCAGGATTTGTTTATGTAACTTTACAAAAATATTTCATCGTCTGGCTATGCTGATCAAAAATTTCTCTGGGTCTATAAATAACAGGATTAGGCCTGATACTCAGGTTATGGTCACCAAAGTTATTTTGGGTTACAAACAAATTACCGCTAATGTTTTCAATCATGATGTATTGTATTGGAAAAATAAACATTTATTATAAGTACAATTTGATGGGTATTGCAGTCCAAATATTTTGGGAAATTTTTTAAAATTGTGATGTCGTGTCTAAAGAATGTAAGAATGAGGACAGTGGAAAACTGTGTTTGACTTGTTTTAGCTGAAGTGATATGGCGTACTCTTTTTTCAGGGCATGTACTAAAACCCGAAACAACGAAACGAAACGGCCGAAACGAGCGAAACCACCGAAACTGCCGAAACCAAACGGCCGAAACGAGCGAAACCACCGAAACGGCCGAAACCAAACGAGCGAAACCACCGAAACGACGGAATCATAGTCTCCTCGGCAGCTTGAGCATTGCAGGACATCCCAAACATTGGCTTCCGAGGAGACTACCGATTGGAGAACTGGGAGTCGAGTAAAGTAATTGTTGAGTAAAGTTCACGAAGTCGCTATTCTGTAACCAAATACCCTGGGTACCAGAAGTTAATTTGCCCCCACCCCCTCACAACAAAATAAATAAATAAATAATTAAATAAATGAATAAATAAGAACTGACGGGAGGACTGATTACAGATGGAAATACCTATGGAAGTATTACAAGAATGCTCTCGGCTCGCCTATATTTTTTCGTCTCGCCCTTTATCTACTTATTAGCCAAGACACCTTTAAAGTTTATTATGGGTTGATGTGGGCGTTCAATATTTAACGGTAATTTAGTGTATACCCCCCAGGAATTAGAAATGCAAAACCAAATTCAAAGTCAACGATCTTTTATTAAACACATTTTGTTGCTGTTTTTGTTGTTGTTAGTAAACAGAACGTTTGATCAAAGGCACTGTCCAACTCGCACTAGCACATTGCATCTAGGTAAGAGATACAATAGTTTACCAACAATGTGCCTTGGTATGGGTAATATGGTTTTGATTACCCATGAAAGTTATCCTTGTTGTCTCTTAACAAGCGTATTAATCATTCACGTTCATGGCGAAATGTGAACAAATGATAAAGTTAAAATAGTGAAGATACAGATCGTTATAAACGTCTTCATTTCCCAACAAACTACATTAGAAGTGAAGAATTGGTAACCGCCAAGACTCGCTAACATGCATCTACTTCTTGCCCGTTACACGAAGCTGGGAAATGCTTAGGTCAGTACGCGAAATGCTTTCACCGAACGAGTAAAAATACCTCAACAGACTTACAAGTATTTCAATACTACTAAAAAAGAACCCTAAAATCGAGATTTTGGGTGAGGGTCTAAATGTCTGGCAAGTCTGCGAATTCCAACTTTCCTTCCGCACTACAAAGACGGTTTTATCAAACCCAATGATAACATGAACGGAATTTTAATCCAACGGCAAACGTGTTTATATCCTTGTTGCCAACCATTTCAGATCATTTCAGGGGATGAACCATGGAATTAAGGTAACAACTGTTTTGTTCGTACAATCAAATGCTAAGTAGAAGCCTCCAGATGTTTACATGAAGTATTTCTTAAGAAATCCCAGAGTTCTTGGCGATTGTCGATTACGACTCGCGTTTCTAAATGAGTTTTAACCAATATAGCAATCTCGTCCCCAGAGTCCGCGATCCTTCTGGACTGCGCCAGGAATCGAGACCTCTGGGCTAGACTGAAAGCCCGCCAAAAAAACGGCCAAATCTCATTGGCGGTTGAAACTTGTTCATTTCAACTACAATCTCTGACGCACGCGCAGAATCAAACCGGAACCAGGATTTCCTGGTTCCGGTTTTGGATTCGACCAGAGCCCATGCGCTTCCCGACCGCTGGTCAAGGGTACGCGGGCTCTGGGGACGAGATTGCCAATATAGTCAATATAAACAAACGAGCTTAGCGGAAATTCGCACACTGTCGGTTATTCCGCACATTCTGGCATGGTGGCTTAGTAGTTTTTCGTCATCCGCTTGGAAGAATGCACAGGAAGTCATAACTAAAGGTGAGCAAACAAACTTCGCAGGCGCCACTTCAACTTCAAGACGGAATTTCTCCTAGTTTAATTATACCATCATTTGAAATTCATTCTCCAGCCATCTCCAGTGCACTGCTGTCAGGCGTGACTTAATTTGAGGAGGAATTTTGACAGCTGATGGAAGGAAGTCTGGGTGCTTTTTTTCAATGCACTTTCGCTTTAGGTGGTAGTGGCAGTTTTGACGTTCAAGGGATACTTTGAGTCCTCCATCTGGCTTCTTGAAAGATCTGTATTCTTTGTTTATCACACAAAAGTCGTGCGGAGGTGGCGGGACATGTGGAGGTACTCGTATAACCTGGCCACAGCCGTAACACATTCTTACTTGGGTACCCTCCAGAGCCTTTAAGGAGAAATAGTCGTCATCACTGGCTGACGACCTGGATGCAGACAGCTGTAGCAGTGCAGAAGCTGCCAGGGAGCTGGAATCGTCAACCGGGAGGTGGCTTGATTGGGCAGCTGGACTAGAGGACTGGATTTCCATTAGTGGTTGTCTGTTATCATTAGCTTTGCCTTTTTGTTTTTTGCCCTCCTTTTTTCCAGCAGATCTTGGCAAATCGTTACAGACAAGGTGATATGGGTCAGGCTCATTTCTTTTCTTTCCAACTTTTGCCAAAAACTCTGGCAGGCATAGTTCTTGTTCTGCGACTGCTAATGAGTGGGCACAAATCAAAGCTGACTTAAACTTTTGACAGGAACATTTAAGACACCCACCTGGAAGGACACTAACTTGGCAGGGTGGCGTACCTTCACCATCATAGACCAACCGTTGTGTTCCGCTTTTGTCCCAGGGTACTGACAACACACCTTCTTTTTCTTCCAAGATCATCAATGCAGAAGACCACATTCGCTGAAGGTTGCTGCTGGACATCGTCGTGATTGCACAATCCTGATAGCGTACGGAAAGAGTACTGTGGGTTTCACTTTGCACTGAATTAGAGTTTTGGTCAACTGACTTTGCAAGCTTGTCGAGTAGGCTGTTTAAGCAGCGCTTGATGTGTGAATCGCGTTCTGCTGAATTCATCCCTATCCATTTGTCAGCTTTAATTTCCAGGTGCTTGAAATCAGAACTCAATCGTAGCTCCCCTATCTCGTGAATTGCCTTTACCAACTCTTGCTCTTGGCTTTGGACAGCAGATTCTAAAGAGATACAGAAATCTGCCCATTTTTTCTTTTTGCCGGCATTTTTCTTAACCATGCTGTTACAACATTCTGGCGTGTTTTGATTGTAGAATTCTGGAGGGTTACCAAGACCTGCTTTTTCACGGACAGGAGCGATCACATTGTCTTTCAGGACCATTGCAATGTGGCACTTGAACCATGAGTGGAACCGGGGCTCACCAGAATGCTGTGTGGCTTCTAGCACGCGCCACTCTGTTTGCAAAGCGTCAAGCATCTCGTCAAGTTCTTTAGCTGAAGTGGCATCTACCAGTGCCTTTGTTCTTGAATCACCCTTACGCCTTCCGAATACTGTATTCAGAATATTTTGCCGAGCATCGTTTGTGAAGGATAGCTTTCTCAACTTGCTTTCAATGTTTTCGGAGAGATGTATTATACATCTAAGATGAATGGCATCTGGGAGTTCACACATGAATGCATTAGCCAAGTTGATTTCACCGTCCATTCTGAACGCTGCCAATGCTTGAAAGTTCTTGCAGTGGGTCTTGAGATGACTTGCCAAATAATGGTAGTCTTCAAATTCTTTCGTCATATGCATAATCGACGGCCCAATGATGACTGGATGTTTTCCCGATTGTTTGTTGACAAATATTTGGTGTTGAAATGAGGTCAGCGTAACAAAAAAGTTACCACAATTGAAGGTGGCATCAACACCAAGTACTGAACCGTACTTTTGAGATGCACACATGCGAGAAAGCTGGGTGAGCTGAAAGTCTGTTGCTTGAAATGATCGGGGTCGAGTACGGCTCTGTGATGTCGACCTTTGAAATGAAAAATCTCTAACAAATGTTCCCTTGTTCAAGAGTTCCAAAACGTCGTAGAATTTATTACGCTGTGATTGCTTACCCGGGTCCTGGGGCAGGTGACTTTCTTTGAAATCTGTTGTTTGAGGTTGTACGCCTGTTTACGATTTCTAGGCACATCTGCCACTGCCTCGATACCAGAGCTTCCGCCACCCTCTTTAAAGCATTCTTCTACGGCCTTTCGGCAAGTCTCTATGGAGCATTTTTTCTTTAGCTTGTGAAGAACCGGACGCGATGTGCGCATGTAAGGTGAAGCATTTTTATCTTTTGCATTCCCATGCTTTGCTAGCTTCACAGGTACTTCAATGCCTCCTTCAAAATAGTATTGGACAACTGTTAACGGCAGTACGTTACCCTTCCAATCTTGCACTGTTGCCATCATCTTTCTAAACTCGGGGTGTGAGCGTGGCGAAAATAAATGCAACACAGGGTATAGATATTGTTGTCCAAGTCCTGGATATCTCCTAGTTCACTCTGATACTCCTCGACTGTCAACATACCAGTGTCATCATCAACTTCAATGTGGTATTTTCGTCTTGGTTTGCTGTGGCCAGTCCAGCTTCCATTATCATCTCCATAGCTGACAATGTCTGCTTCAAAAGACGTAGTGTCAACAACAAATGCCGCATGGTGCCGAACCCCCCGTGGTACACGCTTGCAATTCCGTATTTCTTTGCTACACTGTTGAAGCTTGATATTTTAATCCTTCCTCCACACCTCTAGTCTATCTCCAGTCTATGCCAACTCAATCCGAATTAATGCGCTACATTGACCGTGCAATACAATAATCCATAAAGCTCAATTACCCCGCTCTAGACACATGCACGCCTTGCGGACCTATTTTTAACTATGTGCAGGCCATCCCGTTAGGGCTTGACCATCAAACAAAACACTTATTATTTATGATGATGATTCTGACATTGTCATGAGATGTAGTAAGTCACCATAGCTATGGGGAAACTTGTTAATAATAGTCTTTGTTTTGGTTTCTGACAGCCACACTTAAAAAACGGTATCGACAGCCCATACCATAATTCTGATCTAATATAACAGGTACCAAACAAAACTCAACTAAACAACCCAGAAGCTGGAAAACTGTGAGCATAATTAAGGTGGCTGAGACAGGGTGCAAGCAAACAAGAAAGTTATGACACCAAACACTGGGTACTTTATTATGATGATTGTGGCATTGTCATGTTGTAGGAAGTAACCATAGCAATAGTGAAACTTGGTAACAACAACCTTTGTTTTGGTTTCTGACAAGCACACCTCAAAAGCAATATCAATAATCCATTTCGTAATTCTATTCCTTGAAAACTGTCTTGAGCCACCTAAATTAAAAGCTGTAAGGTCCGTGAAATTTATCACTTACTTAATTCAGGCCTCAGATACAGGTGTCTACCAGCTGACTAGGCACATTTTACTGGCTGTATTAACACAACAATAACATCGTTCAAGTAATGCAATAACTTGAACTGACTAGAAGGTGTGATCATAAATATCCCCAAAACCGTAACACTGATCAATGTTATTAAACACAGCGTTTCAAATAAATAAAAATCCGAAAAATATGAAGATATAAATACTTATCTTGTATCGGTAGATTTCAGTCAAAATAACAAGTTCAAACATGTCAACGTCCCTCCTACAACTATAGAAATCAGATTTACAAACTGCGTAACACAACAGTCAGGCTACAAAAGAGAATTCGAGAAAGAAATTGCAAAAAAGGAGAACACGTTACAAAGGGGAACAAGTTTCGTCCCCTTTTGTAACCTTGTTCCCCAATGTAACATAAAAATGTTACAAAAGGGAACAAAATTCCCTTTTGTAACATAAAAAATGTTACAAAAGGGAACAAGTTCCCTTTTGTAACATTTTAGAGGTTACATTAGGGAACAAAGTTACAAAAGGGAACAGAAAACTGTTCCTTCATTCATTCATTCATTCATTCATTCATTCATTCATTCATTCATTCATTCATTCATTCATTCATTCATTCATTCATTCATTCATTCATTCATTCATTCATTCCTAGCTAGTTGTCGATCCAGTACTTTCAGCTTTTAGCTGGAACTTCATAACATTAAAAAATCTCATGTGGTAGAAATAAAAGATAAAGACTCGATCAGTGGGAACAACTTCAGAATACCCAGTCAATTGGCAATAGCAACTGAGTGATGGTGAGTTCTTGCACAAATATAGATATATGACTCAGTGATGTCAAATTACTAGCCCGCTGGTTGTACGATCTATAACCTCACGTTTTGACAGCGCGCGATCAGAACATGGACGATTTGATCGAGTGAAAATAGTTTTAATCCCATTCAGGCCAATAAAGGTACGATTGAGCATATTTTCATGCCTTTTAGATGTTGATTCATTCATATATGGATGAAATGATGCTGGTAACAAATACCGTATAATATTTTGTTTGTTACATCAACTCTGTATTGAAAGAGTCAAATTGATTCATCAAGAACAAGGAATAAGCATGCATAGTTAGAATCAAAACTCTTGTGTGCTTCAACCAAAACAACACTTTTTCAATGAGTATAAAGTAATTTGAACCTACAAGTTACATGTATCTACCAAAACATTTGACACAAAGATATAAAACTTTTAGAAAACCTTGTTTAACTTGCAGAAACATTTACTTGCAGACAATAACCATGTCCAAACATTAGTTTACCAAACCACAGTCTGATGCTTATAATTAGTTTTGAGCCTTGGCAGTACAAAGTGCAGACTGCAGACTACAGACCAGCTACAAAATGCAGACTAGGTACAGAATGCAGGCTGAGAACAGAAACTGTTTTCTCATATAAATGCATGATACCATTTTATGTAAGTTTCAGATGTTTACAATTTTTTATGGTTACAAACCAAAATCATGTAAATTTTAATTTATCCGCCAGTGCAGCAAGCGCCCCGATGAATGGTGTCACATGATCATTAAAACGTTTAAAATGTTGTACAAAACTCAAGATATTTGTCAACTGTAGACATATTTTTTGATAAATAGAAACTGTTTATCTGTAGAATATTTATAATAAAAAACTTCTGTACATGAAGCGATTCATGTATAGAGTGTTTCAGGCCCATGGACTGGTAGTTTGTTGGAAATGTTATGTTGCGTAGTATTCAAATAACGGATTTACTCTTCCACAAATAAAATAAAGTTTTGCTCAGCCATTTTCACGCTCCTCCTCCGTATTCTTGCCCTGTTCTACAGTGGCGCAATAGTGGAGTAATAAATTTCAATAAATAAATTTTTGTTGTTTTCATTTTTTGGGGATGACACTATGACACTAAGGAACAATAAAGACCATAGACTGTTAATTCATTGGGCCTGTTGGAAATTTAATTTTTTTTGGAAAACTGGCATTTAAGCCAAATAACGAAGTTTTTGTGAAAGAAATTTATTTTAAGAACATAAATTTCCCACGACCAACCATCAGCCTTAACAACACCATTCTTTGGCGTGTCTAACATTTTGGTGCATAACAAGTTTTGGGCAATAGCGACGATGGATGGTTTAGTGGGAATTGCAAGAGCCGATTGTGAAGAAATAATGAATTTTTGCATGTCATAAGTTTCCAGCTATAATACTTTGGAAAACAAATTTCAATTTTACAAGATTGCCTTTCTCACACGTCAGTCTCGCCGGATCACCCCAAACACGATGTTGAGTGTCTCGTAAATAATTCAACTATCTCTAAGCAGATAACCATTCATCATCTGTTATTATTTCTAACAGTATTTCTTCCTCATTGTTTGCAGAAGATTGTTTAAGCCAGAGGATCCAACAACAACAACAACAATAATAATATAAAGCGGTTTGTTTATCCACGCTACACAGACAGAGGGGTGAAGGAAGCAAGACCTTGGGAGAGTTTAAATCCGTTGCTTCCAATAGGCTAAACATGTTCACCGCAAGTGAAGCTAGTAGTATGCCTAATTTTGGGGGGGGTCCATTTTCTGTCTTCGACCTCAAAAAACTATTCGCAAATATTTTTGCACGTGTTGGTAGATAATGTAGAGACTCTTACATTAGTTGTAGATGTTCCCTCATGAGTTGTATGAAGTAGTTATACAACGCTTTGGAGCGGTATACTTAACAATTATTCCACGAGCGCACATTGGATATGAGATGGTAGATAGCCAACAAGGCGCGTAGCGCCGAGTTGGCTATCACGATGTCATATCCAACAATCGTGAGTGGAATAATTGTTTTATTATAAACGCCCAAAAGAATTGCAATATTTGAGCTCCCCAGCTGTGGTCAATGATATAGGAGCTCATATACCATTGCCTGTTAACCAATCAAAACTTGGGAATTGCAATATGCCATTGCTAGTTTTTAATAAATAGAGGATAATACATGGTTGCGCGGAGATATGAAATTTATCTTGAGATATCGATTTGAACACGAGAAGATAAATTTCACATCTCCAAGCAACCATGTATTCTGTTTATTTTATAAACCTACTAATAACGAGGTTTTTGACGATTTTCTGAAGATTTCCGAAGATTTGGAAAATGTTGTCCGGTCGTCATACGAATGTTTCCGAAAGTTTTCCGAAAATTTCCGAAGATTCCCGAAGATTGCCGAGGAAGATCCGAAGATGTTTCGACTTAATATCGATAAACCTTGGCCCATTGAGCATTGTAACATGGCAAACTCTGTGAGCTGATTGGTAAAAAATGATATCACACGTGTGGATACCATTTTTATCCACACATGTGTGATACCATTTTTCTCGATTTGCTACCACTCGCTATACCACTGCAGTTTATATAACAATGTGGAATACCCACGATTCACTGGTATTTTCTCGGTATATGCACAAGCTTTTAGGCGAGTGAAGGAAATACAATTGACAAGTGGAATATTGCATGGTATACCATGGTTAAAATAGTTATACAATAATTTCTCGTACCTTAGAAAATAAGCTTAACAACTTTCAAAGGGACTAAAGTCGCAGCGCAGGACGGGAAAGTTGGGTTTAATTCCATGAAATATACCACAGCTTTCCTGTATTCTGATTGGCTGTATTTTCTATGGCATGGTATAAATGTATTTGGCTGGCCCCGCGAGCAGGCAAGAAGAGGTAAACCCACTTACACTTACCTTGTTCGCTCCCAAGTACGCTTACTATCTAGAATATTTTTCGTTCTTTAAGCGTGGGAAAAAACTATCTAGAATATTTCTCGTTTTTTAAGGGTGAGAAAAACTATCTAGAATGTTTCTCGTTCTTTAAGCGTGAGAAAAGCGTGACTACGTTAGTGATCGGTGGGGGCGAACTCGAACAAGATAGGGAGCGAACTCGGTTGGCAGCGAAATCTGCATCATTCATCTCAGTGTCTAAAGACTCAAATACAGGTATTAACTAGGTGTATTTGGGTTTATAATAAACAAAGCTGTTGCCTAGTGAAGAAGAAATAAAGTCGTTGAAGGAAAGACAAGTGTTCGTGTAAGACTGGTCCAACACCCAACCATGTGCCTCTTCTCCAGCTCGAACCGACAACCAACTCCCTAATAAAAGACTAGGAGCAGTCTGTCATTGTACTCAAGCTCCGTCGGGTGGGCAAGCTTGCGAACTTGAGAGAAAATCACTTGGTGCGTCTCTTCCAGTGGCTGATCCAGGCCTTCAGCTAAGGAGGGGGCCCGCATTTAAAAGCTTGACTTGAAGATAATTCCAGCACTTCAAAGAAAATGCGCTATTTCCGAAAAAATATGGTGGGAGCCCGCCCCCTTCACCTGGATCCGCCACTGTCTTCGCATGAAGATATTTTCTCGCGTTGCCGTCCTCGACTGACCCTGAGAAAAATGAGGGACTACTCGTAGTCTAACTTTCTAATTTTCTAACTCCAGTGCATTTTTCCCGTGTGTTGCCCATTGTTTAACATCGTGCATCCCCTGGTCCATTTCTTTGTGCTTCTCCGTGCGATCAAAGCAGAATCATCTCTTACGTCAACCCTTTCCCTAATCCTAATGTTAACCCTGGTTCTGCCGAATCTTGGCGGACATCCAACCCACCCAAGCCTTCATGCATTCCCCGGCTAACGCGTTTCCTTGTGCGTTCACTCTTGATTTCTCGTGAATTTCCTTTGCTTTCCGTTATTGTTTTCTCATTGTGTTCATAGTGCGCCTGTAGCGACTCCACCGTGGGTCCCTCTTGCGATCGCCAGACCGTTCCCTCTGCGTTCCATAGTACGCTCCCGTTGACGTCCAATCATGCGTTCGTTCGTTCCTGTTTGTTTCCCGCGTGTTCCCGTTTTTAGACAGAGGTGAGCGCCTAAAATTTTTGTTCAAATGAACATGTGGAGCGATTTCCGGGAATTTGATAGCCTATACCATACTATAAGTGGTTTAGAAATAACCGTGGGGAGAGGAGGGGGGGGGGGGGGGAACTTGTCTAATGGAGAAAAAAAAATGCCCCCCGCCCCCCAGCGGTTATTTGCAATGGTCCACTATTGCGCCATTTTACCATATTAGGTCAAGAGAACGTGTAATATATGACATGTGCGTTAGAACTATAGAACTTTAGTAGAATTCTACCAGTACACTAATGCAAATGCTGCAATGTGATTGGCTGAGCTATTGCACACTATCAGCCATTAGTGTGCAGTTGCCGAAGGTCGTCCACAAAATGCGACGTTTTTATCGTTTTTCCGAAGTTTTGGAAGGAAGTTTAAATGTAAATGGATAAAAAAATTCCCGAGAAGACTAAAAGAAGGACATCAGCGGTTTCTTGACTTTAAAAGCTTGAAATTATTGAAAAACGGGTGCACTCGCGTAAACAACTGCAAATTTACCAAGGACAATTCAATGCGTGCGATTTTGTTAAAACGTTAAGTTCGATAATGCGTAGGAAAATAATTAGAAACCATTATTTGCGTTTATTTCAGTCAGAATTCTACTAAAACAATTAGATTATTCGCTCTCAATTTCTATGAGGTGATAGTTGATTCGGCCTGCGGCCTCATCAACTATCACCTCATAGAAATCTCGAGCTCATAATCTAATTGTTAAGTAGAACTAAGCAAAAATTCGGACGCAAAGTGAGGCAACAAAATGGTCGGACAAAACGTCTCATACTTTGACTTAATAGTGAAATAATAAATCCCTTTTTCGATGGTTTGACATATATACGAGCGGACATGTTGCTCATTGTTCGTATCTTTTCTCGCCCAGTACGGAACGCGCAAAATAATCGCGCGTATTATATCTTAAACCTTCGCCGTAAATATCAATAAGGTGTATGTATTGTATTGTAATTATTGACATAGTGAATTTGAAATGATCCTTGCAGTATGAAAGCAATTTAACGAGCAATTGCAATTTAAGCCAGAAAAAAATTCAAGGCTACAACAATTTAAATCCATGGCCTCCTTGATATCGGTGCGATGCTCTGCCAACTGAGCTATGAAGCCTTCAACTTGTTCCTAACATATCAAGGCTTCACAGCTCAGTCGGTAGAGCATCGTGCCGGTATCGCGGAGGTCATGAGTTCAAATCCCGTTGTAGCCTTGAATTTTTTCAGGCTAAAGAGTGCAATTGCTTAGATTGCTTTCACCCTGAGAGGATCAATTCATTCATTTCATTGTAATTATTGTTTAGTAGCTGTATTAGTTTTATTAGTGTATAGTGGAACCCGCCTAACGGCCATCTCGTTAATCCGGCACTTTCTTATTACGGCCACTTTTTTTTGTCCCGGCAAAATGGCCATACATTTTCTTATAATAAAACGCCGTAATGCGGCCACCCCGTTAATACGACTAACAGCCACATTCTGAAATCCCAAACTATACAATCCTTTATAATGTTACCCTGCTAATACGGCAACTCGAACCAACTACTTAGGTACAAATACAGTAGGTACTCGAGAAACAATATTGAATGATATTATTTTATTAAAAACGCCTGTGGATCTTGAGCTTTTTTCCTCTTCGTGAACAACTCTTACAGAAAGATTGTTATCAAGGTCCAATAGATTCGTTAGCATTTTGATGTAGCTCTGTTCAATTGTGATATGTATCTGTCAAGACGTCGAATTTCCATGTCCCGTTGGTGGCCGTATTAACGGAGTTCCACTGTAACAGTATTAATAGCTCTTTTGGTGTGAGCAAATTTAATAGAAAAAATAAAAAAGAGTTTCATTACCAGTGGGGTGAGTTGTGTAATCTTTATTTTGCCGGCAAAATCGTGAATTTGTCAGATTCTACCGGCGGAATTAAAAATCATGCCAGGTGGTGTGATCAAAAATGCAGTAAAATACGAAAACTGTCCAACCAAGCCTCGACTGAAACAACTGTCCGTTGGCATAGCGGTGTAACGCTGCAAAGATGTATTCATGTCGTTTCCAGCTTTGGCAACGCAACATGGTCTTAAGCGAAACCCGACAAATACATCAGCTTATCTTGTAACCTGCCAATTTGGAGCTCGTCTGCTGCAGTGGTTTGGATGTGAAAGCAAAATAAAGGATAGCAGGCCAGTAGGGAGGGGGGGTGCAATGGTGTGCATCCCCTCCCCCCCTCCCCACGAGCATTGGAAGTCCGCTTGTTGTGAAAAACAAATTCAAAGTAAATAAATAAAGGGAAATGGTATTTACTGTGTTTCGCTTATTTACATTCAATATCGTCCTTTGGGTTAGAGGTCCACCATTTGTAGACACCATTTGTGGTATATTTTGGACCAAATTGTGTGACTCTAGCTTAATTTCAATGATACATTCTACCTAGTGTCCTTCAATTTTACCTGCCTTGTTTCCTAACAACTGTCTTCCAATCCCAATCTTCCACCCAAAGACGCTGACGCTATCGTTTCCCTCTCCTGAATAACCTATATAGTACTTTTTAGTATCTTTTACACTGCTCGACAAATTTCACACTACAGCTTTCGTCTGTTCCGTGAGTAATGATATTATAACTGTAAGTAATGTTAAGATAGTTAATTAGAAATAATGTC